>JARHVA010005764.1:0-372500 GCA_037957365.1 Torreya grandis
CATTTTGCTTCTTTCTAGACCAACTAATAAGAACAAAACCCAAAGAAAAATTGTAACTTAAAGTCAACTTGTGATTCTGAGTATCTCCAGCCCAATCTAAATCTAAAAAACCAACCAAGTCAACCTCTATGTTGAGTCTATATTTAATATCAAATCTATAAGAACCTTAAATGTAGTAGAGTATCTACTTGGTTGTTTTTCAGTGTAACTCATGGGGCTCTTGAATGAATAATGAAACAATGCCTACTATATATAAAATATCAAGCTTGGTATAGTGTTAGATAAATGAAACTACCAATAAGATGTCAATACTGAGTGGCATCGACCAGAGGTGTAGAATATTTAGCCTCAAGACTGACTCATGATAGAAATGGAGTTGGAGATGGCTTAAAATTAGCCATGTAAAACTAATCCAAAAGATCAAAAACAAACTTGGGTTGTGTAAGTGAAATCCTTGAAATAGACTGTGAAATTTTGATGATAAGGAAGTAATGCAGAAGACCCAAGTTTATCATGTCAAATTTATCCCATAAAGTTGTCATCACTACTACAATAGATGATGAGGGACTCCCACTAAACAAAATATCGTCAACATAAAGGAATAGTATTAGTAAATAATCATCCTACAATAATAAGTATACATTAGGGTCTGAATAACACCTGGTGAAACATAAATCAAGGAGGAAGGTATCTATCTTGGCATACCAAGATCGAGGGGCTTATTTAAGGCCATAAATGGATTTCCTAAGTTTTTAAACTAAGGATAAATCTTGAATAAACCTATGGCATTGCTCTATGTAAATCTCCTCCTCAAGGTCTCTATGAAAAAAGACACTCTTCACATCCATTTGGTGCCCATCCCAACCATGTGATGAAACTATAACTAGTGTGAGTCATATCAAAGTCATCTTTACAATAGGTTAAAATGTCTTTGAGTAGTCAATGTCAGATACCTATAAAAAACCATTAGAGACCAATCACACCTTATAATTATCAACCAACCCATTTGGTATAAACTTGGTCTGATATATCCACCTACATCAAACCATTTTTCTTCCCTTAGGAAATGAATTCAAATCCCAAGTGTGATTTTGATTAGGGAAGAATATTCTTCTTTCTTAACACTATCCCACTCAGGAGTGCTTGAATCCTCTGGGAATGTCTATGGATCTAAAACTAAATCAAATAAAACATGTGGACCACTCTAATAATCTACTCAAGTATATCGGTCATCATTTGGATCCCATACCCAAGTACCTACACTCTGAAGTGTTTTCCTAGCCCAAGGGGTCCTAAATGTGGGTGAGTTAGGTACTAAATCCTCATCCTCTAAAACATGACTATAGGTGTATGTATAATAATCCAATCACTACCCTCATTTTCAAAAATAGAAGAAGAAGAAGATCCTAGCTCAAGAACATGCTATGGATGATCTAAGTCAGAAGAAGAATCATCGAGTCTAAGTGAATCCAATGAAGGAGAATAAGTATCAAGTGTTGAGTCTTTGGGACTCTCCTAAAAATGAACACTACTCTCTATGAACAACTCATGTGTGGTTAGATGTATAAGGTGATACCCCTTGACACCATTTATATAACTACAAATATGCAAGGATTAAATTGAGGTTCCATAAATTTGTGTTTCTTCTTCGATATACATGCCATAGTTGTAGATCTAAAAACCCTTAAGTGATCAACTTAAAGTTTCATTTCATGCCAAGCTTCAAAGGGATTTATTCCTTTGAAATTTTTGTGAGGAATCTTGTTCTAAATATAACAAGTGCAATTAATGGCTTTAACCAAATATTGAGGTGCCAAGGACTTAGAATGAATCATATATCTAACCATCTCTTTTAAGTATCTATTCTTGTGTTCTGAAACTCCATTATGTGAAAGATTCTAAGTAAATATCCATTGTAAATCAATCCCCTCTATGGTGAAAAACTACTCAAATATGTTGCTAACATATTCACCTCCATTGTCAGTTTGAAGAACCTTCATGGATTTATCAGAGTATTTCTCAACAAGTTCCTTGAAGTCTTGAAAATATTTAAACACTTTAAACTTTTTCTTAATGAATTAGACCCATGTATATCTTGAGTAATCGTCTTTGAAAGTGAGAATGTACTTAGCCTTTGTAAAAGATATACTGGGAAAAGGCCCAAATACATCATTGTGTATTAGCTCGAATGCTTGTGAAGCCCTCCAAGCTTTACCTTTTTAAAAAATTTCTTTGGGATGCCTTCTAAGAGAATAACCCTCATAAAGTCCATTAGATAATTGGACTCGAGGCAAGCCTATGACCATGTTATTTTTGCTAAGTTATTTAAGGTAGTGTTAGTTAAGGTGGCCAAACCACTCAAGCCATAATCTGTTAACTCCATCTAAATGAGTTAGCAATGCACTCAAAGAAGAAATAACTACAAAATGTGAGAAGGTGTAAAACATGGTTTGGTGAACTACCCTGCCCACTACCATTTTAGAATCACTATACAAATTCCTAATGATAACTGAATCTGGTAAAAACTCAACCCTCATGCATTTATTGATGTGAGTGATTTGATACACTGATAGGAGATTGGTTGAAAAAGAAAGAACACTTAGAACATTATCGAGTCTTTCCATTTCAACATACCCTCTACCTAAAAATGGTACATAAGTGTCATCACCCAAACTAATAGAGGAAATGCTACAAGGCTCTAAATAAGAAAACTCAACTAGTGAAGATCCCATGTGATGAGAAGCACCTGAGTCAAAACATGAATATGTTAAAGTTGAAACTGCTAAAAGATCCTTGCCCTTATTATTCTCTTTCCCCTTCCCCTTTGCTTTTTAGAATCTTATATTGATGAATTTTTCTTAACATATTATAGAACACTTATGTTATTCTTCTCTAGGAGATGAGTTAGGTGATCTATTTGTTTCTTCATGCACTTGTGTTCATCATGCCCATTTTTCTTATAGTAGGCACACTTAACCTTCTCTTTCTTAGGTTTATCATTGGAAGAGGAGGTTTTAGTGGTTGTTTTGGCCAAGGTTGATTCTTTCTTGTTATTTTATCCTTATTCTTCTTCTTCTCTTTGTTTGAAGTCTTTGATTTCCCATTCCTAGAAATTAGGGCTTCAGGTTTTGTGGACTTCAATGTGCCCATTTATATCAACTTGTCTTACTCCCTAGTTAAGTCAAAAATGAAAGCATCTAAAGAGGGAAGTTTCCACATAGCATCAAAAGCATTTTTAGTGACATGGAAATTAGAGACAAAGATTTAATAGTCATGACCTAGTTTAGAGAGTATAAAAAGAATAAGTTGGTTATTTTATTTCTTTATCCCACATTATTTCAACTATAATCTCAAGGACTTGAACTAGTGAAGAAATCCTGAAGGGTGTCAAAGTTGTTAGGGCTTAGGCTAATGAGTTCATTCTCAAGTTCATAACCTCTCATCACATCTTGATCCTTAAATAACTTTCCCAGAATGATCCATACATTTTTGTGTGATTTGGTAGGCTCTAAGTGAAATAGGAGATCAGGTGCTATAGAAAGACATAATAACCTATAGGCTTCATCACTATGGTTATACCACTTAACTTTCTTTGCATCTGTGCTAGGTTCAATTTCATCAGCCACAGTTATCTTATATAAAATATTGCTCCTTAAAATGATTATCATATTGATTTTCCATTCATGATAGTTAAAGGGAGTTAGTGGGTTGATTAAGCTTAAATCCATTTTAGTGTTGAGTTGAGTTGTAGTAGTAGTGCAAGTTGTAGTTGTTGTAGAATTGAGAGTGTAAGAGAAAACTAGAAAAAGTGACACAATAAGCATAGTACACCCCCATCAACTATCAACAAAAAATAGCCCCCTAAATGTTTCAAATGCATGCTCAAAAGACATCAGACTCAATTGAAAGTGCATCTCAAGAAATATATATAAGTTAGAAAAGATAGTGTTCAAAAAATAAGGTGAGGACATCAGGATCTATTGATAATGCATCCAAGATAACTAAAAAATGTGAGCAAGAGTGAAGAAGAGAAATGTTGTTTTTATTGTGACGGGGTTTATCCACCTACCAAACTGGACATTATCTTTCAATCTTCATCTAGCAAGGATATAAAAGAGTTTCAAAAATTAACTTCCCATCTTTTGATTACTATGCTCACACTAATATTGTTTTTATACCAAAAAATAATAAAAAATAAATCCACTTTTATTTTAAAATTGCTAACAATTAAAGAAGACCTTCAAGATTATTTTATAAAAATAATAATAAACACCATGAACCTTATAAACATGCCCCTACCATTTTAGCACATACTTTTACAAATTAAACTCCCACCCCCACTTTTCTTTCAAATAAATACTTTATAGCTCAAAAACTAATTTTAGTCATTGATTATAAAGTAGATTGTATAAAAAAAAATCTTGACACTTTAAAAAAAGAAAACCACTTGCTTAAATTCCTTAATACCATAAATTAAGGAAAATGTGGTTTTCAACTTTCAAGGGTTTTACCAGTAATGGTGAGCTTGGAAAGGTGATAAAAATGGAATGGTAAGGTGGGAGACACTAGAGGAGGCTGACTCACTGCCAAATCTCATGTTGAGAGCCATATGAGAGTTGATAAACATGTAAGGTGAACCAGAAGAGAAGTGAGGGTTGAACAATGAGCATGCAATTCTGAGAGTGGCATGGAGTAATGAACATACCCATGGGAGATTTTGAGACTCCTTCCCTTTATGTACATGGCTAGTTATTGGTCTGAAAGTAACATCAAATCAGAGGCTGGTAGAAGATAACTTGTGTAAACTATAAGGTTTTGAGAGACAATACGTAGGTTGTGAGAGTAATATGTAGGCTACATGAGCTAATACGTAGGTCAAAATCATATTTGGTGAGATTTTGTAGGTTAGAATCATGAGAGGAGTTTGTATAAGTTTGAAAAACATCAATAAAAATTTGATGAATAGGTCATGGCACCCCTCCAACAGTCATGAATCAAGTTAAAATCTACATGCAAGATTTCATTGAGAAGTACAAAACTTGTACAAAAAACCACCTCCAAAAAAATACCCTTGATTTTTAAGAATAACAAATCTTGTGGTTTTTGAGATTTTAAAAAACCCTATTTTTTTAAGCCCTCAAAAATGTTACCTCACAATTTATGCTAATAAACTCAAGATTTTAAAAATAGCTTAACATTAATGAGAAACCAAACACATGATTGTTGGGGTAGCTCTAATACCATATTAGATTTATTACTAGGTCTGGATAATGTGAATATGATGATTGAATGATTTCATGAGACAATGTTAGTGCACACCACAGTGAAGTTGAAGGAAGATAAAATCACAAAGTGAGACTATTACACTAGACCAAAGTGGAGCAAAACCAATATTCCATTAAGTGAGAAAGCTCATGAAGTGAAGTGTACATATATGAGAATTGAGTAACTCCATAAATGGTGGTTAAAGACCCCTAAAATAGACAAGTAACTCCTCCACAAAAGGTGGTCAAAGGAGCCTATAATAGAGGTGTAATTTCTCGACAAAAGGCAGTCAGAGTTACATCCTAGTTTTTCGATCAAACCTATGACACACTAACTCCACCTAAACAAGTATATCCCCAAAATGTAGGAAAACCCCATGTGATAAAATATAATATTCTGAAATAAATAAATTTAAGAAAATAAATACCTACACTAATAGTCTTTGTAATGTAATATATGGAGCAGGTAGAGTATTTTGGAAAAGTTGTGGTTGCACTGTTTGCACATGTTGTGATTTTGTTAATCCATTACCCACTATAGTCTTATTTTTGTTAAAGAATTTGGGCTTCTCAAATGTATCTTCTTTTACTCACGGTAGAGTTTGAGTTTGTGCCTAATTTTGGGAATAAATATTAACTATGCCTTTGTATATAAGTGCCTTTTTAATTTACATTATTTTATTGATAATCTCCTGAAATGTATCAGCATAATGTAATCTCAGGTTATGGGATACCTCTAAAGTGAAATTTGAAGTGAATATATTCACTAGTTATTTATCTAGAATATTGTGAGGGAATCAACTAGCAAAACTTCTCCATCATTGTAGGTAGGCAGAAAAACTTTCCCCACAATATTGCTTAGCACTGCATAAGTTAAGCATGGTCAACTCATGCTCTATGTTGTAGGAGAATTTATTTATAATTTTTTTAGATAAGTCATCAAAGGTGATGATGTATCACTTTGGTAGGTGCAAAAACCATTCCAAGGATCTTACACCCAACCTACATGGAAATAATAGAAGTAGATAGATGTTACTATAGGCTACTTCTTGACACGTGACAAAGAATTCATTTAGGTGATCTTTAGGATCACCCCTTCTTTTTTATTTGTAAAATTTTGGCACCTCAAAATGATATGGGAAAGATACTTGAATAATACTTATGTCAAATGGATATGGACATATTTCCTCAAATTTTTAATTTTTTCCTTGATTTCCTATTTGGAGACCTATAACATCTTTTTTCTCCTGAAATTCTTGAAGAGTGGGAGCATTATGGGATGGAGGAAGTGTACTTTATTTTAATTTTCAAAGGGGGATTAGATTGATTTGGATAGATAGGTAGATTATTATTAAATTAAGTGGGAATGGGTACCCATTGGGTTGAGCTACTAGGGTTGTTCACCCTATAGTTGAGATTGTATTATTGATAAGGTACTTGTTCTTGACTAGTATTAGGAAGTAGATTAGCAACACACTATTGCACTAGAGGAATTTACCATCAATATGAGGGAATTTGTTACCAAAAATTGGGAATCTATCGTAAATGGACTTGCTATTAAAAAATGGGAATTTGTTGATTAGAAGGGATGGATTGTGGATTAATAGGGATTTATTGAGGATTAATCACAACTTTTTGTAGTAGAGGATTCGCAACTTGCTATTGTGGATTGGCCTTGATTTCTTGTAATGGAAGATTTTTGGCAAGTTATTGTTGTAGATTATAAGGGAGATAATGCGAGTTAGAAGGAACTTGTTTGGGATTCAAAAGATCTTATTGTGAACTAGAATCAAGGTGTTGGGAACTATTGGCAACTTGATGTTGTAAATTATAGGAGGAGACTTGTTGGGAAATAGGAGGAAAATGTTGGGAGTTCAAAGGAACTTATTGTGAATAAGAAACAAGTGGTTTGGAACTAGAAGATATTTTTTATGGGATAGGAGGCACTTGGTGTGGATTAGGAACCACTTGTGTTGGATTGATAAACTCTTATAAAAATGGATCCATGGGAGCCATTGATTTAGGAGCTATAGATGGATTCTCACTTGATGGAGGATTAATCGGTAAATTTTGCTATTTTTGTTCAATGGGCAAATTCTTCTCCACATGTGAGGGAGTTTTTAAAGAGGTAGCAACTAGGGTGGTGACCAAAGAGGCTAGAAGCTTACTAGTCTACTGTAATTATATGATAATAAGTTGGTTATTTTGGGTGGGGTCTATAAATTGAGCTTTTATTTTGTTTGATGATTCTATAATTTGACTAGAATTTCAAATAAGGGCATGTTCGTCAATGTAAATTAGCTCTAGAGGTATCTCCTCTATTCGAACATGGATATGCACTTATTTTATTCTAAGTGACAGATCCTCATATATATGTTGATGTACCTCCTCTTCTTGGTTTTCATTATTTTGGAAAAACCCAAACATATCATAAAACCATTCCTCATCATAATTAGGGTTATATGTATCCCCACTTATTGTATATTTAGGCACGTTTGGTTTAATCATCTTCATATTGAACTCAAAATGATAAATTTTAATTGACTAAATGTAAATGCATGCAATGCTTTGCATTAACAATTCAAAGTGGATTTTTAGATTTGAGAAATTTTTTTGAAGTCAAATTGTACCTTCATAGATTTTTGGAATATTCCTTGGTCAAGGTAGAAAGTCCAATGTAAACTTGTTAAATTAGAACAATTTTTTATTTGAATTATTTTTCCAAAAGTTGGAGTGTTATGTTTGAAAGTTAAAAAATGATTTATTGAATGTCCCTTAACCAAATTTTATCTTAAAATCTCAAAAATGTTTGGTTTTGACTTAACCATTGAATTGGATTCAATTTTGACTTTTAGAGTTGACTTGAGTTTAAAGTTGACTTTAGTTGACTTTTAAAAGTTGATTTCATTTGAATTTTTTACTTTGTTTGACTTTAATATTTTTACTTTTGAAGGTTTGACTTTATTTGACTTTTGAATTAGAATTAGAGTTTTTTGGTTCAAAATAAACCTGACTTGGAGTTGATTGAGAATTGAATTGTGGTTCAAATGAACCTAATTTATATTTGTGTTGAAATGTATAGCATGAAATGATTTTGGATTGAAAGTAGATGTAATGAAAGCATGTGGGGAATCCTAAAATTATGAACGTATTTTCCTAGTGTATGATAGATCTCCAATCCATTGGCCAACACTTCAAAATGTTTGTATATCCCAAAGAGGACTAGTGCTCAAAGAGTAAGGAGGATATTTATCATCCTCTAAAGGTATTTTAAGAGGAGGAGGAGGAGGTGAGTCCTCATCACTATTCTCATTATCAAAACTAAAAGAATAATATGAGTCATCAAGAAGTTGCTCAAGTGGATCTAAATCATCAAAACTATCATCAAATCCTAATGCATCCAAGGAAGATGGAGGAGTGTCATGTGTAGAGTCTATAGGACCTTCTTAAAAATGAACACTCCTTTCAATGAAAACTTATGAGTGGTGGGATGGAGAATCCTATATCCCTTGACACCCTCAGTATATCCAACAAAGATGCAAGGTTAACTCTAAAGTTGCATTACCTTACATTTCTTATTCAAAATACCGGTCATAACAAGAATCATAGGGTAAATTTTAGTGGAAAATATTTGTTAATTCATGAATATTTTGGTTTAGGGAATTTAAATTTAGCAATTTTTTTAGTACAACATAGGACCCATTCACCTAAATTTTTTTGATATTTTTATTAGGGGTTGGATTACCAATGATTTACAATAATTATGGGGTTATCAATGTAACTCACCATATATATATATATATATATATATATATATATATATATATATATATATATATATATATATATATATATATATATATATATATATATATATATATATATATATATATATATGTTCCCAAATGTCACCAACTTACCACCAAAGTATCTTTATTTACAACATTACAAAGATCTTAAGAATTGAGGTCAGACTACACCACCTAATTGCTTTTAGCTACTTGACAGAACTATTTCACCCGACATCATATGACCACCCATCATCAATACATCACCCACCAGAAACATTGCATCCAATAAAATAAAGTCTTGTGATAACATTGTGTCACCCAACAACAATACACCACCTGATAGTAACCTAAAACCCAACAATACTATGTCATATGATAGTAACCTAATGCTTAGAAACACTATGTCATGTAATAGCAACCTGATGCCCAATAGCTCTATGTCACATGATAACAACCTGATTCCTCATAACACTATGTTATGTGATAGTAACCTAATGCCTAGAAGCACTATGTTACATGACAACAACCTAATGCTTGATAGCTCTATGTCATGCAATAGCAACCTGACACGTGATAGCACTATGTCACATGACAGCAGCCTAACACTCAGTATCACTAAACCACCTAGAAATAAAACAACATCCAAAAAAACCATTGTGCCCACTCGACAACATTGCATTGCTCAACAACATCCTACCTTAGTTACTATGACATCAAGAGGTAACGGCAAGGGTAAAACACCACAAAAAATACCAAGAAAATCCAACATACTGTCTTATTTTAGAAACCCAAGAAAGAAGACTACATAAATAACATACAATTCAAATATAGGTAATTCTATAACTTTTTTTAAAAATATCAGTTATTTTTTAATTGTAGAATAATTTTAAAACCATTTCAATGCAAAAATCAACATGGATAATGACACTATTTCATCAGAAAGAATTAATCCCAATAACTTCTCACCACCTGAAGATTTTATTAATGACATGCCACCCCTAGAAGACACTCCTCTGAGCACTTCACTAGAAGACATTCCTCTGGCCACTTCACAAGAGAATTACGGTTCTCTTCAGACACCAAATTTTATTGAAAATTCCACTCAAAAAAGTTGACACAGGAAGAGAAGTACATGGACAACAGGAACGTCTTTTCAAGATGATTGGGCTACAAAATATCCATTTATAGAACCTATAGAATCATAAAATGGTATTGAGCCTCCAACACAATACAGATATATAATTTGTAGTTGGAAACTTGGAAAAGAACATAGAATGCAACTTAAATTGGACATAATTGAGAAACATTGTGGGAATATATATATATATATATATATATATATATATATATATCTGTGAATCACCTAAATAAGGAGATAACAAGAACACATATATGGAAAAATAGAGAAGAATGCATGCATGTAAGATATGCATGTGAATACGAAAATGATTAAAAATGAAGAAAACATCTTGTTGAGAAAGGGGGAACAATCAAAGCATAATTTGGAAAAGTTATGCAGTCCAATCTTAAGGTAAAATATGTACAATTCTTTACTATTTTCCACATTTTAAAAAAGGGCAGACCCATTTTTGATTTTATAGATTGCAAAAAAAAAATTCAACATGATGGGTTTCTGGATATTCCACAGTCACATTGGTCGCATAACAGTGCCTGGGAAATGGCAAAATGTCTACCATTGTTGAGAAGGAAGATTTGAAAGAAAGTGTTAAGAGATCACTATTATCTATCAATGAGGTCACTGCAGTTGACAACATAGCATGGTTTTGCATGCATGTGTATAGTTTTAAAAACTATTCAAGGCAATCTCATCTTTTAGCTGTCCATAAAATGGTAAAAAATTGTAATGCAAAAAACCTTCATAAATTTCTTGTATCCAATTTAAGAGAGAGATGGGATGGATGATTATGCCATAGCTATAAAGTTGGTGTGTGCTGGCACTGATGGTGCATCAATGATGTAGGGGCATAGAAGTGGTCTTTGTGTTCACCTTTAAATAATAATTTCTTCATTTATGATTCTAATTCATTGCATGACTCATAGGATTAATCTTGTGTACAAAATTGTTAGCGCATTTAGTAATGTCACAAAAATGGAAGAGTTTATTTGTGACTTGCATGCTTACATGTCAAAAAGCCCAAAAAGATTTATAGAGTTCCAAAAATTTACAATTGGGTTGACAGATGGTAAAAAATTATTGAAATATGTTGAAACCAGATGGATTTACATATATGAACCTGCATGCAAAATTTTTGAGGAATATCCATCTTTGACAAGTTTTATGTATAAATATTATAGGGAAGTTGACAAAGCAAAATATTTTTTATGTCATTTAATAGATTTCAAAACTTTACTCACATTATGTGGTATTTTGTCAATGTTGAAGGAAATCAACTATTTAATGAAACATGCTCAAGAGAGATCTATCTATATTGTTGACTTAATGTGTATATTATACACATCAAATGAAAGCTTTCATGGACCTATTTTTAGAACCTAAAATTTTTTGATAGATTTTTAGAATCCAGAGAGTTATTTGAAATTCAATATACATAATCATCTTTGTGTCATGGTAAACAACATTGAGATCCCAATGCATACATGCTCTAGAAGACTTGAAGTTGTGGGAGTTGAACCTAAAGATGTATCTATGACACATCCACTATATGATATTTTTTTTATCTAAACATCAATTAAATTAAGAAAAATCTCACAAATTTTATCCATTGAGATCATAGAACATTTTCAAAGGGATGAGTTGTTGGAAGGCATGGGAATTGTGAATCCCATTTTTTATAACAGTGTTAATAGTCAAGAATAAACCATTAGTTTATTTCATAAATACATGGGTACAGTTGTTAAGAATTTTTGTAAATCTGTAGATGTGAATGGAGTTTAGATTAATGGTATTTAAATAAATAATTACTAATGTCTCAGTCAACATAGTTTGGGATTATAATGTTGGATCAATTTCAGTGTTTAAATGACCCAACAGAAAATGGTGCCATTAAATGGCTATGTAAATTTTTTTATCCAAATAACATCTTACAAGAAAGTATTAGTGAATATTTCATATTATATGAACTTGTTCAAATAATGATTTTGGGACCTGTGGAAGATGAGCGACTGTTTAGTGAATTATCCTTCATGAAGTCAAAACTTAGAAACATATTGGATAAAAATCTAGAGACTTACTTGAGACTATATATTTCACGTTATTCTATGGACAAGTTTCCTTGTGACAGAGTAGTGGCAACATGGAATTATTTAGTTCAAATAAAAGGCATGAGTAATATAGCTACCAATATAGATGATGTGAATACCAAGACTAAATATGGTACTAGCATGGTAGATGTAAATCATACTTATGATGAGCAAGTTTCTCAAAGATTGTTTTAGCTACCTGATTTTTATTTTGATAAGTATAGCAATTACTATTTTTTGAAATATTTCATATTCTTTCATCTTTAAATAGATTAAATTTTTTAATCTATTTCCTTCATGTGACAATTATGAATCTTATTCAATACTTTGGAATTAAGCACTGTATTTGTCCTATTACAATTATGTGTATTTCAAATAGTACTTCTATAACCTTTACAATATAAGTCATTCATTTAGAAGCAATCATAATTCTAATTAACATTCTATAGAGCATTTCATTATAGCATTCATTGAATCATATAAGGCTTATGTGTAGAGATGCATGGTGCACCATAAGACACCGGTTCTCATGCCATTAAAACTCCAATTGTTAAAATTTGTTGTTTTCATCATCTTAATTGTATATAATATTAATTTGGAGAGCCTATACACAGATTTAATACATGCATAAGTGTTGAACCAAAAGATAGACAAATATTTTAATCGCACCAATATTATTCTATTACTTCTTTATATTAGAACCATTACACAAACATATAGGAAATATTTTTCCTATAATTAGGGATAGCATATTTCCAAATTCCATTATTCCACCAAAATCTCCATATATCATATATACATTATATTGTTATTACATAACATTATAACTATAAATAATATCAATATTTAAATTTCCTAACATTCCCTCCACAATAGTTTAGATTGATGAATATTTAAACAATGCATTCAAACAACACTTTTTCAAATACTACAACTACTACAACAGTATAAATCTATAAAATATTTACTCTGATTTATCTTCATAGAATATATAAACTTGACCACAATACATTTTAAATATTTAAAATATTAAAATTATATACCCACAGTATTTGGAACAACTGTAAAATATCATTGACATTATAAACTCTATTGAATAAAACAAGTGTTTTTGAAACAAACATGATATAAACTATTTGAAACATTATAAACTTTAATTTTGAAAATTATAAACTATTTAAAATAAATTAACATTTATCTAGAACAATCTCTTCACCCACTTGTTGCTTGCCATCACCCTCCATGGAAACCTCATTGTCTTGACATGCCTGTGTATCCTCCATTATCACTCCTTCCTTCTCATATAAACTATTTAAAACATTATAAACAATCATTTTGAACATTATAAACTACTTAAAATAAATTAACATTTATCTAGATCAAACTCTTCACCCACTTGTTGTTTGCCATCACCCTCTATGGAAACCACATTGTCTTGAACTGCCTGTGTATCCTCCATTATCACTCCTTCCTTCTCAAGATCCTCTATAGCAAAATTGATATTTGCAAGATATACCCTCTCCTCATTCGCTACATCACCAGCTGAAAGAATAGTTGGGTCCACATATGTTTTTTGCTTCAATAAAATACTTGGATCCATCTCATGCTTTTTAATTATTTTCTTCAAAGTGTTGTTATGTTTATTTAACAGAACAAGCTTTTCCTTGAATGCAATCACCGAGGTAATAATTTTGTAGGCATTTTTCAAATGCACATGAATAAGATGTGTTTCTTGCTTCAAATTTTTATATTTTACCTACAATTAATAAATTATATAAGTGTCAAGCACATACAAAGCTTAATATCTGAAATACATGTTATAGATAATGAAAACTTACCACAACTCTTTCCTTCTCTACTTGTGTAATGGTAACAAGGTTTATATCTCTAGCCCATTTATTGAAATAGGCATGGGATTCTCCATTTAAATTTTCTACCCTGTTTATCATAACCCCTAAAACCCTATCATTGTAAACATTGTTAACATAAATTAATCCAAATTGAGCTTGTTGGATTAAAGCATCAATCTTTGAGGGTTCATTTTGAACAAGTGAAAAAAAATTAACTCTCTAGGAGTGGTTGTGATAACATGTATTTATTTATTTGATAAGTGCTTTTGCCCTTATCTTCCATTGTTTTAAATCTTTAAATTCCTCAATAACACCCTCCCTCAAATTAGCAAGCAAATTTTTTGAAACTAGATTTTCAATGAAATTTTAGTGATTTAATCATCAAAGATGTTCAAATTATCAGTATGGGGTGGGGTGGCTGGGGAAGAGGTAGCCACATAAGGCACATTATAAACTTGAATAAAATCATGTAGATTAAATCCACCATCAGTCTATGACCGACTTTCAATCCCAAGAAACTCTTCATCTAGATCAAATTGATGCAAACATGTCAAACTCTGTGCACTAGAAATGCCACCAACAAATAAATTTGAGAAATCAAATAATTATAGGGTTTCTCTACTTTGTGCAGGGAGGGAGATGTTCTTTCCTCTTCTCTGATTCTAGATGGGTGGTGGGGGTGGTGGAATACTTCTTGGTCTCCTCATAGATGTAAGGTGGACTACAAAACAAAAAATTATGCAAAACTGGGAAATTCAAAAACATAAGATTAATGCAAATTCAAATCAAATCAAATATGTTATTACATGTAGTCAGAGTAACTACCTCTTCAATTATGATTGTTCTTGTTAGAGTTGCCTCTTCCCCTCTTATTGTCCTTGTGGGATTTTCTTCTTCCCATCTTATTGTCCTTGTGGAAGCGATAGTGGTGGTTTCACCTATAAAACAAGGAAACTATCTAGTTAATAACTACCTAATTCTAAGAAACTTCAATTCAAAAAGAAAGTTATAAGGTGGAAAACATTGATCGTCTTAGCAAGAAGAATCCTCAATGACAATAATTGAAAGTCAAATGCAAAAAGAATTAAAAAACTAATATGAAAAATATTTTTCTCATTAAATAATATAAGAAATAAATATTAAAGGACATTTGGGGGAACCTAAAAGTGGAGATGAAACAAAATCACTTCTTGGGCATTTGGAAATTTGAAATGAAGTGAGTGAAGACTCTATGGATTGGGTATCACTAGATCCCTCTAGAGCATGCTGACCTTTGGATGCCACCTATTTTTTTGTGGCATATGCACGCACTCTTACTTGTAACAACTAACAAGCTAAGAAATGTTAAAATTTGAAATATACATAAAGCAAGAGAGGTGACTATTAGGAAAACTAAACTTTCATCCTATTCCTCGATAGATAAAACATTAGCTTTTATTTTTTGATGGAAAGTAGTGGGAATTCTAGTATTCTATATATCATATAAGGCCTCAAAATATAAGGCCAGAATATAATTGGAGGATGAAATGGTACAAGTGTCCTTCAAAAATGCATAATTCAACTCAACCCTAATCCTGATGGATATAACCATGCACCAATCACATACAACACCTGATAGAGAATGAAGAATATAGTAAATAGCCCAGAAGGGAATGTTCGATGGTTTTCCATACAAAACAATTTTGGCTTGGAAGAAATGGATTAGCAATTTTTTTAATCAGGATTCCCCTTCAGTTTTGACTATCTATAATGAAAATAGAAAACATGCAATTATAATTAGGACATAAAACTAATTATAATAAATGATTCAATAAAAATTTAAAAATATAAATATCATTAATAAACCTAACACTTACCGGTTGGGTTTATGGCCACTTTGTAGATTGACTCCAAGTAATTTTTATCAACGTCAAATAAGAAAACTTTGGTGCTAGTAGGGCTTGCATTGCAATGTGAAAGGCCTATTAAATTATGGATATCCAATGGAGATGTGCCAAAGGATATTGATTTATTATTAAACCATACATAGAAATGGGTCTCAATACAGTTATAGTAGGCAACCAGAGATCACATAAGGTTTTTATTGATTATCATGTCATATTGAGGCATCTACACAAGGCCTCTAAGTTTGCATTTATCTATCCAATCCATATAGGATTCTGACTACTCCACCATTCGAAGGAAGTTTGAATACAATAGATTCTTGAAAATTAAGTTTTGGATCACCCTTGTTTCAGTTTTCATAGATTTGAAAGCCATTGAAACTTCACTGTAGAGTTTGAAATTGTAGTAGGTGAAGCCTAAAAAAAAGGTAAGATGAGAAAAACCTTAGAATAAAGTGTGTTAATGAGGGCACTATGAGGGTATTTATAAGCCATAAGGGGAACCAGAGCAACCAGTTGGTGTGATCGATGAGAGATGGGGAAACACTATCACTCGACAACATCAAGTTTCATGATGGCATAATACTATACACTAGCAAGATGCTATGTGATAGCATGGTGCCATGTGAAAACATGATGCCATATGATAGCATGGTTCCATATGATAGCATGGTGTCATTTGATATCATGTTTCTAAGCTACAACATGTTACCATATGATAGTATGGTGTCAGGTAGCAGCATGTTGATGCACGGTAGCATCTTATATCCTGATAATATGACATCACCTGATAACATACTATCATATAATAGCATTGGATTACACAAATAGGCTAATTTTGCACAATAACATGGTGTCACTTGATAGCATGGTGTTTCCTAATACCATATTGTCATGTGATGGTATGAAGTCATGTGGTGGCTACTGTCACATGATAGCATAGTGCCACTCGATAGCATAGTGACGTACAATGGTAGAAATGTGCACAGTACTAAGTACACTATTACCCTAACTAGATGTTGTTAGGCATTTATGCAAAAAATAAACAAGGTAATTTTCTCCCTCCTCTACACACTTGGATTCACCAAGGTTGTATATACAATTCACCTAAACAAACCTAGGGGTTTTTTGTCATGGCATCTTAAAATAAACCTTGAGTCAGAGATTTAAACACTAAAAAATGATTCATTATGGGTTTTTGAATACTTCAAGATTAAAAAAGAGTGACTCCCTTTAATGCTTTATGAGAAATTCAATTTTGGATATAACTAGCATAGTTGATGGCCTCAGCTCAATAATGAGGTGTAAGAGACTTAGAGTGTAGCATACAGTTGGCCATTTCTTTCAAAGATTTACTCTTGTGCTCTACAACACCATTCTAATGAGGACTAGAATGAACTGTACATTTTAGTTCAATCTCCTCTAAAGTCTGAGGTGTGGAATTGTTCAAAATGGTTACTGATATACTCACCACTATTATCAGTATGTAAAATCTTGATGGCTTTACTTGACTATTTTTTTATAATTTCCTTGAAGTCCTGAAAATTAAAAAAGACCTCATATTTTTGCTTAAGAAAGTGTACCCAAGCATACCTTAAAAATCCATTGATGAAATTAAGCATGTATTTAATCATGTTCAATAAACAAGCTAGAAATGGTCAAGCAATATCGCTGTGAACTAGATCCAATATCTATGTAGCTCTCCATGATTTTCCTTTGTCATACTTCTCATCATGATGCTTACCAATTATGCAACCTTGGTAGACACCATCAAAAAATTTGACTCATGGCAACCCTAAAACCATGTCATGATGATTGATTTGCTCTAGGTGGTGATAGTTGATATGGTTGAATCATTCATGCAATAATTTTCTCAACCCATCTAAATGAGTGACCAATGCAGTAGAGGGTTTATCATGAGAAAAATATGAAAAACTATATAATTTTGATTGATATTCTACTTTACTAAATACAATAATGGAGTCACTATCTACTTCCTTAATAACCACTAAATTTGGTGTGAATTCAACTCTCTTACTTGAACCAATTGAGTGATTTGATAAATAGATAGGAGATTGGTGGATAAAGAGGAAGCACATAGAATATAATTAAATGTCCCATCATTCACTTCAATATATATTTTCCCACTAACTTCTATAGAATTATTGTCACCTAACAATATGGAAGGCATAAAACAAGGCTCCAAGGATGAGAACATGTCATGTGATGAAGTGATGTGGTGTGAATTGCCAGAGTTAATTACCCGTGTGGAAAGATGAAATGTAAATACAACAAGTAATTCACCTTTTTTATTGTCTTTCACCTTTGAATACTCTTGAGTTGATGAAATTTGATTGGAAAAATTAGGGACATTAATATTGTGCTTCTTGAACAACTTAGTTAGTTGGTTAATCTACTTCTTCATGCATTTGGATTCATCATGCCTATATTTCTTATAATAGGCACATGTGAGTTTCTCATTCTTAGGTTTATCATTTGAAGAGGAGGACTCTTTTGATGCTTTTGACTTAGTATCATATTTTTGACCCTTTTTTTGCTCTGGGTCCTTCTTGTTATGTTTCTTCTCCTTGATACTGAAAGCCTTCTATTTGTCATGACTCATAATTAAGGCATGTGATTTAGATGACTTCAGTGTACCCATTATAATAAGCTTGTCTTGTTCTTGATTTAAATTAGCAACAAATTCATCCAAGGGTGACATGGTTTATGTAGCTCCAAGGGGACACTTAGGTGGTGTGGAAGGTAAAAATGAAGACAAAATAGTTAGACCCAAATTTTCCAAGGATGGAAAGAATCAATTGATCATCTTTTTTATCAATGCTGCATAGTTTCAATAACAACTTGAGTAATTTAAACTTTATGAAGAAGTCTTGTATAGTGTAAATATTAATTGGGCTCAAATTGATGAGCTCATTCTCTAACTCATGACCTCTCACTATATATTTCTTCCCAAATATTTTTCCAATGTGATCCAGACTTCATTAGGAGTAGTTGCAGATTAAATATGAAAGATCAGGTTGAGAGACATAGATAGGCATAAAAGGTCATAGGATTTGTCACTTCTACTAACCACTTCACCTTCTTTGCATCAAGTTTTGGTTCTTTTTTTTAACCCATCATGATTTGGTCTAAGCATTTGCTCCTCAAATGGATTTTCACTTTGAATTTACACTTGTGATAGTTGATCGGGCCTCTGATCCATGATGCAAAAAGAAATGTGTGTTTAACTATGTCTACTGAAATACTTGATATGCAACCCCCTGAATCTACATGGGTTAAATTTTACAAGGCACAAGAATATCACAAATGTGTATAACTTGAAAAAACTCACACTTTAAAAAAAATGAAACCTAAAAATGAGTTATCAATTGAAAGTTATGGAATTTTTATTGTTTCTTGCTCACAAAAAAATAATGTTATCCATTTGCAAAAAAATAGGCATGCAAAAATTTGGACAATTTTTGTGAGGAAAATTTAAGCTTCATTGGGTTGATTCTAACTAAGGGCTTAAATTACCATGTGACCATGGGGATAAGTGTAATTAAATTACTTAGTTTATTTGCAACAATAAAATTATATATCATAAAATTAAGATCAGAACAAACGTATCCACAACAACAATTGGTAAAAGAGCAAAATAATTGAATATTATGACTGAGCCACTTCGAGGGGACAAGCTCCATAATAATGCAATAAGAATAGAATTCACAATATGATGATAAAATACTAACCAATACCTCCTATATATACTCTACTTAGTCAAGGTTATTCCATATGCCAACCATACTAAGAACATATAGAAATGCAACAAGATAATATGAAGGTGTGTAAGCCATAAGTCAACCACACATATCCCTAGACACACTATAGTTTAAGTGTGTAGCATTCCCTTCCCCTTAAAAAAAACATTTTCCTAAATTTTAAATCAAACCAAGATGTTTTTTCATGAACACTTCATCCTCCCATGTTGCATCTTTAGAATGAATGTTCTTTTATTTGATCAAATATTAGATTTGATCTGTAGTTGATTAGTGTGCATGTGAAGGATCACTTCAGGATATAGAATGACTCAAAATTTTTCATCCAATTCAAGTAACTCAATCTGAGTGAAAACTCCATGTCTAATTACCTTCTTCAAACAAGATACATGAAATATTAGATGTATGCGAGTGGATGGAGGTAATTCCAACTTGTAAGCCACACTACCAATTTTCTGCAAGATATGATAAGGGCCATAATACTTTGGTCACAAATTGTTGTCCTTTTTATATTACTTTAGATACATCTACTTATATGGATATAAATGCATAAATACCCAATCACCTATGCCAAAATATTGCTCACTATAGTATTGATCTACTTGTTGTTTCATTCTATTTTGTGTCATTGTTAAATTCTATCACAAACTGAGTAACACCTCTTATTGATGATTAATGTGTTCCTCAACAACTTAAACCTTAGAATGCACTATCAAAGTTGAAGTAATGGATGGGGGGTGATACCCATACAATGTAACAAAGGGAGACATCTTGGAAGAAGTGTGAAAATAAGTGTTATACCACTATTCAACAAGTGGCAGCCAATGAACCCATTTGTTTTTTTTGTTAGAAACAAAATAATGAAGAAACCCTTCTAGCCATTTTTTGACTACATTTATTTGTCCTTCAAATTGAGGATGATAGGGCGTGCTATGAGCCAACTGGGTTCCCAAACATAGAAATAATTCAGTCCAAAAATTACTAATAAATATGGAATCTCGGTCACTTACAATGATCTTTGAAGTACCATGCAATTTTTGAACTGTATTGAGGAAAGCAAAAGCTATTGTATTGGAAAAAAATGGTTATGATAAGGAACAAAAATGAGCATACTTGGTGAGTCAATCCTCAACCACCATGATAACATTTTTTATCCTTAGACCATGGTAATCTCATAATGAAATCCATGAAAACCTCCTCCCAATGTTGGCTAGGATAGATAAAGGCTGCAAAAGGGATCTTAATGATTTCACCTTTGTTTTGTTGACATACCATGCATTCAATACATATTTCTAGACAGCCCCCTCAAGTCCTTCTCAAAATAAATCTTGTTTGATTCTATGATATGTTTTCAAAAATATAGAGTAACTTCCAAGTGGAGGGCATGAAGTTCCTAAAGAATTTTATGTTTGAGGAGAAAATGTTTAAAGATTTATAATCTATCTTTATACCATAATGTGTTCCCCTTCCATGTAAATTTTTTAGATTCTTCAGAAACCTACTAAAGATTTTGAATCAAATCCTTGGTAGCACTATAATTCTCCGATTTAGATCTTGCTTCATCTAGCCAATATACATGCCACATGGTCATGGTGCATAACAATGTCTCAATTGATTCATCCCACTGGGAGAGGGAATCTACCACCACATTCTCTTTTCCTTTCTTATACACTATTTCAAAATAATATCCTAACATTTTAGTAACCCATTTATGTTGTTTTTTAGATGACAATCATTGCTCCGTAAAATATTTGAGGCTATCATGATCAATATTTACCTAAAAGTGATGACCCATCAGATAAGGTATCCATTATTTCATTACATGCAAGATAGTGATCATCTCTTTATCATAGATTGGCTTGAGCCTATTTTTTCCCTTCAATTAGAAATTTTCAAATGTTAGTGGTCTACCTTCTTGCATTCGTGCAACCCCCATGCCATATCGTGATGCATCACATTCCACAACAAAAGTTTTTGAAAAATCTAGAGTAGACAAAACTGAAGTTGTGCACATAGTCATTTTCAATTGTTCAAATGCCTTGGTAATTAAATCAATCCACTGGAAGGAGTCATTATTAAACAAAGAGGTGAGTGGGGCTGCAATGCTAACATAATTTTTGATAAACATGTGATAGTAACTAATTAGTCCTAGAAATCCTTAGAGGTTCTTGAGGGTCTTAAGAACCTGTCACTCCATCATCGCTTGTTTTTTTTTAGAATCAAATTCCACTCCTTCACATGAAATCATACAACCCAATTACTCCACCTTTTATATACCAAAAGCACATTTCGAACGTTTGGCATAAAGTTGATGTTGTTTTATAACTAAAAGTACCTATTTCACATGCTTCAAATGGTCTTCCCAATTTTTGTTGTAGATGAGGATAACATCAAAAACACTAATACAAACTTTCTCAAAAATAGATTAAAAATAATATTCATCAATCTCTGAAATGTAGATGGTGTATTTGTGAGGCCAAAAGACATGACCATAAATTTATAATGGCCTTCATGAGTTTTGAAAGTTGTTTTAGGTATGTCCTCATTGTGGATGTGAATATGATGATACCCAAAGTGAAGGTATAACTTGGTAAAATAAACAACACCATACAATTCATCTAGTGAATCATCAATTATTGAAATAGGAAACTTATCTTTGATGGTGTACTTTTTGAGTTCTCTATAGTTTGGGCACATCTTCCAACTGTCATCCTTCTTTTGTACCATGACCACTAGGGAGGAATATTTGTTTTGATTGTGTCAGATGATTCCTACCTCCAACATCTCATGTACCATATTTTCAATTTCACTCTTCTATGCATAGGGATACATGTAGGGTCTGATGTTGGGTGGTGTAATACCTGGAATGAGTTTGATGGCATGATCATGTACACAAATTAGAGGAACTCCTTTTGGCATGTCACCAAAAATAACATAATGGTCATCTAATACCCTTTGTAAATAAAAATGTGTAGACTCCTTGATTGGTTGAACCTCTATGGAAAATAAGTGTGCCACAAATTATTTTATAATTTTTTTGAGAATCATTGTCATCTTATGGGAACTAACTAGTTGTGGAGATTTAGCACATAATCCACACAGTTCAAAGGGCCTTATTTATGAATGGAACCTAATGAATATTTCTTGAAAATTCATCTCAATAGTGTCCAAAGTGGTGAGCCACTACACTCCCAAAATAATGTTAGCTCCTCCCATGAGAATGACAAATATAAGGGAATATAGAAAGTAGTCCCCCATAACAAGATTAATGCTATGGAATTTTTCAAAATAATTGATTTTACTACCATCTATAATTATGATCTAAAATTCTAGAGCTAAATAAATGAAATAGTTCAAATGAGTAGCCAACTTACTATTGATGAAGTTATGTGTACTCCTAGAGTCAATTAACATAGTCACCTTCTATTTCTTCAAGAAACCCACCCCCTTAAGAGTTTGAGGAGTACTAAGACCTAAAAGTGCATGACAGGAAATATTAAGTTGATAATCTTTAGATTCAACCTCAAGTTCCTCTAAACATGTCCCTAAAGCCTCATCATCATCATCTTCTTCATTGGTGCCTTCAAAGTAGAATAAATTCTTTTTAGCACATCAATGTCCTTTGGTCCATTAGCTATCTCATCCAAAACACAAACCTTTTACACACTTTTATTCAACTTGTTGAGGTGTCAATATGGTAAGATATAGAAATGATGGGGTTGGAAGGTGTATTTAGGCACATTAGTGAAATTTATTTGATAAACTCTTTTTTCTTAGCCAGGTGTGCCCTTGGTATGGTTTATATACATTATTGGGATGAAATATTTGAACCTTCAATTGGATGTTATCTTTGAGGCCACCAAAAAATAGATCAATCAAATTTTCTTCAGTGATGTCTGACACATGTAAGGAGAGGTTATAAAATTGATTAATTGAATCCTTTACCATCCTAATATGGCACAACTTTTCTAGTTAGTTGAATTCATTTTTTGATACATTATTTGGATAGTGGAGTTGTAATTGTTCAGAAAATATAGACTAGGAAACCAAGAGACCATTCTTTTTCTTTTGAGCAGACAACCAATGATTCCAAATAAATTTCTTAGGTTCAAGATATAGAGAGGCCATGACCACCTTTTGTGAACAGGGAATTTGATGTAGATCAAATAAATTTTCAATTTGAGTAATCCATGTGAGTGGATCATTACCATCAAACTTGCGTAGGTCCACTTTTGGAAATAATGGATTCATACCATTTTTGACATTGTCATTATTTGGAGGATAAGAACCAAACTAGAGTGGTGGAGGGTTATTTGTTATTATTGACCTAAAAAGTTTGATAATCTCCCAGTGATTTGTTACAATTGATTACAGAAGCTATTCAAGGCCCCTCTCAGCCCTGTGAGGTCTCCTTTAACTACATCAAGATCATCTTTCTGCACCATGCCTTAAAATTCTAACTTAAGTTGCTAAACTATATCTGAAATACTCAAATTAGAAGTTTCTAACTCCATGTCATCTCTGTGAGTTGTTTTGGGCATTTCTTGCCCTTTCCCATGACCACAAGTGTTAGGTCCTACCATGCAAAAACCCTATGAGGGTTGTGACCTGAAAAAAATATATTAGTAGATGATACCATTATGGCCAAGATAAATCTAATGATTTTTAATGTGCATAAGGGTGAAATTTTTTGGCCCAAAAAAGTGTACCGGTAGAATATATCATTGTAGAGATGAATACATCGACTCCTAATTTGCACAAAGAAAAAAAAATTCTAGACTTACTTTTATTTATTTATTATTTTTTACTCAATTTTTTTCCTTTTTTTTAAAAACCTCATGAACAAAAGTGTATTGATGAAAAAATTCAATTTCTTCCAGATCACAAGTTATGTTGTTTTGGCCTTCTAGTGCTCAGGACATCAGGCACAAAAAAACTACATCGTAGAAACTATCCCAAATCGAAGCTCTAACACCGCTTGTAATGAAATTACTTAGATGATTTGCAATAATATAATTATATATCATATAATTAAGAGTAAAATAAATATATCCATAACAATAATTGGTGAAAGAGTAGAATACTTGAATATTATGACTGAGCCACTATGAGAGGGCAACCTTCACAATAATACAATAAGAATAGAATTCACAATCTAGTGATAAAATACTAACCACTATCTTTTATATATACTCTACTTAGCCAAGGTTATTCCATAGGTTGACCATACTAAGAACATATAGAAATATAACAAGATAATATGAATGTGTGTAAGCCACAAGTCAACCACACATATCCCTAGACATATTATATGTTAAGGATGTAGCATTAAGGGGTAGGATAGGTCCCCCCTTGATTAATTTGATTAATGTGGGAGTGATGTCACCCCAAAAATGACTTCATTTTTGAAATGAATAATGTCACATTATACTAAATTAAATTTGACATCCTCTTTGTTGTCACAACATGCAAAAAGGGTAGTCAGAGTCCTTATAGTGTTTTACATGTGTCAGAGTCTGCCTAGGTTACTTGCATGGGTGTTGAGTTCTGATAGGCATGCAATTAAGGGTCATAGGTTCTAACAAGGGTGAAAGCAGGGGTCATATAGGAGTGAAAATAAGGGTCACTAGTTCTAACGAGTGTGCAAGTAGGAGTGTCAAGTTTTGTCAAGCATGCAAGTGAGGGTCACAAGTTTTGATGGGCATTCAAATAAGGGTTATGGGATCCGATGGGCATGCAAGCAGGGGTTGCAAGTTCTGACAAGCATGTAGACAAGGGGTGTCAGGTCTGACTAGGCATGTAAGTAAGGGCACAGAGTCTAATAGGTGTTCGAGCACTGGTAAAATTCTATTGATTATCACAAAATACTAAAATTACCTACGAGGGTTAGAAACTCCACCAAGACTAGAAAACCATCAAATCTGTATATTTTGTGTTGTTTCTCTAAAAACTAAAAAATAACCACTTAGTTTTTTTGAAAAACCTATAAAGACCTAGAAATGTTTTCTCTTCAAAGTCACTGAAATTAAGGGCACATAGTCTAATAGGTGTTCGAGAACTGGTAAAATTCTATCGATTATCACAAAATACTAAAATTACCTACGAGGGTTAGAAACTCCACCAAGACTAGAAAACCATCAAATCTGTATATTTTGTGTTGTTTCTCTAAAAACCAAAAAATAACCACTTAGTTTCTTGAAAAACCTATAAAGACCTAGAAATGTTTTCTCTTCAAAGTCACTGAAAGTATGGATTTATTATAGAATTCAAAAAAGGAATTGAAACCCTCAAAAAATGGCTGAAAACTAACTATCACAAAACTAGGTCATGTTTACAACTATTCCTAGTGTTTTGACACCTTCCCAATTTAATGATGTTTCTTATTTTTCTCTTTGAGTCTTTGAATATATAGATTTTCATGGATTTACTAGAAACCCCACCAAACCCTAAAAAATTAATATCAATGAAAAATCCTAAACAAATTGGAATGTTATATCTCACAACATGAATATTGGCATTCGACTACCATAAATTTTATGATACCATGTCAGAGTGGGCCACAATCAAGGAAATTTTTGGATAGGATTGAATGCATGAAGCATAACTTGTATGGAGTAGTGAAATTTAAAGAATAATTCAAAAGGTAAGAAGCTTGTCTTCACAACTAAAAAGTTATATTAGCATCATTAGTCAGAAAGTACATAGGAAGGCATATTATATAGCAAGGAATTAGGTCATCCAAAAAGGTAATTAACTCAACTCACAATTAGAAAATGACTTAAAGTACATTTTTTCTAATGATCTATTATTAACCTAAGCAAGTTAATTAGACTGTGTAGGTACAACCACATAGTGAAAAAAGGCATACACTAACTTCTCATTCTCTTCAGTGGTCTCTCATTCTCAATTTTCACAATGTCTTCTTATCCATGGTCCCATGGATTGCAAGTCTTATGTTTTTTAAAAAGTGAGTCAAGATTATCAGTGACATCTTCTACAAAATTTCTCATGGGTGGCTTTCATGGGATGTGATCTGCACCATGGGGACCAAGACCAAGCGTGCAAGGAACAATCAAGTTTAATTGTGTAGAGTGAACGGGCAAAATAAATTCAAAAAAAACAACTAAACTCATTCAATGGAGTGAATGTCTTACTTGTAGAAAGTGCAACTTCTATTCATTAATAGAGAATAAGGAAAACTAGTATGATGTGCTACAGTGCATGTTTTATAGAGTAGATATGTAGAGCATCTTATTTATGTTATGACTAAGTGGAGCATCCACCTTCGATCAGATGTGTATGCTACATACTTATACAGTTAAAATATATGAGTAGCTACAACTTCTATCAATTACTAAAAATATGGTTGCATTGGTTCATCTTCCAGGCTAGATGATGGTTGGTGAACACCTTGTAGTACATGGCCAAGGTGAGGTGATATGTGGATGTGCTATGGAGTCTAAGAGTTGGCTAGGCATGTGAGGCTATGAACTATAGTACGGGATGATGAGACACATGGGGCTACGAGCTGTGAAGAGTGTAGAAGTTGCTGAGATAGTGAAAACCTTGTGCGGTGTGCATGTTTATGAGCTATGGTATGGAATTATGAGGTACACTAAACTACAGATACAAAGGGTGCAAAAGTTGGTGAGATAAGCATATCACTTATGTAGCATGTAGGACTATGAGTTGTGAAGTACATAATTATGAGGGCATAATGTGGACTACGAGTTATGAAGTGTGTAGAAGTCTATGATATGGCACAGGACTTATGCATATGACTATGAGTAAACTTTAGGCAAGGAGTGATCAAGGGTGAGAAGTCTATGCCCTGCACAGTAGAGTGAACAAGGAGTAAGCACAAATGCATAAGGATGGCACACAAATCATTCACCCTTTTTTAAAGAGCAATGGTCTCCATTGTGTTGGTACACAGTTACAAAAACTACACCTGAAGTTGTTGTGAAGTATACCACTTAGATTGATCGACATATTGGCCAACCTTGACGACTTTAAAAAGTTGATTTGTGTCATGGTAGGTGCAAGTGTCTATCACTTTGATGATTTGGTCTTTCTCTATGGGATGCAAGTGTTTATGATCCAAATTAGAAGGATGTTGTGTCACAACTGGCTCAATAAGTGGTGGAATGTACGGATTGATAAGTTCCACGTTGAAGAATGGATGCATACCCAAGTACCGAGGTAGATCAAAAATGAAGGCATTCTCACCAACTATGTGCAAAATGGTGTAAGAACCATAGTGTAGAGGCTTGATATTTTGGTGTGGACCTTTGAAGCGCTCCTTATGAAGTTGCAACTAGATTTTTTTGCCAACTCAAAATGCATGAGGTGTACGATGTGCGTCATGGTGCTCTTTATACTTAACTTGAGTGCGACAGAGAATCTATTAAATGTGATAGTGAACATACTGGATTTGGCATAGAAACTTTTTAGCTTTGTCCACTTTTTTTTCCTTTATGCACGATTCATTTCTTGATGGTGCATACTAGGAGATGTTTAGAGGTGTTAAAGGTTGAAACCCAAGACATGTCTGGAATGGACTGTGGCCAGTAGAGTTGTGAAGAGCCCTATTGTAGGCATGTTGAATGTACAAGAGATTATCATCCCAGGTGCAAGCATATACATGGTTTTACATTTGTAAAAGATGAACAAGTGTGAAATTGACCACTTTTGGTTTCCCATCTGTTTGAGGATGAAAAGTCATTTATTGATCTAGCTATGTACCCATCAATTCCCATAATGCTTGCAAAAAATGACTCACAAAGTGTGAATCACGATTGGAGATTGTTAGTGTTATTAATCTAGGGATATGATTTATTAATATATATGGGTGGATGGAGATGCTGACACTTAGTTATATGGGTCCAATTTATTAAGATAATGGAGTAAATTTTAGAATTAATGCATTGGATAATGGTTGGCCTACATTAGGATTAGGAGGTTACCCAACCATTATTAGTTAGATAGGGTCTATATAAAGAAGATGATTATCACTGTAAAGGAATTAAGTAAGCATTGAGTCTTCTATTGTAATAGGATATTGGAGGTTGTCCCCTCGAAGAGACATTGTGGAGTTATTCCTTCCTAAAGGAGTATTGTATGGTGTTGCCCTATCTTAAAGGTGATTATTATATTTCTACATATATTGAATATTTGGGCATCTTGGCCCACCAATATCTATTGTGTTGAGTTGATCTACATTATATTCTACATATTAAGTGTGAATCATAACAAGTGGTATTAGAGATTTGATTTGAGCAATTTATGTGGGATGAAACCCTAGTTTTTTGGAATCGTTAATATATTGAAATTAGTTATGAATTTTTACACAATTTTTTACCAAAGTTGGAGAATATTATAAGCAAGTCATAGTAACAAAATCGAGGTTTTATGATCAATTTTGAGGGATTTATTGATATTTTAGGGTTTGTAATAATTTCATCATATCTATCGAGTTATAAGTAATTTTTTTATGCATTTTATTTTGGTATTGTATTAGCATAGAGGAAAACTACAGACAAAATTTTAGAATTTTGTGAAATGTTTTGAGATATTTATTGTGATTTTATGCTTTTTCATAGATTTGCTCTATAGGTCAAAATGTTTGGATTTTTTTCATAAAATTTTTACTAAATTTGCATTATCATACATGGATGATACAATAAAAAAATTGGGCTTTTTTGATCAATTTTGCATGAGTTATTAAAATTTTAGGGTTTTTTCATTAACCCTGGTTTTTGTGAATCATGAAGTTAGAAGTATTTTCAGGGGAGGATGATATTGATGCTAGAGAATGGTGGCTTCTTTTTAAGGAGAATAATGTTTGAACAATTTTGTGGCAAATACATTTCTACAATTTGCTTTATGGTCCTGCAGTACTTTGGTGGGATGAGCTAGGACTAAAATAATGGAAGCTTTCATGGAAAGAAATGGAATAGGTTTTCCTAGATCGATGGGGTATAAAAGAAAAAGAAAATACAAAAGAGGAAGAAGTGGATGATGAGGAGGGTAATGAAAATAATGGAGATGAAGAAGAAGAAAAATTAGTGGAAGAAAATAATGACAATGAGGAAGAACATTAAAGTGATGATGAAGAAGAAATCACACATAATGATGATGAGGAGACTACAAATTGTGAAAAAGGAGAGGTAGAGGATCTACAAGAGAAAGAAGTCTTATATGATAAGGGTTTGAATAGTTTGGCTCCAAATCAATCCGAGTCAATTTTTCAGTTTCATGGATGCATTAAAAAGAAGGTGGTCATTGTGTCCATAAACCCTAGTAGCGAGTATAATTTCATCAACATGGATGTGGCTCAACATCTGCATGAGGATCAAATAGATGGTCATAATATTAAGGTTTTTAAAGATTTCAATCTCACCATGCACAAATATGTTTTGCATTTAGATTTTTATGTATTGGGTCATGTTTGACTGTCTTGGAAGTAGTGGTGGTAGCGGTTGGGGTGTTCCTCCCTAGGATAAGTTTCCATGCTTGGCTCTTGTCATTTCTCGTCATGGATAGGTTGAGGAAACTAAAAAAAAGTAGTAGACTGATGGGTGGGAGCATGCACCTGACAAATTAGACCCTCCAGGTGCTAGTCGTTGGGGCAAACTTGATAACTCCTCGCTTCCGCCTCCTCCAACAACGATGTTCATCGTTTTTGCATAATGGGTTTGTTCTTTGTATTTGGTGGTCCTTGTTTTTATCATTTTTTTTTATTCAATGACATTTTTATTATGGCTATAATTATTATAGTCTTAATTTTGGTGCTCTTTTGATGTAGTTTGTATTCTCAAAACTTTCTTTAATTTGATGTGACGTACATTCTTGGGTGTAACTTCCTCCATCTATTTTTATACGATTAACATTGTTTTAATATATCTTATTAATAAAAATAAAAAAATAGAAAAAAGAAAAGAAAAAAATTATGCAAACTCCAATCGGAAATAGTAATTTTTTTTTGATTGTATGCTTGAAAGCATTGAATGGAATCACTAAATTATATAGAATGTTGGCATCTCTACCCATATTTCAGAGATAAACATATAATCGATTTACAATGTTGAGTAAATATATATCTAAATCAGTAAATTCCTTTGGTTAAGTAGTTACGAGTAAGGGACATCTACGCCTTAAAAATTATATAGGACACGATCGTGACCTTAACTGCTTGACTCTCCGTATCGAATATCTAAAAAAATTTATATCTTAATATATAAATATAAACCGTGAAACTACAACCCTTTCGATAAATAATACTATTTTAACAATACTAAATTTTAATCATAAAATAAAGACTATTCATTATTTAAATAGCGAACACCAAAAATTCATTCTTAATAAATATATACCTAAACAAAATAAAATCCAACATAAATTTATAACAAAGAAGATAACAAACTTGACTTACATGGTAAACAAATAATCTTCCCAACCTTCTTTTGTAATTAATGGTGGTTGATTGTTATCATGTAACTTAATTTACAAAGCTATAATTATAGTTATTGGATAATGTCATATATTCCATTATGAATATTAACTCCTCTGTCATCCCCACGTTGGGGGCATTAATTGGAGACAAAATATTTAATACTTACCCCAAAAAAAACACATTTAAGCATAGATTGTGGGTCGCCCTCCTATGAATAGAACCATCAGAATTTGGGGGCTTCTAAGACAGACAGAATGCCAAAATTGAAGGGGCGGTCACATGATATAACATGTGCCTTTTCGTCTCTTTCTTTATTGGAAGCTGTGAAAGTAAAGGAGGAACGGATTCCTATGTTATACGAATTGCAGGTATCACAAGTATGGCTAAGCGGGCAAGCAATGTATTAGCAACTTGACACAACATGCGGAATCTTGTCGAACAGACAACGAATGGCTGAGGTATTATAAATGTAAGGGAAAAAAAACAGAATATTAAAAAGTAAATCAAGGGAATAATAAAACATACAAAATACAAAAGTTAAGTATCATTTAGAGAGTTTTGAGAAAGATTGTGCACATTCATACGCTGCATGCAACCTTTACTTGCCACGTTTCATTCTATATTTGTTGATAAGAAATATCATGTAACTTTTGTAATTTTTTTTTTTTAATAATAATTATATTTTATTATATTGAAAGATGTTTTATAATAATAATTCAAATGGTGTGTTCATTTTTATTGATACATTTATGTAATTATATTGACATGATTAATTAATAAAAATATAAAAAAATAAAATTATTAATAATTAATCAATATAAAAAATTTAAAATAAAAAATTTAAGATATTTTTTTGCATTTGATATTTATATTAATTTAATTTATATATATTACAATTAAAATTTTCTATAATAATTAAAGAGGGTCAGTATTTGTGAATCTTATAATAAGATTAATTTTATAATAAGATTAATCTTATAATAAGATTAATCTTATAATAATGAAGAGAGTTAATATTTATGAATTTTATAACAAAATTAATATAAAATATTTATCTAAAAAATATCAAGAGATTAATTTCTAAATGATTATTTTGGATTTAAAATATTTCGATTAATGATTTTATTAATTTTTTCTTTATTAATGATAAATGATTTTAATTTATTTTATTATATATTCATCAATTAATTTTTTTAAGTATTTTTTATATAATAATTTAATAAATATTAAATTTAATATTAAAATATTCTATACTAATTTAATAGACATCAAATTATGGTTGCACATATCATTACTATCTTCTCTAAAAATAAAATTCTCTTCTATTTCAATTTAAAAGCAACCCCACAAACTAAAAATTATATTAATTTTAATATTAAAATATAACATGCTAATTTCATAGACATCAAATTATAGTTGCCCATATCATTATCTTTAAAAAAAATCTATCTTATTTCAATTTAAAAGTAATCCTACAAATTAAAAATCAAAATCAAAATGTAAGTACATCAATATCAATGTCATAGACAAGTAAAGAACCAAATGAAAAAAAATCAGCTCATCTTATATTTTAATGGGATCGAGCGCTGCATTAAATCATTGTTTCTTAACACAAGCTCTTCCCACTACTCTTACAAAATCTATAATCTCTTCTCAACACTAACTCTTCTATTATAATCTTTGTATTTGATATGGATGTCACTATAAAATATACACTTCATAATAAAATACTATTTTGTCTCCACTACTTTCTTATCACTAAATAAACATGTTCTTGTCTCTCATTATTTTTTAGATTACCCTCTACTTATTTCACACTTAAATTTTTTCATACCTAATATAATATTAACTGATTCTCAATTATATAATCAACATATTTACTTTCCATTAACACACCCAAAACATCAAACGAAAAACATTGACCCTTAAACACCCCACCTTAATGTTGGGGGTATGTTGAACAATTGATAGACCTCAAGTAATGAAATGGTAAATGGTAAGATAAATTAACTTGAAGGGCTTATTGTCTCGTCCATCTAACAAATGGAGGTTACGCCTACCCATGTGTCCATGATGTACTTTAGGACCGGAATGGAGCATTAGAGTACAAAAGCAGCAAAAATTAGTAGCCACAATTAACTGCACTCTTTCATATAATGCATCCAAGTTCTGACTGCACACTGCCACCCATTTGGATTGGATGGATTCATACTCTCCTTTCTCAATATCCTTCCATTCTCTGCAATTAACTGCTATTTATTATCATCTGGGTTTTCAGGCAGGCTGTATACTTCAATGCCCAAAGACAAAGTGTGTGTGTTTTGATTGTGAAGGGAAGAGAAAAACCGTGGATAGAGAATAAACCCATCTCAGTTACCTGTGCTTGAAACCATTTATGGAAGTTTTTAGTTTGGCATTGTGATGAATCATCAACTGGGTGATGTTTGGGTCATCTATTCTTGTAGCAGAGCACCCCACATTTGATCATTAAGATTTGGTTTTACAATTACGTGGGGGATCAGATCAGGACAACATTAACATTTGGAGAAGAAATGACAAACAAATCGTCTTCATGCTCTTCGCATTGCCAACCAGCTCTTCCTGAGCTAAAACTGTACCAAGCTTTCATTTTTTCTATACCCATTCTGTTCACATTGGTTCTTCTGTTGCTCTTCTACATGCTCTACTTAAGGAGGAGGAGGAGAACTGCATGGATAGCTTCACAAATAAGGACTCAATATCAAGACAGGGGATTCATCTCTGTGGTAACAACTACATTTTGAGATTTGCTCTTGTCCGAAGTCATTCCCGACTTGTTTCTGTAATCGTACGCATTTAGTGTCAGTCTAGGGCATTCATTCCATTTTTTTATCTTTTGCTGACCTCAATTCCTATTTCAGTAAGGATATTAGTTTTCTCAACTTTTATACGCTTATATAGATTGTTTTGTTGCTAGTTTTCTGCCCTTAGGAAGGTACTATATTGACATCTGACACATTAACATAATAATTTAATGCAGCCCTCAGAACGTGGGTTGAAGAAGGAATTCAGAGATATGATACCTATAATGATCTTCAATCAGAGCTTCGTAAAGGAGGATACACAGTAAGTTCTATATTATTTAATTTTGCTTTGCGTAACGTATAATCTCAAATGCCTCCACTTATTCTCTGTTTATGGTGAGATCTGGTCACAAAATTGAACTATGATAAGATGAAGCCTATCACTGTAGTAGAAGCCTAAGTTCTCAGGTGTTGACCTGTGTGGTTTTCTTTGGCTTTCAGCCATCTGCCACAGGCCCATATGTATAGAGTGAACTATGAATCACTTTTGTTCCCAGTTTTGCCACTATTAGAAAATCCATTTGTACATTGCTATCACTCTATCAAATTCATCTGATCTGTAAGATTAATATATGCACAATGTGTTATTTGATTGGAGTGAGGAGAGTTGTTTAGCCTTGTACCAAAAATCCAAAAATGGCGATTTCATGTGAATGTTTCTCAAGAAAATGAATGCCTGTTGTCAAGAAAGAATGCGGAAGGCCATTACAACCATGCCAGACTATGTTACAAACTTAAAATGGTGTATTGACTGCTAGTGTTGTGCAAAAGGTTACTGCCAGGTTAAATCAGTGCATGCAAAGTATTTCTGAGAAATATTTTATATAGATAAGGTACGGCTGACAAATATGAGTTTAGATTCCAGGAAAATGACAAATGTTTAGTAACAGTATTCTTTCATTCGTACAATTTCTGGAAAACACGGTAAGAATTATGATATATAGAATTGGCTAACATTTTAGAATTTTTTACACACGAACAAACTTGGCTTTTATGAAATTTGATCAAAACAGACCTAATTGATGACAAGTGATAAATAGCCTATGAAGTTTTTGCTGCACAAATCTGTTTGGCGTGTGGCATTCACATAGTATATTGAATGCCTCAATAGATTGATGAACGTTATTGCCAAGTTTTTGGAACAAAGTTAACCAAAAATCTTATTATGGTCAGATTTAGATCCCAAGGTTGTCCTTTTTTAATTGGTTAAGAAGTCAGCTTAATAAGATTTTGTGTACATTATATCATTCTGGAATGACATGTGTATAAGTACTTTAGCCTATAAAACTGGAGACCAACTTGAACTGAATATTCTACCTTCCTGATTTAGAAAAAAAATTAGAAGTTGTGAGGTGGCCGATCTCAAAGAAGCTGAAGTTTTCTGTCAGAACATTATCATCTTTGTTAATTAATTGGTTATCTAATGTCTTTATGCTTTTGAGGGTTGAGCCATTTTGCAGATTTATGAGCTAAACCCATTGCTTCAAGTGGACTCAGAACATGAAACTGGCATTGCAAAAGCATTGACAAATGGGAAATATGAATAGATTTTTCTATAAATGGGAGTAGATTATAGAGTATAACTCTTACTATCAAAAACTTTGATATAATTTGGAAGGAATGGTTTAGTTAAAGAATTGTCATGGGAAATGGGGCTTTATCAGAAGCATTATCAGTAGTTTACTCGTATGGTTCTCTATATATCTTCAAGAAAATCTGAGAACAAATGGAAAAATCAGGGCATACTTTGAGAAAGATATGTGAAGATGGGATCCTTTTCTCAAGATGTATCCTTTCACAAGTGACTTATTTCCCAATGTTATAAATGCATCTTTGCATCTAGAGTTTGTTCACAGTGAGTCCATGTTGAATTGAGGAATCTAAGAAATAATTAAAGAGGCCAAAAAAGTGAAGGAGGTCAGATAATAACAAGGAGACTACAGAGAAAGAAGGATAAAATAAAACAAGAAGAGATGGAAGTGAGAGGAATAAGAAAAACTGAACCCTCAAAATAAAACAAGAAGAGATAGAAGTGAGAGGAATAAGAAAAACTGAACCCTCATCAAATGATTAAGATCCATTAACACAAGAGTAGCAGTAAAAGAAAGGGAGGCCAAAATAATTTTCAACCATCCAGGATCAGGATAATTTGAATATCAGCAAGCCCCAAGTTCAAATTCAATGGCACTTTCTCAATGTTTGTCCTTCGAAAATCATGTACCATCCACGGAATAATTCTCCTCCATATCTATATTCTGTTTGCAAGGATTATGTATACTTAGATGAATGCATTAAAAAAGGATGACAGAGGAGAGAAAAGGTGAAGCAAAATAATAATGAGGAGGGAGAAGCAAAAGGGGCATTGATGAAAGGGGGAAGATACAGGAAGAAGAAAAGTGAAATGAAGAAAAAGGGGGTCTGTAATATGGCATTAATTTATTTACCAAAGAAGTGCTAAAAGAAGGAAAGCCAAAAGAAAAGCAAAATTACTTAGAACAAGGGCAATATGAGAAATCAGAAAACCACAAACTTGAATTTGAATGAACTTCTAAAAGATGAAAATCACCCAAATGATATACAAGCAGCTATGCTAAGAATAAAAAATGATAAATTAAATGTCAGGATTGTTGTGCCCACAAAATGTGGATTGATTCCTTTGAAGTCAAGGTAATCATGCAACTGTGGCATGGAAACTCTCATGGGATTTGTGGGTCCTTGTTAAACGTTGTCTAGCTATGATTTTAATAATTTAAAAGAGTTCTGAATTTTCTTCCCCTTAAACAGGTAGTTCTTTATTCCCTCCTCCAATACGTTTTTGCTTTCTCTTGTTCTATTAGTTCAAATGTATCCTTGCAGTACAACTAGAAGTCCTGATACCCTCTTTCCACATTTTCTATCATATTTAGAAGAGGAGACTTTGTGAGTACTCCACACATATTTTCCTAAATTTAAAAAAACAAATGTAACATTGACGGGATTTTTCCGACTTGTCCATTTGAGCAAATAATGAGAAAGACGTTGGAAACTTTTAATTGAGACTTATCTGAATTCAAATAAACATATTATCTATCAGATAGTGTACGCTGGATTAGTATTTATAAGTGAGCTTCATTGGATAAACTTGTCAACTAAATAATTTAAACCATGCATGTGAAGAGCAATTTGAAAAGGTAAAGGGAGATTGTACTTATATAATGTACGAGAAGAAAGATTAATGTCTGTCTATGAGACATGACTATGTTTAAGAGATTTGTTTTTAAATCTCATTATATGTTTGTTTTTCTATTTCCAGGATGTACCTTGTTCTTGGTCTGAATTCCATTTACAGCAACAATAGTCTTCACAAACAACTAAGCATATTTTTGGAAGCTTTTTTGTCCAACATGGTACTAGAAATGGATGATCTTACTATGATGTTTAACTGTCTGGATATCGGGTGTTCTTTGGAAGGCATTCCTAAGACACCAGTCTGCAGACAGAGTCAGTCCTCCAAGATAAAATTTTATTTTGAAGGAAACGATAGATTACAGTTGAATTCGTACTCCCCACTACTCTTTCTTCATGTCAAAGATCGAAGACCAAGGCTCCGAACCAAAGAATTTGCATTACTTGTCTTGAGTCCTAGGACCTCAACTACTGCCAAACAAAAGTCCCTTCATGGTTTTGATTTTAGTTTGAATTCCCTTGACTATGCCCAATGGTATGATCAATATTACTACATTATAGCTGAGGGAATTAATCATTAATAATAATTCTATCTCAACTTCAGTGTTCTCCAATCACTGGACAGAGGCGCATATGTGTGTCATTTTTCTCTATTTTTTGCTACTGCTTTTTTCAACGTGTGAGCATAGTAAAATTATACAGAATGGGATGTCGACCATCTTGAGACGATTATGAACCACAATCAATTTCTTTTCTGGAGCAAGCAAAGATGAATCTGGTTCAAGTTCGTTAATCTAGAGACCCAAAATCTCGTTGCTTTGTTATTATTTTGAGAGTGAAACATTGTGGCCTTCCTTTGCTTTGTGATATGTTTTATTTTGGTGTCTTAAGCGACTCTATTCATGTCTGGTTGAACTATTTTTTAATTTCAATTAAGTCTAACCTTAGTGATCCATAATCCAGAAGTTGTCTGAACTAGCATGGTTCTTCAAACAGGTGCTTCAATCTTTTATTCTTTTTGGAATAATTCATACATGTAATACATGTTGCATAAATAATATTTTGTGTGCAGCATTAACAAGTAAAAAAAGGGAAACGCCTTCTGGGTGCGATGGACACAATTACAGAAAGGAATGAGAAAACACAATACATTAAATGATAATCATCCACTAAGTAGACAACAGATTTTATGAGGGGAAGCCTATAGGGAATACAAGTCCATGATATGAAAGATCAGATCTTGTTTATTCACTTTGGAACAAATCACAACAAGGTTTGTCCTGTATGGGACTCAACAGCTCGGTGATTCTGGAGATGCTACAACAATGTTGTGATTCAGAAATGTTATCGGACTGTGGTAGTTACATCTCAATGATTCTGAAGTGCTACAGTCTGTTGTAATTCATATATGCTAGATGAATCATGGAACAATTATCAACTGAGATATAAAGAAGTTTTCTTTGTGTAACATAAGACACTGACTCCTTGCGAAAATGCTACAGTGGCATTCTCTTTCATAGATCCATTGATTTGCTACCAATTAAATTCCCTTCTAGAACAGTATTCAACAGAGATTACATTTGAGTTTACATTCACTGTGTACCATTCTTACACTATGGTTTTCCCCTTGTTCAAAATGCTATATTGGTACTCTTATCTACAGACTGAAGTCTTCACGTAACTTGACTGAACTTGTAATATTGAAAAAATGCATGTATTTGGTTACAGGCCTAAATATATTACCAAAGATGTCCTGACTGATTCTATGGGAGAAGATGATTTGATTCATCCCTGGATTGTTACAAGAAAGTTGGGGCTGAGCTGAAACATGTCTTGTGCAAGTGTGGTCAGTTGAGCTGAGATACATGTTCTTTGCATCACGACATGTTCTCTCGACCATTAAGAAAGTTGGAGCCAGACTAAAAGATGTATTGTGGAGGCACGATTACTAGTGCTGATCATTGTTGACATATTGACGCATGTCAGTTCATTGGCATTGTGACTCAAGTTAATGCTCTAATAATTATTAGATCAATAGATAAATTGCATTGTGCCTATGTTATCTAAACAAGGTATTCGACCCACAATAGAAGGTTGACTTTGCTCCCCAAGGCATTGCATAATAGGAGGATGAGTTCCCTACCTTGGTATTTGCATCCATGATAGGAGAAATAACTTTTCTCCCATGATATCGCCTCTGCATTAAGAGGAATAATTTTGCTTCCATGATATCACGTTTGCTATAGGAGGAAGACTTTCCTTATATGGTATTATGTCAACTATAGGAGGAAATGGCTTTGCTCTACATGCACTTGGCCTTGCAAGACCTCTAAAAGTGTCTGCAACATGGTATCATGGCTGCTAGTCCAAAAACACAATGATCTCACAACACCATTGGATATTTCTTGGAATGTTGTGCGAATTCAAAGAAATAAAACTCGAATACAAGTTTGTAAGACAGATTTATGGTCTGTCAATGGTCTTCGACATGCTATTGCGATTGTTAGGCAAAACAAAAAGGACATTCAACCTGTATTGTGGCCGCTGGACTGAAAGAGCAAAGCTGAGATTTTATTAGTCAACAAAAGAATGATTACATATATAAGCTTTAGAGCCCCTAATACCAAGGAATTAGTTACCACTCAATCCCTAATATTGTGGAGTTAATTGTGTTAACTCAACTCACACTAGATGTACACACTAACACTTATTTATGAGTATTTCTAACATTCTCTCCCTTATTGTGAACATGGGAGAAAAGAATCACATTCTTCATAAGCTTCTCTTTGAAAACATTTATTGGACCAGGTGCAACTCCATCACACTATCTCGTAACCTTCGTAAAGGTGTAGCTCCCAAGTTGAATTAACGGGTTTCCAGAACCCTCTTCCCAAACTTCCAAATTTACAATCTATCGAACTATCTGAACAACAATCCATGCTGAGTTTACCTCAATCTTATCCTACCTTCAAAAAGTGAGCTTCTTTTACATAATGAGTTTTCAAGCATGTCAACACAATAGGGAATTATTTAGCACACAACACAGAACAAACAAAATCAAACAAAGATGCCACTACATCATAGTGCATCCTCGTTGCTAGTGGCTGACAAGAAGATGTTGAATGTCATCCAACCTCTTGTTGTCACCAACCTTCTGTCTGACGTTGCTGACTCAGTATATGCATTCGTCATCACTACCATCTGCACTCATAGAATCTTCCTCAGTGAATCGTTATTTTTCAATGACCAAATTAACTTCATTTGATCTTTCCTTTGAGAATATCATTAGCTCGAACTTTACAATTTCAAGATGTGTGTCCTTTTTTCTTGCAGTGGAAACATTCAGTTTCTTTTTTATCTGTTTTTTATTATTGTTTGTTGAATACAATACACTTTCCTCTTCTGCATCTTCTATCATCAGACTTTTTTCTTCAGTTAGGAGAGCTGAGATCGTAACTTCAAAAGATTGAGATGGCATTTGACCAAGAGTTAAAAAACATTGTTATATTTGGAAGACAAACTATTTATCAGTATGGCTTTCGCATCCTCATCCTCAGCTAGAGCTTTGACTTATGCTAGCTGTTTAATGAGAGATCTCATATAATTAATGTGACTAGACATTGTAACTCCATTACTCATTTTGAATTTGAATAATTGCAACTTTAGAGAAAATTCTACGTTAACTGCTTTAGCACCAAATGTTTAATTTAGATGTTCCCAAATTTCTATGGATGGTTTTTCTAAATCTACATACTGTAATTCAGAATCTGAAAGCGCAAGGCCAATGATGGCTTTGTTTTATCATCTCTGCTTTGCCATTCCAATAACTTATTAGGATCTGTTGGTGATTTCTCTTTACCACTTACTATTCTCCGCAAATTCTTGTTCATTAGTTGCATTTGAATTTTGATTTTCCAAGTGTAAAAATTGAGACTAATGAATATTTCTAATGGAATGTCCATCTTCAGAGATGAACCAAACAGAGATATGAGATCGGTTTCAACAAAAAATGCGTCCGTTTACAAAGTTGAAATTGACCTTGGACTTTGACGACACATAATGACATTTTTGACACAAGCCTTGATACCATAAAATTAACAAAACAACAGACCCAAATCAAAATAAATGACTAAAGACCTAATAAAAAAATCCAATTGAATATAGGATTAATAATACATTAAAAAATCACAAAACTATAAAAGACCAACATCATGCCTTTTTGACTCTATAAGTCCTTTTTTTTTTAAACAAACAATAAACTAAATTGAAATTTGTCCAAACTAAACAAATTTTAAGATTCGACAGTGGACTTTGGACGCATTCGAACCAACATAAAGACAATGTAGATTTGCATGTGGAGACTGAACCAATATTAATCTGTGACTATAAGCATTTAGCTCATAGAATGGATCTGAGCATCTTGGAAAGGTGCTTTCAAAGCATATTGAAGCTGTAATAAAATCATGCATCCCAAGCCTTCAGTCACTTATCAACAAAACTATTATGGAAATCAAATCAGAGTTAACTCGCCTTAGAAAGCCAATTGCTATAGATGCCGGAGGACAATTATATGCATTTTGGAGATTTGCCGGGATCATTCATGAACAAATCTATTACCACATAGCAGTCCATGCTGAAGTCTGATGATAGGATGATTCACGCCTGGAGATGCTCAATGCCATGGGGAAGATCAAGATCAAATCTATGCTGCACAAACAGATTTGAAATACATGCGAAGAGATACGGTAGTCAGTCAAGTGCAGATATGCCTGAAGGAATTCAGTCAATCACATTGGTCTTCTGCTGCATTCAAGATCTGACAAGAGCCGCAGGTGGATTCCTGATTGTGGACAAAATAATTGCTGTGTACAGATCTGTCCCAAAGTACTTGGTGACCACCCACTATATTCTTTGCAAACATAGACCTAAATTGCTCTTAAAAAATTCACAGGACTCTCATTGTAACAGATGATGAATAATGGCTCTAATACCAAATGAAAGAGCAAAGCTCAGATTTTATTATTCAACAAATTAATGATTACATATATAGGCTTGAGAGCCCCTAATATCAAGGAATTAACCACTCAATCCCCAATATCGTGGAGTTAATTATGATAACTCAACTCACAGTACATGTACACACTAACACTGAGGAGTATTTCTAACATGGATTACAGATCACATGGTTCTCATGGAACTATTGCCTTCTTAACCAAAAAAAATGCTAAATCAAAAAGAACAACACTCAAATCTGACTAAGTTATGGTCTCCATGTCTTGGGTCTTTGACATGATGTTGTGGCTGTTAGATCAAGAAAATGGATCTTCAACATGATATCGTGGCTGCTTAACAACATAGGGTATCTTTATCATTGAACATACCATGGTATCTTGCTAGTTGGACCACAAAATGGTATCTCGACCACTGGACTACGACACGGTATCTCAGCCAATGGGTCACAACATGGTGTGTCGGTCCCTATACCATGTCAACATGGTTTCTAATAGAATCCCTTGTGGGCACTTAGATTTGTTTTCCCTTACTGACCCTTTTCAGATTGGTTAGACTGATAGGGTCACTAGGCATGCTTTTAGCTGATAATCACATTATCTATTTATTGTCTACTACTGTCAAGTCTTGTACATTTAGTGGACAATCTTAAATCAAGTGAATGGAGCTAAAGGAAGGTGTTGAGAGTTTGTTATTACCTTCGGCTTGAAGATATAATCCCATCACATAACACCAAGCTCTTGTTTAAAGTCTTGAAAGAGATGCATGGATACAAAATGGAAAACTAGTCGAAAATCAAGACTTCGGAGGGTTCATGATATATGAGCATATCGAATGTCTTAACAAGATCTGCCTTAATTTAAGACTAGCTTTGAAGAGGAGGAATTCATCACATTATATGAAACTATATTTTTTTATTGAAAAATTCTTCCACTAACTATTGGAATTTTGATGACATCTAGGGATACAAATGCAAAGGGTCCCTATAGGATCATGTCCCTTTGGCTAGCATCTACGTCAAAAATGAAAAAAAAAAAAAAAAACTTATTTTAACGTAAAAGGTTGCTATCACTTTCTCTAGCTTATGACAGGTCGAAGAGAAAAATCTGTAAGTAAAAATTACACTGTTTGGAGCAAGTCTCTTAACAGTATAAACAAATTTCAAAGACAAATGGTGATGTTAAAGGAACTTTCTCCTTAGTGGTTGATCTTTGAGATGATATGTTAGAATCTAAGGTTGTCAAAGGCTTGGGTCCAAGTTCAGTTTTGTGTTATATATGCAATTTTGCATCATAGAAACTACCCCCACAGTTATATCACAACAAGCAAAACAATCAGACAAGGGCATTTAGCTAAATATTGGAGTCAAAAGCTTTGTTTTGAGTTCTTGTCAACTCTAGTTTCTTCCTCCATGTTCTCTAATACCTATTTATCTGTAGTCAATTCGAACCAACTTTGAGGAAGCTCTCAAACAATCGGTTGATAAGAATGGCAGTATTTTCTTCAATTCCTTTTTTTACTTACGCATAAGTTAGAACTACATACTATGTGCGCTATCTGCCGTTAGCAAGCGATGCAACCTTACAGAGATTTGGTGAGTGGAAAACTAGTGGATTGTTAAACCCATCTCCCTGCCATTAAATTCCACCACAAATTTTGAAGTTCAGGCCGGGTAAGCACATCTTACTTCCATAGGCAAGTGATAAGGAGGCTTTAGATCAAAAGAACATTTATGAGACTAAAACAATTATTTTCAGACATGTATGAGCAGAATACTAGTAAAGTGAATGATAAGGAGCCATAGTGTCAGGATCCTACTGCCCACTAAGGGCACACTTGATTACCTTTGTATTAACAACTAAACACGGAATTTAACCAGAATGAATAAGTAATTAGAAATATGAAACAACACAGAATATAAGAGACAATACCCAATTGTATTAATATTCATCCAGAAGAAAATACAATAAAGAAGATGCCACACTTCTTCCCACACCTCTAGAGCTCCCACACTTCTAGGGTTCACCAGTAATTCTCTTTTAACAGTTCACTCTCTCAATTATGGTCACAACAATCAACTCAAACACAGAGTTGTTGTTCACCTCCACCAGTCAGTAACAATGCTGCCAGTACACCAAGTACACAACCGTACTCCAAGTAGATCTCCCTGCTCTTGCAACAACCTGCAAATCACCAGACCTTACCATGTAGATGTTTCTACACCTTGAAGAACCCTTGTCCTTGCCTCACCAAGTCCTTATGATTCTTCAACCAGTACCCCGGTGGATCTTCTACCAGAACTTGCACAACCTGCAACTCTCCCTGATCATACACACTCAGCACCCCTTTGGAACTAGGAGGAGCTACTCTTGCTCTCTCTACAAGCACAATGACTTTCTAGCACACTTTACAATACAGTCCATGAGTCTATTATATAGATCTCATGCATACAATAATTAGACTTTCTTAATTACAATAATTAGACTCGCAACTCAAGACCAAAAATAGTCTTTACATGCAAACTGCCTGTCCAAAATTAGACCAGTCCGGAACCCGCATGCAAACTGCATGCACACACAGGTTGCCGACGTCGGTTCCTTCCTGACCGATGTCGGCCGACTTATAACCAATGTCGGTTGCTTCTGCACTGTAATATGACCGACGTCGGTTGCCCTGCAACTCGCTTTGCAACTCAGCAACCTCCGCAACCTCCTCCATGTCTGCATCAGTAAAGCTTTTAGCTCCACACCCTAACAATCTCCCACTTGGAGATAAAAAGCTGCACCTGTACCTGTACACCGTCTAATTTGTTTTCTGGCTTGTATCCCTCTTCAAGCTCAATCCTGAAGACCAACCATCACACAACCTGTGGTGCTACACCTGTCATCCAAGTCCGCTGCCACATCCGAACTTACAAACCCATGTAGTGAAGATCTTGATCCTGCATAGCATGTTGACCTGCTGCTAGTCCCTCTCAGATACCTGAGAATCCACTGAACTGCTCTCCAGTACTTCTTCCACGAATTGGCTCCAAACTCTCTGACAACTCCCACTGCTTGGGAAAACTCAGGTCTACACCAGACCTTGTGTGATTTCGAACACTGTTCTAAGCTCAGCTTGAACTGTCCAGCCCTTGGTGTGCTTACCGGTTCTGCATTCTGCGTATTGAACCCCGCCAACACCTTCTTCACATCAGCTCCCATTGGAGACAAAATCAACCTGTGATCTTCTATGTCTCTTATACCAAAGAATTTTGCTGCTCCCAAATTCTTCATGACATACCTCTGAACTAACTTTACCTTTAGCTCAGAAACTCCCTGCATGTGTAACTTTGCAACAAGCAACTACACAACATACAACAACAGGATAATGTTGCAATCATCATCCACCTGGTAAAGAAAACACAATGGGTTACATTGACCTTGACTAAAGCCATCCTCTGTCATACACCCGTCAAACCTCCATTGCCCTACAACTTGCTCAAGACCATATACTCTGGCCTTCCGTCTCACGTGTCCATTCACTCTCTTCTCTAACCTGGGAATTCATTCGTCTGTCAGTGCTTTCATCCCGGTTGGCAACTCTACCAAATCTCTCATTTGGTTCTCTTCCAAAGAATTCATGCCATGCTCCCACTGTTTTCTGGATTCTACCTGCATTGCCTCTTCACGTCTTCCTGGTTCTTGACCATCAGTGAGCAACAAGTAGTATAAAGAAGGTGAACAACGAATATGAGGCTCACTTACACTTTCAGTCCTCCACATGGGCGTTTGAGACTCCTTGACAGCTTGCTGTACGCTCAACATCCGTTCCAGTGACCGATCTCGGCCATCTCCTAATCTGCACCCGACCGACGTCGGTTCCTTGCAACTGACCCTGACTGCCGACGTCGGTTCCCTTTGACCAACGTCGGTCGCCACGTGCCCGACACTACCGACTCTGCTGGTCTGCACATGACCGACGTCGGTCCCTGTCTGTTCGACGTCGATTTCTCCTGACCGACGTCGGTACCTGTGTTCTCCTGTGAGTGATGATCTTTTTACCCACGAGCTCCCTTGGATCAAAACCTGTCCAAATCAACACAGCCCTGCTCAGAATAATCCAGCCTTCTCCACTGATCTCTGTCCGTCATCTCCTCCATGAATACCAAAGCTTTCCAGTTCTTAAGTTTATCAAAAACATCTGTCTTCCGCTTAAGAACATGCATTCCCTTCTTACACATGTGACCAAGCCTACAAAGCCACATCTCTGCAACAGAAGGTGAATCAGTAATATAAGTAAATAGATAAAGGATACCTACTTTCTTACTACCGTCTAATTCAAGTGCATCCGCTGTGAGAGTTACTGTGCATCTCTTATCACCCAACTTTCTTGAAGAAATTAGACTCATCTCCAAGACTAGGACCTGCATGACCTTCTTCAACACCCGTGTGTTACCCGTCTGCAATTTCAGCTTCACTTCTCCTTCGCCAACAATCTGACAAGACTCACCAACCCCTAAATAAATCTTTCCAAAGTCTCTCTAGACATACCCATGAAAAGATGCTCTATTTCGGGCTACATGGAAAGAGGCAACAGAATCTATAATCCAAGATTCTACTTTATCCAGAGCATCCTGTGCAACAACACCTGCAACATCTGCTTCTTCATGCTGATCTGCTATCAACCAACAATCTTTCTTTACCTGCTCTTTCTTTTCATCAATCTGACCATTCGTGCTATTCAGTTTCTCCATTCGTAACTTACTTTCTTCTGTCATTGCTATACTCCCACTCAATCTAAAACCCCTGAGAGTGACTTGTAATCAACAAAACACTTAACACGCTCTGACCACCTGTTAGTGTACTTAACCACGCTTTGATACCACTTATCAAGATTGGTACCAACCTGGTCCACCTGCTCTGATACCACTTATCAAGATTGGTACCAACCTGGTCAACTTGGCTCTGATACCACTTTGTCAGGATCCTACTGCCCACTAAGGGCACACTTGATTACCTTTGTATTAGCAACTAAACACGGAATTTAACCAGAATGAATAAGTAACTAGAAATATGAAACAACACAGAATATGAGAGACAATACCCAATTGCATTAATATTCATTCAGAAGAAAATACAATAAAGAAGATGCCACACTTCTTCTTCCCACACCTCTAGAGCTCCCACACTTCTAGGGTTCACCAGTAATTCTCTTTCAACAGTTCACTCTCTCAATTATGGTCACAACAATCAACTCAAACACAGAGTTGTTCACCTCCACCAGTCAGTAACAATGCTACCAGTACACCAAGTACACAACCGTACTTCAAATAGATCTCCCTGCTCTTGCAACAACCTGCAAATCACCAGACCTTACTTACCATGTAGATGTCTCTACACCTTGAAGAACCCTTGTCCTTGCCTCACCAAGTCCTTATGATTCTTCAACCAGTACCCCGGTGGATCTTCTACCAGAACTTGCACAACTTGCAACTCTTCCTGATCATACACACTCAACACCCATTTGGAACTAGGAGGAGCTACTCTTGCTCTCTCTACAAGCACAATGGCTTTCTAGCACACTTTACAATACAACCCATGAGTCTATTATATAGATCTTATGCATACAATAATTAGACTTTCTTAATTACAATAATTAGACTCGCAATTCAAGACCAAAAATAGTCTTTACATGCAAACTGCCTATCCAAAAATAGACCAGTCCGGAACCCGCATGCAAACTGCATGCACACATAGGTTGCCGACGTCGGTTCCTTCCTGACCGATGTCGGCTGACTTATAACCGACGTCGGTTGCTTCTGCACTGTAATATGACCGACGGCGGTTGCCCTGCAACTCGCTCTGCAACTCAGCAACCTCCTCCATGTTTGCATCAGTGAAGCTTTTAGCTCCACACCCTAACACATAGTAGCCATAGTTCTGACACCACGGTGACTGCTGAATTGGTTCAAATTGACACCATGACTCCAAAAGAAGAACCAATTTCAAAAACTCAAGTTGTGACCTTACGAATAAGACTGCCAAGTGGCAAATTTTGCTAACATGAGCAACATAATTCCAGTACACCAGCTTTGTAATGCAAATAAGACGAGGGTTTTAACCTTCCCATCGTAGTTGTTTTGACAAATATTTGTCCTCCCATATGAAACTTTTTCAACAAAATCTGTGGACCAATGAAAGGCTGCCCTGAAGCCTTAAGCAGGATTGTCCACATTCCTTACCTTCCACTTCTATAATAAGAGAAACTGATGGCATCAAGACTGATAGGCAGCCTTTCTTGAGATATAAGGAGAATTTCTCACCATCAACATCCCATGTAGTCTATGATTCAATAGTTTATCTTTTTTACAGTAGGGAATATTTCGTGACAAACTGAGCTATTTCAGAATGCCGGAAAGAACAAGGAAGACGTATAACTGACCTTGTTTAAATTTTGGTCTGAGAAATGTCTGTGCTTTGGTCTCTGATATTTGGCTTGACATCATTTACAAGAAATGATCGCTAGTTTCAAGATATATCTTAAATCTTTCTTGCTGAATACCAGAAAATGTCTATCTGATCAGGCTATGTTGTCTGGAAACGGAAACAGAAACATTTTCAAAATGCGGAAACACAGATTTTCAAAAACACTTGATTTGAAAATTTCGTGGAAACATCTGTGCTATATATATATATATATATATATATATATATATGCATAATACTCAAATTTAGTCTATAAAACATAAAACACTTAAAAACATATAGTATTCATTCATTCATTACTTCAAAGACAATGCACATTCAAATCTAGAATAAATCATCTAGATTGTCCTCGAAATCATGAATGCCACTCCACTATTTTCAACTTTATCATTTAGTAATTATAAATCATCTAGTTAGTAGGGGCTCCCCGGTGCATCGAATCTACCTCAGTGCACGCCTTAAAGAGTGCGCTGGGAATGGCGTGGGATCAGCTCATGGCACTTTGCGAGAGTTGTTCTCATAATATTCTATCATACCTACATCCCTTAATGCATTATTCATACCTCCTAGGATGTCTCCTCAAAATCTTGAAACTCTGAAATATGTTTAAGTCTGGAATCCTGAAACCCTGCAATCTGACTAACTCTGAAATATGATAGGATCCTCAAAAACCTAGAATTTGCATTACAGCTCCTAGAGGACAAAAACCACTCTCAAACATCCTGAAAGTATATATATATATATATAATATAACTTAAGTATAAGAAACTAAATGTAACACTGTGATCAGGGAATGAATTCATCTGCTATGGAGTTTCTAAGGTATCTGAAATGCCTTGCATTTCCTTGTCCAATAATGAACAAGATTTCCTTGCCATTCAAATGCAGGTTTTCCAGGAGCTGAACAACTAAAAAAGAATCCAATTGGTAAAAAGTAAATGTACTATGTCCTTACAGCATTGGAGTGAAATGCACAAGTTGAGAACCAGGATTACCCAGTGGTTGGTCTCGTTTTTTCTGGTGTTATGTCATGAGTCATGTACAGTGCAATACATATGGTGTACATCTGTTGTGCAGTTGAGCCACCATTTTTTTGTTTTGAAAACTGTCTTTTATATTTAGTTTGCAAAGCTGCATGTCTGAATTCTTCGGCATATGCATAATCTTATGGCATTGGAAAAATATGGATCAAATTTCTTGTACTGATCCAAAAAGAACACAGTTCATCCTTCAGGTTAGCATTTTCTTTTTACTAATAAAAAAGAACACATTTCATCCTTCAAGTTAGCATTCTATTTTTACCGCTAAAAAGAGAACACACTTCATACTTCAGGTTAGCATTCTCTTACCAATATTTTTAACTTCATTCAAATAGGCATCACAGAAATTAATTGTATTTCTGAATCTTCTAAAGTTCCACTGTTCACCAAATCAAGAGACTCAAAAATGGGTTTTAGGCTTTAAAAAAAGAACACAGTTCATCATTCAGGTTAGCATTCTCTTACCAATATTTTAAACTTCATCCAATTATGCCTCTCATAAATTAATTGTCTTTATGAATTTTCTAAAGATCCACTGTTCACCAAATCAAGAGTCTCGAAACGGTTTTAGGTTTTATAATTAACACTCAGGAGCATTCAAATTGTTGATGCAGCCTTTCAACAATTTGAAAGTAGCAACTTGACAAAAGCCACCGGCTTCAAAAGCACAAAGTTGGAAGACTGCTAGTGAAGTTAATCAATATACACTGCGATTATGCACACAGTTGGAAACTGCCTTTGTTACTTTGAAGCAAATTCCAGTTACTAAGTGATTGGGATAGTTTGAAATGCTTCTGAAACCAAGAAATATGAAATTGAAGGCAGCAATGATGTATGCACTGAACATTGGAACAACATGACCTTCAAGTACCCAAAGGTAAACCTAGTAGAGTAACTGATAGTCTCTCTCTTTCTGCTTATGCTTGGATGTATCTGCCATGTCAGTAGTTTAAGCAGATTGGATAAGTGATCTGATTGAAGATTATAGAAAGAGTCAAGGAAATCTTGTTTTACCCCTTGTATAAAATTGACATCAGATTTCTTCTGTAAGAAATGACACTCTTTGGTAGAAAGGCAGATTTGACATAACTACAAAAATTCAAAATATTGCTTTTCAAATAGTATCAGTCTATTATCTATGCTTGGGTCTTTGAGGGGTCAGAAGAGTCTGACAGTCAGAAAATGTTTCTTTTTGCAAGGAATGGAGCCTAGAAAATAGTTTCAAAATTTCTTAGTTTTTCTAAGATATCTAAGCTCAGATTACCTACCTCTTTTAAGATTTCTTTAACCTTACCAATTCTCTATGAAAAATGAAAACATATTTTGAATTTTATGGATTGTTGCAGAAAAGGTAATGGAATTTATGTTTTTTTATGGCATGAGGCAGTCCAACAAGTTAACACATGCCATGGCCAGCCACTGAGAAGATAAGTATCACAAATAATTGAATGTTTAGGCAAAATTTGTTCAAATTGCTTCTCATTCTTTCTGTAATTGTAAGCAATAGAAGCAACGGATTTCATGCCAACTTTTTGTCAAGAGCTACTTAGCAAATTGAGACAAAAATTTGCACGAGTACATTTGTTACATTTAAACAGAGATGGTTGAGAAAATTTCCATCAATACACCAAAGTGTTATGGGAAGCATTTTGTACACAATGAAGCAGCTTTATAGGGCATGTAATCATCCCCACTAGAAATATTTTAGCATCTATAAGAATGTCCTCCTTTAAATAATTTTAATCGATGTGATCGTTCTCTGCAAAGTGCTATATGTAACTACATACACCGCACAAGAGACTACAGTAGATTAAAAAAATAGAAAAATAAACTGAAAACAGAATTGAACAGTAGGCATGAATAGGACAAAAGTCAACTTTCTGACTGATCATAATCTGTGCATAGGATTAGAGCCATTTATGAACATATTCAGCTTACAAGCTACTAAGGAGGAATATTTGTAACATGTGAATATTAGACAATACATCGTCATCAAGAAATTTGGATCTTTTTCATAAAACAGTGGTTACTAACAAGTATTATAGTTTACACATCATTGAGTAAACATATTTTTCGTGAAATCAAACCAGTGTCGAGCCTGTTGAGTGAATATACTGACCTTGCATGGTACAGAGAAACTAAGACGTAAGGTTGGTCCTTCTGATCAAGTTTAACCACCTTTTATTAGGCAATATGATGTAGAAATTCAAAGAATTCCTTCCAGAATACTCAAGGCTGTCAAAATGTTTAGAAATTTTGTTGGGGAAGGACTTTGTCACTTTTGTTATGACACCATGCGTAGAAGTGCTCTGTTGTGGATGATACATAGAAAAGGATATGAACAACAAAATTTTAAACTCCATTGTAGGTGTATAAGGGCTAATTATGGACCAAAAGTTCCTTGGCAAATATGTCTTTTCAGTGATGTGAAAAGCGTTTTCATAGTTTACTCGGTGGAAACAGTGAATATTAGTTGTTGACAGCATAGCCAAAAAAGACCCCAATAATGAGGTTATCAACAAAACGATTAGAAAACTGGATATCATTTGGGATCCTCCCACAGTGGATTGGGATAAAATTTACTGGAATGGTGCCTCAAAAGGCATCCAGGATGAGACGGAGCTGGTGGTATATCTAGAGGGAGTAAAGAGAAACTTAACTTATTTTTTTCTCTCAATCTTGCCATTCAAACTAATAACATTGCAGAAGAGGAAGTTATACAATTTGGCCGCAAGAAAGCTAGCCAGGCCCATCTGAATATCATTTGGTCCCTTGTTGTTGTTGTTGTTAAGGATGACGAGCACTTACTCCCAATGGAAGGCTAAATCCTTAGGTAGGAATATCAAAACTTAGTGTGAGTGTTTAGCGTGGCAGATTTTCTGTCCAAGATGGAAACTGATTTGACCCCTGGATTTAGCTTTCTTAATGATGAGTGATATTGTAATTATGACATTGACATGAGTAGGGGGAGGGAGTTGATGAAAGCCGATGTGATAAATGGTGGTGATTACAGCACACTTTTCCCATGCTGGGGAAATTGATTGTTGGGTGATTAACTCCTCCCTAGTATACAAGTTATACTGGTAATGTTTAACCCCTTTGGTCTTTTGTGGTGGATATTTTTGTAGTAGGGTTGATGGGTATAATTTGGCTGACCCCGGATCTGATGGGGACTAGGAGGTTTCTGGTATCTGGTTTCCAGAAGCTCTCTAGCTGGTGGTTTTGTAAATGTTTTGATATCTACAGATAGAATACTATTTTCCTTTTTGCCAAGCCCAAACCCAAGAAAGACCATAAAAATCACAAGCCTCAGTCTCAATTAAAGCAACTGCCATATACGTATGGGTTGATTTTATATAAGAGAACTCCATTCTTTCCAATTTTGTATTTATATCATAAAGGAGCAGTTTTATCATTAAAGAACATTGCATCCATTTGTAACTGTGCTTTCCAATGCAGAATATTATGCTGCTGATGCATCTAGGATGACTTGCTGAATTACATTGTGTTGGTAATGGTATCTTCTCTTTTTTAAGGAGGCCATTGACTCTCTGAGGTTCTTTTTCTACCCATTTTTTCCAAAAATGTTATATTTACTCTTTAATCATGCCTGTTTCAGGGGTTTTATTACTGCTAAAGTGTACAACACTTGAGTTTACTGTTGTCCATTATTGTCTTCTGAGGGAGCTTAGGCAGAAACTTCACTACAGTGTGAATTTGCTCTGAAGAAGTATGGGTTTTATTATTTTTATTTTTGACTAAATAAAGAGGATCCCATTATTATGCATAGACCCTGATCTGCCCATAACTCTGCCTCCAACAAATGCACAGCTGCACTCACAAAAAGTTGAGGACCAATACAAATCTACATTCAAGTTTATTTGCTTACCAATAGATAGACCCGTGCTCACTCCGGAGCATTTAATATCTCACGAAAAAACAATTACTGTTGTCAAATAACAACTACCAGGCAAATAACAATAGATAACAAATAGAGGATTAAGAAACTGATATTATTTCCTTACTTCCAGAATTTATTTGGGAAAGGAACATTACAGAATTTAAAAATTTGGTGTTTAAATGGCAACTCACAGAAATTTTCATTCTTCCATGTGGATGACAGCAAAGGAGATCACACCGAACTTCAAAACTTTTCATAAATCACCACCAAAGAAGCCAACCTTCAAAAGCCCCATTTGCCCCCTTTTAAAATGGCCAAAACAAAAGAAAAAACATTTCTGGACTGATAGTTTTAAAATCAAAACGGTTTGAATTAAAGGCTGGAAATATACAACTACTGCTGCGAGAACTACATTGTTCTCCCCTTGTTTAAAAATAAATAAAAACTGAACCTCCTGGCAAATCCTGACTGAATTTCACGAGTTCCATTTTATTCACCCAAAGTCTTGTCAGATTTCACCAAATATAATTGTAAGTAGCTGATCTTGTTCACCTTCACCTCTACAAACTTCTCCACTGGTTCTGGATTTGTCTTAGGAACTTCTGTTTGCCACTTTGCTTCTGATGTATGAGGAAATTCGCCATCTTCATCTGCCCGATAATAATAAATATCTGAAACATTAATAGCAGGACTGATATCAAATCAACAACATATGCATTTTCTTATTCCTATTCCTCTTAAAAGACTCTATTTTGTTGTCAATTTTTATTTTACTGGGAGTTGTCGTTTGAAAACACTAGCTGTTTTTTTCTGTAAGATTTCAAATGCTCTAGAGTGATCAGAGATTTGTTTATTTGGTGCGTAATTTGACTGTATACAGAATTGGTCCTTAAATTTTTGTGACTGCAGCTGTGAATTTGTTGGAAGCAGAATTATAGGCAGAGCAGGGGCTCTGCATCACACGAGAAGTCTCAATTTGATATGAACAGTAGGTTTGGTTTAAGACTGGCTTTATTTTATCAGAAAAATACAAAGCTATATATTTTGTGATACAGGTTTTGCATTCTTGAAAACATGTAATTGTAAGGTCTAAACGTCTTTAGGACATGCTGTAATTTTTGTATTTGAAGCAATCTAGCTTGTTCCTGGGCATTTTTCCAAGCATAAAAAAGTATGTTAGCAGAAATTGAGATTGTTATTTATGATGAATGTTGAGAGGCATGAAATTCATTGTCAGAATAATAGTCTTTGTGAGTGACTAATTCCTATGGTTCTATTTCAGATGTGCTGTTTGTCTTGGGGATTACGAGATAGATGATAAGTTGCAGCAGCTACCGCTCTGTGGGCATTCCTTTCACTTAGAGTGCATTGATCACTGGCTTGCAAGCAACACCACATGTCCGCTTTGTAGAACCTCACTTCTCCAAGCTGCTAAAATTGTTCCTTTGGATTCCCCAGCACACGTTGCAGTACCTCAGCAGATTCACGATTCTATACCAGCTTCATCTTTGCTACAAGTCCATCCGGTTCAAGAAACGTCTGATATGCCCAATCCTCCAATAGAGGAAGAAATAAGGCCTATCAATGGTAGGTTTTCTAATGAGACAAACACAAGCCCTTTGGACATTCCTGAAGGTGAGATTTATTTTGCAGTACCACAGGGGGAACATCCTGTGGTTAGTGCAGAGTATAGTGAAACGTGATTTTAAATATGGAGCTTGCCCTTTTTATTTCTATATTCAATTGGATATTATCATGGATGGGCATCATCGAGCTCACCACTGAACTGTACAAATAGCCACCCAGACAAAATACATGATTAGTCTCGTAGAAGACTCTTAACACCGGAAATTATAAATATCAGACGCAGTTGTACCCACTGACTTTCACCAAGCTAAACTGTGCTTTAAATAGGTATCTGAAACAAAAATATATAATGCAAGACAGTATGCATCACAATCTTTTTTTTTTTTTTTTGGTGGGATGAAATAGAGCTATATTACTTCCGAAAAATATTGAGACTACTATTTAAAAAAAGGAAAAAAAAGTGAATGGTATGAAAGCATGCCCATGAGGGGCGAGATTACTAGTGAGGTGTGTACATATGTTACGGCCAGGTAGAGTAAACGCAATCGCCATGCTTCCCCAGAGGAGGCGAGTGCCTTTGCAGCAGAGACCAACCAAAACGTTTGTGAGAGTGGCAGTAATAACAACCTCTTATGCGGCCTCCCCCGGGGTTTCTTCACTTGAAGGTGAAGGAGGAGGAACTTGACCACCTTTGAAGCCACCTTGTATATCTGCACTTAAATCTGCATAAACATATTTGAAATAACCATGGCCTTGTTCTAAGTAGAAAACTCAGCATCGATTGTAGAGTTAGCAAATAATGTTGTATTTCTTCCTTTCTAGGTAAAAAAGATAATTTCCACTTGGAAAGTATGCCAAATATGTATCTTGTAGGTGGTATAGGCCAGCTCACCAAGGAGAGTTTTTTGGCCGTTGAAAGGCTATCGCCAAAAGTGTTGGAAGAAAACACAGATTCAAGTCCAAGCACGTTGGGCCTTGTTTCAAACCTAAAGCAAGTGCTTAAGAGTCTCAGTATGGCCACAAAATGGATATTTTGGTTGCAGAATGCCTAAATGAATAAGGCGCCGACCTAGAGGTAATACCTAATACAACAGGGACCGAGCAAAGGGCACAAGTTTCGGCTCAAGGATGACACCCCAAACAATCTAAAATCTCTTGCTCCAAGTATGAGCAACAAATTGGAGAGACCATCTATCATTAACCCTGTCATTAACCCTGTCAATCACTAGCCCTTGAGTTGAAACTCATTCATATCCCTTACTGGGAGTATAATGCATAAAAAAAGTTCCTACATACCACTACTGGTCCTTCCATCACGGTCTTGTGTAACATATCTACATGCTCCACATCAATAACTTCCTAGTAGGACCCTGATTGTAATTGTTTAAGCGAAACTTACCTTTAGCTTTGGGCAAAGAAAGCCAAGTTTTAGTCAATTGGCAAAAAATGAGTATGCCTCTTATGAAAAGCTTGAGAGCATGAACTTGCATATACCTAATTTTGGCCTAGGTGTAGTTTTAGATGTTAGTTTGCATTGATTTAGGGTATTTGTGCATGTGTCTATTATCAATGCATATTAGGCTCCTATTGGTTAGTTTTCACTATATTTTGAGCCTTGTTTTGCCCCATGCCTTTCTTTTCTCTCTCCTCCTTGGTCTCCCTATGTCCTTGGTTTCTTTTGGTGTTTCCTAGGTCCTTCTACGAGTGTAATAGTATGCTCCTTGTTTGTTTTTCTATGGGCCATGTTGTCCCTTCCTCATTTCTTTAGTCTTTGTATCATTTTTTGTTAGCTTTTACGCCCTTTGTATGTCGGTTTGTGTGCCAATAGGGTCCTAATTTGAATTTGAGAAGTCTATATAGACACAAGGGCATTAGTGCATATAAAAAAGGATGATACAAGTGAATCAATGTTTTGAAAGCAAGACTTTCAAGAAAACTTCAATAATGATAATCAAAAGTCTAACATTTGTTTTGAAAGACATAATTCCCTTTGGAGTGTTCATTATAAATCATTGTTAATTATTCATGTGGTGAAAAGTGATATTAGGATTAAGGTTTGCATCACACGATTTCTTGTTGAACTACATGTAGAGCTGGTTTCTAACTTTTCCAAGGATGGGGCTCTAATTGAGGCAAGTGGGGCAATTGACCACCCATTTTTAAAGGCCTTGCAAGGTTTTATGAGAAACACAAATCAGGGGCATAACAATACTCCCCTGCTTTGTTTTTATGTGGGCCCCTTTGTCCCCTCTTTATTTATTTGGTATGTGTCATGTTTTGTTAGCGTTCTTGCCTTTGTGTTTCAGCTTGCGTGCCAATAGCGTCTTGATTTGATTTTGAGAAGTCTATACATACACACAAGTGCATTAGTGTATATAAAAAAAGAAGATACAATTAAATCAATATTTTGAAAGCCAGAGTTCCAAGAAAAGGTCAAGAGTAATGAGCGGTAGTCTAGCATTTGATTTGAAAGACATAATTCCTTTTGGAGTCCTCATATTACATCATTGGCAATTGTTCATCTAGTGAAAAGTTATATCAGGATTTGGGCTTGGGTCACATGATTATTTGTTGAACTGCATTTAGTGTTGAATCCTAGTGTTTCGAAGGATAGGGTTTGATTGAGGTAGGCCCCCCAATTGGCAAGCCCTATTTTAAGGTCTTGCAAGGTTTTCTATGTTGATTAGGGTTTCAAGAAAGGAGAAGCATTTCAAGAGATGCACAATGAATTCTGACAAACTAAGTGAGGTTTTCCGAGCCTAGAAGCATAGGATTGAAGTCATTAGTTTTATTTCGGAAAAGGACAATTTCATGGAGTGTACCAATCCATCTCTGGTCATGTTAGGTGTGTAACATTCCATTCTTGATCAAAACTTCAAAGTTATTAGTTTCCTTTGAATTTTATGGGTTATGTTCACATTAGTTCTTAGAAACCATATGTTTGTCAATCTTAATTATTTGATTACTTTCCTTTACTGTAATTGGATCTATTTTTACTGTTTATATGGTTAAAACTAGTTTTTATCCGAATCTCATGTTGTTTATGGTTTATTATAGTGCATTGTTGATGTAAACCACTTTATCATACTACATTTTGGGGAACCACATTACCTTGTATGCTCCCTTTTCTTTTAGGGTTAGATTGTGTTTCAAGTGTCATAGATTTGATTTTTCTTGGGCTAATTCTATTTGTTTTATATCATTAGCCTTAGCCTCTTATATGTTGTTGCAAACCCTGGTTTGTTGTACATGTATTATCATTCAAATCCACAGAGATCGTTGCATGTTATAATTGTTTCTATCCCATGCCACATATGGTGATTAGATATCAAACCCCTACTAGGTGAAATGACAAATTGAGTTGAGTTGCAAACCTATTGATTTTGTTGAAATTTCTTTAGTTCGCATTATGCTTATTAAAAAAATAAAATGGCATCTATCAATAATGTTGACGCTCCTTTCACTGCTACATATTCTGATGCAAATGTGAATGATAATATTGTAAATGATATGAATGCCAATCATATGAATGATAATGTTCAAACTGTTGATATTTCTAGTGAAGAGAGAGACACAGTTCAAAATTTTGCTTTGTGTAGACAATACATCCTAGAGCACCCTACATAATAGATGTAATGTTATATGTGTTGAGGGATATGCAAACAAAAGCCTTGGGGGTCAATAACCCATAATTGAAGATATACCTTATAGGGTGAATAATGGATCTTTAAGTGCCACTAATGTAGATCAACCTTCTAGAGGTTCCCTTCCCATCCCTGATAATGTTGTTTAGCAAATTATTTCTAATGTTGTTCCTCCTACCATTTCTTCCAATAATATTACTGTTTCTTTGCCTTCACAAACTAGTTTTATTGCTTCATTTGTTACTTCCCAAGTTCCTCAACCATCTCAAATATGTTTCCCAACCGTCATCCCATCTCCATAGCAATTCTCAAGTACTCAATGTTTTCATTTCTACATATATCACTATACTTCTATCCCAAATCTCAAAGTTTTCACCCTTTAAAAAAATGTCAAATACAAGTGTCACTTCATATTATATACTACTCGACCCTTTGGCTTATGATATCCTTCTTTACCCTTTGCTTATAGGTTTTATTGCTCCAAAGTTTGAATTATTCAATGGTAAAGGTGATTATTCTCATCAAATCAATTTTTTCTTCGCTTCTTGTCTAGAATTTGCCATAATGATAAAATTGTTAACAAGATTACTTCCTTGAAGCCTTAAGGACTATGATCTTGATTGGTTATATGCTCTACCATTTAGATATGTAAACTCTTATAATGCATTGGTCAATAATTTTTTAACTCATTTTTCGATTAATATTAGCATGAAGGTTGCATTTTCACATAGTACTCAATTTAAACAAGGGCTTAATGAGAATGTAAGTGAAGATGTGCTTAGATTCAAGATTGATTACGAAGATGACTTGCCAATTCTCTGCTAGTAAATTATGAAGTATATTTGCTCAAAATTTGCTTTTATATATTTAAAAAGGCGGTCTTCAACACTTACCAAGCCTTCGATAAACTTTGTCATGTAGTGAGAAATTATGAGACGAAGCTGTTAGAGGTCAACATGCTTAAATATAGGATGAATGCCCTTACCTCTAGTGGATACAAACTCTAAAGTAAATCAACATTCAAAGCTAAGAGTAGTGACAATACTTTCCAACTTAGGAATGAAGCAAAAAATGTAGTAGATGCGATAAACCAACCATCCAACAAGCTAGTATTATCATAATAAAAAGAACAAAGACAATTTAAATGACTAATTGAAAGACCTTGAAATGTGCTTAAATGATTGCTTGAATACAAGATGATTAGTTTACCTCCTATTCAAAAGCTTGATATTGTTGTGTTAAACACACCCCTTATTTCTTTTCAAGAAATGGAGACCCCAAAATTATCTAAAACTCATGTGGTACTTTCAATAAACTAACCAAAAATTTTCCTATAAAATTTCTCCTTCTAAGGTTTGGGCTTTACTTAACATTTAAAAGAAAAGAAAGTTCAGTGAAGTATTTTATTTTGAATTCCCGTGATCTAAAAATATTTTTATCTTAAAAATTTGAGACTCTTTTAAATGAAAAATTTGGGATATCTTTAACAAAGTCGCTATTTGATAATCACTTTATTAACATTAATCCTAAAGGTCTATTAGAAGTGTGATTTACAGCTGGTGGGCAAATCAACATTTACTAAAGTTTACCTCCCAAAGACCTTATCACCAAAATACATCTCAAGACGTCTCTACTATTCTTTCAATGACTAATATTTTTTATTTAATTGTGCCTTAATTGGGTTACTTATGCTTACATGTCATTTTATTATTTGTAGGAGTTTCCTGAACCCCGTAGTCCCACAAAGTCTTCTAAAAAATGAACACTTTAGGCCCTTCTGAGACTCTGGGAGCCTAGATGAATTACAGGTTGCCACTTGGCATGTTCTAACGTCTTGTGCTTCTCTGAGACCCAACTGACATTCCAGGGCACCCTAGGAGCATCAGACACTCTAGGAAATATATACGTCCCCAGACCTAATATCCAATCCTAAGGTGACATGTGGAGCTCTTTTGATAACCTTGGGAGCAACATAGTAAAAGAATCTATTGAACACATCATCATTTTGTGCTGGAAGGTAAACAAGTGTCAAGATCATAGTCCCCCAAATTGTAATATATATGGCAGATAACACGTATGATGCCTCTCTGTCATCTACCACACAATGAACAAATAGACGAAATGGAGACTCCAGGGCCTTGAGATCCTTAAGATCATGACATGTGGACAATTAATGAATGAAAGTTTTTAATAACATCCACGAGGTCAATCAACCTATGGGACCCAAGAGCAAAACCAGCCAACAAGATTCCAAATAAACCACCCCACACTGCTACTTCCGCCTTTCCTCGATTTCTTTGTTAAGCTTGGATCCTCTGTTATGAATTCTAGTCAAGTATGCTGTTTTTGCTATCTTTTTCTCTTCAAACAAAGTTGTAAGTGCTTCACCTTGTAGGATATCAATGTAACTACTTTGAATGTCCTCATATGCTATACATTCCATGATGAAATGCCATTCCATTTCCACCAATCCGGACTTGCAAAACTGACAAACCCTCTCCAACCATTCCTTCTTGGGTGCTTTCCATCTCCCGATTTTGCAACTAAGATGGTGTGAACTAGTTCTCAACTGGGCAATTAACATTTTAACTTTCCACTTTATCTCCACTCCTATATGGTGCTTTTGCTCATGGTCACATGTGTGATTAAAGTTCTTGACATAGTATTCTCTTTTACGTCCCAACGATTTTGTCCACATGGCTATTTTAACTTTTTCTCGCACATATCTTTTGATTTCCGCATTGGTGTCAGGATAGACCTGCATGTTAATGTCCCATTTGCTCATCCATTTGTCATTTTGCTTCATCCATGTGCTTTTCCTTCTATTCAACGTTTCCTCCGCTGCTATTTTGGGCCAACGACATCCTTTCATGTTTTCCACTTTCTTCAAGTAACATAATAGCTGGATCAACGCCGTTGCTTCCATCAAAAAGGTCCCAGCCTCAGTGAGCATGATCTCATATAGTACCGTGGCTTTTATTTTGAAACTACTTGTGATTAAATGCTTTTGTAACCTTTCTATTTGTCTTCATTTCACCGTTGATGTGTTGCTGCCCCAAACTTCACAACCATATAACACTATCAGGATAACAAGCAACCCAAAAAGAATCATCTTGGTTTTCCAATCCCATAATTTAGCTGATTTGCATCAATTTTGGATCATGCATAAGGCTTTCCATCCCCCTTGTATCCTTTTAGCTCTACAAGCCTCCCAACTGAGATTACTGTGGAAGTCAAGGCCCAGGTACTTGTATTCATTTACCACTTGCAAGGGGTCGCCTTTGAACTCAAAATTTAAATGTCTCTTTTTTCTTCTTAAGAAAAAAACCCTGAATTTGGTCTTACTAATGTTCACCTGCATTCCCACCTCTTGACAAAATAATTTTAGATCTCTCAAATGTTCTTGCAAACCATGCTCCATTTTAGCCATTAGGATAAGGTCATCTTCATAAAGCAACAATTTTACCACATAAAAGGCCAGTTGTATCCCATCCGCACCCAGCTTTTCAATCCACTCCTCTAACTTGTCAATATACAGCCCAAACAAAGTGGGGGATAGTGGGCACCCTACTTGACCCCGATGTCACTCCCAAAGCACTCAGATAGACCACCTTTTGTTCTAATTTTGGCCTAGACTTGATCATAGAGCTTGTGAACTGCTGCCCTATATTTTTTTTAGTATATCCAATTTTTCCATTCTGTCCTAGAGTTTGCTTCTAGGCACCATGTCAAATGCCTTTTTGAAATCAACAAAGCAACAATAGACCTCTTCCCCCTGCTTGTCCCAAACCTTTTCAATCAAATGCCTAAGGGTGATGCAATGATCAATAGTAGAGTGTTTTGGTCTAAAACATGCCTGCCCTTTCACCCTCTTACCTTTTCAACCCAAAGGCTAATTCTACGCTCCACCATGCTATTGAAAAGTCTACCAGAAAGAGGATTAATCATAAGAGTATAGTAATTTGATGGATTGTTGGCATCATTGCTTTTGTGAAGGGGGATGACCATGCTAGTTGTCCAATTTTTGGGAAAGCCATGTTGAATAACCCTTTTGAATATCTTTTTTATGTGTGGTGCAAGATCTTCCAAACCCCATTTTAAAAATTTTGCTTGCAACCCATCCAAGTCCTAAGCTTTGCCCACTACTAACTTTTTGATTCCTTCCTTGATGTCTTTTGTGGAGAATAGTTTGTTCCTATTGACAATTACCGGGGGGAGGAAGCAGTTCTTGATTTTGATCTCTTTCATACAACATTTTTGCATATTCTAGCTATTGACTGTTAGAGATATTATTCTCCACATTTATTTTAGCTTGCTAGAATTTTCTCCAAAAATGATCCACATCCCTTTTTAGGGATACATCTCTCCACTGAGGTGATCATCGCATGCCACGTGTTCGACCAAGAATCGCCTCGAGTGTTGGGGATCAACCAACAATGATTACACTTGTGAAAGCAATAAACGCGGATTTAAATCAGATAGATAAGTAACTAGAATGATAAATAGCAAAAACAAGAGATACAAGAAACCACCCTGAAAACTTGTATTAAACTCTTTACAAAAGGAATACAATTGAAGAAACTTCTTTCTTCCACACCTATGTTCTACTCATACACTAATAAGCTAAGAAGATCTTTCCTACATATAGAATTAGGAAACTTGAGCATGCACTTACAACCAACAGTTAAGCCTCTTGAACAAGGGCTCTAAAAACAATCTTGCTAATAATAGAAACGCGAACTTAAGACTAAGACTTAAACTCATCATGCAAACACTTGGTTCTGTCCTCAAAAATAGCATTCTGGACGCACAGGTAACCGCCGCCGGTTCCTGCCTGTTTGCCTGTGACCGTCGTCGGCCGATCCTCTGCCGATGCCGGCATTTCTTCAACTGCTCCTGACCGACATCGGTCGCTCCTGACCGATGCCGGTGACTGTGTAAACCTGCAACTTTGTAATGCACTCATATGTGAAGCTTTTAGGCTCCACACCTTAACAATCTCCCACTTGGAGATAAACAGCTGCACCAGTACCTGTACAGCAACATCTTCTAGCTCCTCCATCTTCAACTCAATCATGAAGACCAACAGAAGTTGAATGAAGATTCAACTTCTCCTTTGTAACCGGCTTGGTTAACATATCAACAGGATTCATATCTGTATGGATCTTCTCCAGCTTCAACTCACCATCTTCCAATACCTGCCGTATGAAGTGGTACCTTAGCTGTATGTGCTTGGTTCTTGAGTGAAAGGCTGAATTCTTAGCCAAATGGATTGCACTCTGACTGTCACTATACAATCTGCAACTCCCATGCTCCCTTCCAAGCTCTTCCATGAACCGTGTCATCCATATCATCTCTTTGCTAGCTTCTGTGGCTGCAATATACTCTGCTTCTGTAGTTGACAAGGCAACAACCTTCTGCAACTTTGATATCCAGCTAACCGCCGTTCCACCTACAGTGAAAACATAACCTGTGGTGCTCCTCCTGCCATCCAAATCACCTGCCATATCTGAATCTACATAACCATGTAGAGAAGTATCTGAACCTCCATAGCACAAGTGCCTACTTCTGGTTCCTCTCAGATATCTAAGGATCCACTGAACTGCTTTCCAGTGTTCCTTCCCTGGATTGGCCATATACTTACTTACAACTCCCACTGCTTGGGCAATATCCGGTCTAGTACACACCATTGCATACATCAAACTCCCTACTGTGGAAGAATATGGAACCTTACTCATGTACTCTACCTCATCATGTGAATTAGGACATTGTTCTTTACTCAACTTAAAATGTCCAGCCAAAGGTGTGCTTACCGGTTTAGCATCCTGCATATTGAACCGTTTCAACACCTTGTCCACATAATCCTCTTGAGACAATATCAACCTGTGATTTTTCCTGTCTCTCTTAATGCTCATGCCAAGGATTTTCTTTGCTACTCCCAAATCCTTCATAGCAAACGTTTGAGCTAATTTCACCTTAAGCTCAGAGATATCCTGCATGTGTGATCCTACAACCAGCATATCATCTACATACAACAATAGAATAATATATCTACCATTATCAAATCTCTTGAAATATACACAATGGTCAGATTGACACCTACTGTAGCCATGCTCAGTCATAAACCTGTCAAATTTTAAATACCACTGTCTAGGAGCTTGCTTGAGGCCATACAAGCTTTTCTTCAATCTGCACACCAACTTCTCCTTACCCTTGACCTCAAATCCTTCCGGCTGTTCCATGTATATTTCCTCATCCAAATCTCCATGAAGAAATGCTGTCTTAACATCTAGCTGCTCAAGATGCAAATCCTCAGCAGCAACCAAAGACAATACAACCCGTATAGAAGTCATTTTAACAACAGGAGAAAAAATCTCACCAAAATCAATACCTAGCTTTTGTGCAAATCCTTTCACTACCAACCTGGCCTTATATCTCATCTGTCCATTCTCACCTTCCTTCAACCTGTAGGTCCATCTGTTCTTCAGTGTCCTCTTACCAGCTGGCAACTCAACCAAATCCCATGTTTGGTTCTCTCTCAAGGACTCCATCTCCTCAACCATGCCACGCTCCCACTGACTCTTGGACTCCACCTGTAATGCTTCTTCAAAACTCTCTGGTTCTCCACCATCAGTTAGCAATAAATAGTATAAAGAAGGAGAATATCTAATTGGAGGCTTACTTACCCTTTCTGACCTCCTGATGGGTGTCTGAGACTCGTTCTCAACACGCTGTCCACCCAAATTCTCTGATAGTGACCGACCTCGGCCACCTGTAGACTTGTTACTGGCTGACGCCAGTTCTTCCTGGCCGACGTTGGTGCCTGTTCTACCGACGTCGGTCTCTGTATGACCGACATCGGTTTCTGTTACTGCCGACGTCAGTTCCTACCCTACCGACGTCGGTCTCTGTGTTTTCCTGCAAGTGATTATTTCTTTTTCTCGCGAGCTCATTTTGGACCGTCACCTCGTCCAATTCTCCATTGCTCTGCCCAGATTGATTCAGCTTCTTCAGTTGATCACTATACATCACTTTTTCATTGAAAACAACATCATGGCTCCTAATTACCTTGTTAGTTCCTAGATTCCAAAATCTGAAACCAAAATCATCTGAGCCATAGCCAATAAACGTGCACCTCATAGACTTAGCATCAAGCTTCTTTCTATTTTCCTTATCTATGTGCACAAAGGCTTCACAACCAAAAACTTTGAGATATGAGAGATCTACCTTTTTACCTGTCCATGCCTCTTCTGGAATTCCACCATCCAGAGCTGTAGAGGGTCCTCTGTTAATCAGGTACACTGCGGTGTCAACAGCTTCTGCCCAAAACTCTAAGGGCAACCCAGCATGCAATCTCATACATCTTGCACGCTCCATGATTGTTCTGTTCATCCTTTCAGCAATTCCATTCTGCTGAGGTGTCCTTGGAACTGTCCTTTGCCTACGAATTCCATGTGTATAACAATACCAGTTGAACTTAAGGCTGCAGAACTCACCACCATTGTCAGATCTCAAGCACTTCAATCTTCTGCCTGTTTCATTCTCAACCATAGCTTTCCAAATCTTAAAAGTCTCAAATACATCAGATTTCTTCTTAATACAGTAGATCCATACCTTTCTTGTAGCATCATCTATGAACGTAACATAGTACTGTGATCCTCCAATAGAAGCTACCTGAGCCGGTCCCCACACGTCTGTGTGAACAAGCTGCAACTTATGCCTTTTCTTAGTAGACCCAGTCTTGAGAAAACTAACCCTTTTCTGTTTTCCAAATACACAATGCTCACAAAATTCTAGATCCATACTTTTCAAATCTGAAAGCTTACCTTTAGACTTAAGAATTGACATCCCCTTCTCACTCATGTGGCCAAGCCTTGAGTGCCACAATTTAGCATCCACATCTGAAGTAGATAATACAGAAGGAGAAATATTAGTAACACAATTACATAAATAGAGAGTACCAACTCTCTTACCTCTGGCCATAACAAGTGCACCCTTGGTCACCTTCCAAGATTCTGCTGTGAGAGTTACTGTACAACCCTCATCCCCTAACTTTCCTGCAGAAATCAAATTTCTCTTCAAGCTAGGAACATGCATCACATCTCTCAACACCCATGTGTTGCCATTCTGCATCTTCAGCTGCACTTTACCTTTGCCAATAATCTTACAAGGCTCATCATCCCCTAGATATACTATTCCAAAATCTCCATGGATATAGTCACTGAAATATTCTCTATTAGGGGTAGCATGAAAAGATGCACCAGAATCTAATACCCAAGATTCTATATTATTATGCAAAGAGAAAATTAAAGCATCTTGTGCAATACCTGCAACCTTTGCCTCTTCCTTTCCTTCGTGCTGATTGTCCTCCTTAGGCTTTGACCAGTAATCTCTGCTTATGTGCCCCATCTTTCCACAATTCCAGCATTGTGGCCTCCTGCCATTTCTGGATTTGGATCTACCTCTCACCTTAGACTTAGATCTTGATCTCCTCTTGCTCTTCTCTTTTTGCCTTCCCCTGCTCTCGAGATTTAAAGCATTCCCTGATGTTTCCTCTGTGCTTTTCCTGCGAATTTCCTCATTCAAGATAACACTAACAACATCCTCTACTTTTAAAATATTCGAAGTAGATGCAGTATTAGAAACTGCCATTACCAAGCCATGCCAGCTTTCAGGCAAAGAACATAATATTAAAAGAGCTTTTATTTCATCATCAAATACAATATTGACTGAACTTAATTGATTAACAATTCCATGGAAATCATTCAGGTGATTAGATACAGATCCACCTTCTTGCATATGCAAATTAAATAACTGCTTCATAAGATATACCTTATTAGAAGCTGAGGGTTTTTCATACAAATTTGCTAACGTAGTCATCAACTCTACCGTTGTTTTTGCCTGTGATAAATTAGATATCACAGTGGATGCAAGACTCAGTCTTATAGACCCCAGAGCCTTTCTATCAAGAACTTCCCATTCTTCATCATCCATGTCCTTGGGCTTCTTTGCAATCCCACCTAACGGTAAGTAAAGATCTTTCTGATACAGATAGTCCTCTATCTGCATTCTCCAATGTTGATAGTTCTTGCCATTAAACTTCTCCATTCTCAATTTACTTTCTTCTGCCATTGCTTCTCCCACTCAAACAGAAATCCCTGCAGAAACCCCTGTGAGCAACCTGTAATCAATACACACTACACAGATCTGAACCACCTGTTAGTGAACCTGAGCTCTGATACCACTTGTTGGGGATCAACCAACAATGATTACACTTGTGAAAGCAATAAATGTGAAATTAAATCAGATAGATAAGTAACTAGAATGATAAATAACAAGAACAAGAGATACAAGAAACCACCCTGAAAACTTGTATTAAAACTCTTTACAAAAGGAATACAATTGAAGAAACTTCTTTCTTCCACACCTCTCTCAGATGCACAAGATCTCTCTCTAGATCTCTATTCCTCAAGAGCTCTCTCTCTCAAGTACAATCAACTCCAACAACCTGGATTGATACAACTCTGTACTGTCCTTCAAACATTCACAATGTTCTACTCATACACTAATAAGCTAAGAAGATCTTTCCTACATATAGAATTAGGAAACTTGAGCATGCACTTACAACCAATAGTTAAGCCTCTTGAACAAGGGCTCTAAAAACAATCTTGCTAATAATAGAAACGCGAACTTAAGACTAAGACTTAAACTCATCATGCAAACACTCGATTCTGTCCTCGAAAATAGCATTCTGGACGCACAGGTAACCAACGCTAGTTCCTGCCTATTTTCTTGTGACCGTCGTTGGCCGATCCTCTGTCGACGCCGGCGTTTTTTCAACTGCTCCTGACCGACGTCGATCGCTCCTGACCGACGCCGGTGACTGTGTAAACCTGCAACTTATCAAATGCGCTCATATGTGAAGCTTTTAGGCTCCACACCTTAACATCGAGTGCTTCGTGGCTGGCCATATAGGGATCTGGAAGAGGACCCAGATCACTCCGTAGCTTTTGGTGTGACGGCCAATCCTCTATTGGTATCAAAGCTAGGTCTCAAGGTCGAGACCCATAGAAGCTGGTGGGCATGATCCACATCCCTTCTCAGGGATACGTCTCCCCACTAAGGTGATCATCACAAGCCATGTGTCTGATCGAGAATCACCTCGGGTGCTTCGTGGCTGGCCATATAGGGATCTGGAAGAGGACCCATATCACTCTAGAGCTTTTGGTGTGACGGCCAGTCCTCTATTAGTATCAGAGAAATAGAGGACCGGTCGTCACACCAAAAGCTCTGGAGTGATATGGGTCCTCTTCCAGATCCCTATATGGCCAACCACGAAGCACTTGAGGTGATTCCCAGTCAGACACGTGGCGTGCGATGATCACCTCAGTGGGGAGATGTATCCCTGAGAAGGGATGTGGATCAAAAAACCTCTCAGATTATTCTTCTCCATAGTAATCAGTTCCTTCCTCCTGGTTTTCACGAACTCTTTTTTTTAAATCTCTCACTAGAATTTTGTACACTTTTGTACGTGTTTTATCCTTACCCAAGACATTCGTCCTTTTTTTTGCCTCCTTACAATCATCATCAAAACACGAATTCACTGGGAAGCTATTTTTGGTACTTCTTTTGGCTCTAGATCTATTGCGTTCCTTTAGTGCCTAGTGTATGATAGTCATCAAGTTCTCACTGTTTATTATTCTCTTTTGCTTGTTTGAGCTGCATACAACCTGTATTTCCTTAATCTATTTTGCAATCATTTCTATAAAAGTGCCTTGGTTCCCCTGATTCATAAGTATTTTGCTTTGAAACTCTATTTTTTTATTTGGTTGAAGATTCAATCTCTGCTAATCATTGTTTTTCATGCTAATCTTCACATAAATAGGGTTATGCTCTGATTTCATTTCTGCTGGACAACTTCCTATCTCGACCTCTGATATCCATGATATAAAATTTTGTGAACAGATGGCATGAACACTATGCTTTGCCCGTTGTACGTTTGACATGTGATGTTTGACAAAGTAATTCACATCCAAATATAAAGCTATAAATAGGAAAAAAGTAAAATAAAACATTACAATGGAAAAAAGCTAATATAACTACGAAATGGTCACTTTATTAATTAATTCACATGTTTAAAGCGAACCATTTTTTCTTCTACAAAGAAATAACTATTACATTTCACAGTGAGAAGGTTATTATGAGTTGGTTTTGTGTGCTAAAGACTATGTAAATTGTGCATTGCTAATTTAATCTAATTAAGGAGTCAAAACATCTATCATGACTATGTCTCCTTCTTCCAGACCCACTTAGAAATTCAGAGACATAATTTTCACTTTTGGATCAATGGACTATAAGCAATATAATGCTATGGAAGACGCTGACACAAGTTTGACACAGTTTTAGATGATGAGGATCCTTCTCAAGATGAGTTGTATCATTTTGAAGATATGATCGCTATTCAGAAGTGGGATCACATAAGGTGGCTACCAAGCCTGAGGTATTTACTTGCATTGACTTGTTTTACAATATGTTTGTGTCTGCTTGCTGAGACAATATAATATATTTTCCTCATGGAACACACATAATAACTTATATAACAAGACTTACCTTTGAAAAGTATTATTATTCTCTATACCCCATAATTCCCTTGAACTAAACAATAACACAACACTAGTTAAATACTCATAATCTTAGATAAACCTTAAAGATTAGGTTGAGGACATTAATAACTAGGTTAACAGGGAATATGTTGATTCATATCCTATTAAATTATTTAGATAAGGGGTCGGCATTGGGATGTTGCTCATGAATAGGCTATATGGTGCATATGATATTATGCATATTAATAAATTGTGAGTGCCTCTACTGGCTATGATAGTTGATGACAAGGAGAAGTTGACATTTGAGGAAATCATCTCATTTAGTTTGAAATGATAGGTACTAAGAGTCAATTAGGTTCAAAGTTTCTATATGATGTCATATCTAGTTGATCCCTGTAGTGCTATTATGGTTTTCTCACACTAATTTTCCAAGATATATGCCTTCTTCACCCCCAGTTTATCTGTTATATTGGAAAGTATATGAGTACAAGATCTTAAACACATAAAGGAGTTTTGAAACTTTTTATACCATCATCTCTACGTGTCTATCATCAAGATCAATATGCCAAGGACGTCCGAGGACATGAGGACATTAATTTTGGAAATTGGTGCATATTGGTATTACTAGGATTTTACTTTGATTATAATTGAAAGAATTCTTATTGCTCCACTTTTCATACTGGACAAAATAACAAAAAAATAAATAACATGTTAGTTTGTTGAAGGAATGGGGGGATATTGTAGGAGAAGAGAACCAAAAACATTTCATAATATGTCCTTAAAAAATGGAAACAAATATTAAAAAAAATTCCCTCCAGTTATGGTCGTGGGTACTCATAAACCATCATTCAATTTAGATGATTATGATTTAAGAAGATGAAATCCTTAGGTAAGGGTCATATCAAATATAAAATTACATAGGTCTAGACTCAATATGGGATATAGTCATAACCCACACGAGGATGATCAAATTTACTTGATTCATGTGAATGATATAGAGGTTATAGCTAAGTTGGAAGCAGTTGGATAGAAGAGGATGTAGGCTCAAATAGCCCAAGCACAATAAGAAGTATATGAAAGACCAAGTGTTCACCTATCCTTATATGATTCACCTAGGACAAACCTTAGATTGAAGATTAAAGTGTTATAGGGTTTGCCTCCAACCTCTCCATCATCTTCTTCTAGCATCATAAACAAAAACTTAGCAATGATTTCTTTAGTTTGCAAAAATAAGTTGGAAATATGTTAGAGAAAAAATGAATTGAAATTAAACATATTAGAGATACAGTAATCCATTCAATCGTTCAAACAATAACCCTGATCCATCATGAAAGTAATTGACTAAAATCCACATTTGTGAGTTAACACTACATAATTGGTGTAGGGTACACAAGATGACCCAACACGGAGAATTAAATTGTATTGAATTTTGTAATGCCTTTGAGATCTTATAGAAGGAGATAAAAGGGTATGAAGTGGTCCCAAACCATCATAACATTTTCGACACATCCAATTCCCCTAGCACTACCATGATGTTTGAGACTTTTGATATCCTTAGTCAAGAGGACAATGAAACAGAGGAGAGTATTGATGAGATCCATGCATTTCAATAATATCAAAGAAATAATTATGCATTAAGAAATATAGCACAACAACAAATTCTCACTACTACACCACCAAACATCACTATGATTCCTCCAAATCCTAAATTAAATAATGATCCTCCACCACCAAAAGGAAATTATCAACCTCTCATAGATTCCTATATGACACCCAACAAAGGTGGATATAACATAGTTAAGGATATGAAGAAAATAAAATCAAACATCAATTTGCATGAGTTTACTTAGATCATAGAAAAATATGATTTACTTCTAAAATCACTGATTGAGAAACTCATTTTAAATAAATAAAAGATAACACATGAATTTTTGATTCACAAGAATATAAGAGAGGTTCCTCCCTTTCTCCTTATTATAAGGATTTTTGGAAAGAACTTACACAATTTTTTAGTTGACTCCAGAGAATTAGATAATATTCATATGTAGTTAGCCTTTGAACCCAACATACAACAATTCGTTGACATACATGTGGTGGACATTCTTGAAGCTTATGAAATGTTGTTGAGTTGCGATTGGTCCCAGACACTCAATGATTATATGGCCACATACTTATCCCATACACGGTTGTCTTGGAGAGACATAACTAATCAAATCAGGGTGGATATAGAGCATAAGATGAAATATACGATCACAAAATATAGTGCACAAAATGAAAATGTGAATGTTGTCTCTTCTGACATAGGTATTTATATCCTTATATCTAGATCCACTAAATATAAATGTATTAACAATGTCACTTTTCCAAGTTTTTGGTCCTTATACTTCAACAAGCTCAGTCTAAATATTAATATAATACATGAATTATATCAATTTATCCCTATGGAAAATAATATCTTTCTACATATTGCTTCCAATTCCATTGCACTAACAACTTAATCGATTACAAAGCTTTAATTTTGGGTCTAAAGTTTGCTCTAAATCATAAAGTTAAGAAGGTAAAAATGTTTGGGTATTTTGAGTTAATAATTAACCAAGTGTGAATCAAGTTTTAGTGTAAGCTCTCCTATTTGAAGAAATACAAATACAGTCATAGTTAATTATTAAGCTCTCATATTGGTAAATTCCCTTTGCATATATAGCCACTCCCAAAAAACATAATCATATTGGTAAATTCCCTTTGCAACATCACCTGCTAATCATTTTCCTTTGAATGATTCTAGATTATAGAAGTTCTCAATTGAACTAATTCCTTGTCCTTTGGTCCTAGATAATGTGGATAGTTTGTTAGTTTTGATGATCAACTGGTATAGATGAAAAGGATCAAGATTATCTCATAGAAGATGATTTAAACAATGATGATAAAATCATCCATTTAAAGGAAAATCGAATTACAAAAGGAATGATTTCACTTGAGAGGGTATTTGATCTTGATATTCCCCTTGATAAACATAAACAATAGGAATCCACAAGCCACCGGTCCATCCCAATGAATTAAGGATCACTTTAAGGACCCCAAAATGTTACAATTGGCTTAGTTTGTATTAATTCTAAAAAATATAAATTCAAACAAATTATTATGCAATACAAAAATGTGATATCTTGGTCCTACAAAGGCCTAAAAATATTTGATTCAAGGGTCATCATTCATACCATTTCACTTAAATAAGGACATAAACCTTGTAGGCAGAGGTAACGACATGTCAATCCCATCCCATAACACCTCATTCACAAAGAAGTTTCAAAACTAATTTTGACCAAAATTATTTTTCCTATTCATCATTCTATGTGGGTTGCCAACTTAGTTTTTATTTGTAAGGAAACTGAAGAAATCAGACTTTGCATTGAATTTAGAAATATAAACAAAGCCTCTGAAAATAATAAATAACCTCTACCCTCTCTTGATGAGGTAGTTAAAATGGTAAGTAGTTTTGAGATGATGTATTTTTTACACAAATTCTTAAGATATAATCAGATCTTGGTTGACAATGAGGACAAAATCAAAACAAATTTCACCACCAAATGAGGAACATTTGCATATAAAAGATGCCTTTTGGTTTGATAAATATAGGCGCAACATTCAAATGTGCTATGGAATTTATCTCCAAGGTATAGTAGGAAAATGCATAATCATTTACATGGATGACTTGACTATTTTCTCTAAGCACAGGTTAGATCATAAACATCACCTACAAAAAGTGTTTGAAAGGTGTAGAAGGTATGAGATCTCTCTTAATTCTAAAAAGAGTGTTTTTGGTTTCAGTGAAGGTAGGATTCTAGGCCACATCATCAACAAGGAAGATGTTTATATTGATGCATAAAGGGCCAACATCATTTTAAAAATTCCACTTTCCAATAGTAAAAAGGAGCTAAAATATTCCTTTGGTAAAATAAATTTTGTGCACAAATTTATTTTTGGTTTTTCTAAGATTTTAAATGTCTTAATGCCATACTTAATCATGATGTGAAGATGGAGTAGATGCCCCAAGCTAAACCAACATTTCAAGACACCAAGAATACTATCATGCAAGCTATAACTCTAATTAGCCCATATTTCATGAAGGAATTCTACCTTTATTCTTTTTCCTTGAATCATACTATTGTTGCTATGCTGACACAAAATATTAGTGGGGAAGAACTTACCATAGATTTCATGAGCACACATTTGAAAGATGTATAATTGAAATATTCTTTCCTAGACAAGCAAACTTAAGCTTTGGTCAAGGTTATGAAAAAACCTAGACATTATATTTCCCCAATAAAGTTCATGCTATTATACCTAACCTAGTTGTCAAACTTATGGTAGGACAAAATGAGCTTGGATTACTTAGAGGTAAATGAATGGCCAAATTATAGGAATATGACATTGAGATAAAACCAACAAAAATGGTTAGAGGCCAAGGCCTCACACAGTTAATAACAAAATTTGATCCAATGATCATAATAATACAGATTAATCAGACACAAATTGCATCTAATAAATGATATTATAATATTAGTCATATATGCTATATGGAATAGTCCTCTAGAAATGAATCGAGAAAAAATGAGATCCATGAGGTTAAATCATCGCAATATATGTTAAATAAGGGAATCATGTATCACATAAATTATGAAGGAATTGACTTCATATGTGTTATCTTAATTGAAGCTAATGAAATCATGAGCAACTTTCATGAAAAACTAGTAAGTGGTCACCTTTCAGGAAACACAATAACACAAAATATTGAGAGTAGGTTACTACTGACTCACGATCTTCTAATATGTCCATAATCATGTCAGAACTTGTCATCAATGCCTGAATCTTAATTAAATAGAAACATGCAAATATGCCATTACAACTTGTGATTGAAAATAGATCGTTTGCTCAATGGGGATTAGATTTTGTGGTTGTCATGAATCCAAACTCTTCTAAAGGCTACAAATTTGTGTCGGCAACCACTGATTATTGTACAAGATGGATTGAGGCCATCACCACAAAGAATATCACAAAAAAATAGGTTGTCAAAGTCCTATAGAACATTATTACCAAATTTGGTACTCATTTTTATCTTGTTTGTGATAATGGACCCCCATTCCAATCTATAAAATTCACTAAATGGGCCTATGATAATAATAGTACATTGAAATTATCTTGGAAATATTATCTACAAGGGAATGGAGTTGTAAAATATACAAATAAAAACCTCATTGCTGTTATAAAAATAAATTGTATAAACCAACCTAAGGATTAACATTCATTACTCAAATATGCATTATGGAATGATAAAACTAGACACAAACATGCTTTGAAGACCTCCCCATTTTATATGGATAGGAACTTGTATTCCACATTACACTTAAGATGCCTACCTAGCAATTCATGCAAGAATATATGGGAGATGATGATTGCATATAATGAAGGTTTTTTGAACATTCTTCAAATAGAAGATGCATAGGAAGAAGCAATGCATAATTTGAATAGACACCAAGGGATAGTGAAAATATGGTTTGATAAGAGATCGAAGGTAAATGCCTTCATAATTTTAGACCTGGTCCTAATTTGGGATAAAGCACATGAAAAAAAAGGTCAACACACTAAGTTGCGTCCCCTATGGATTGGTCTATATCAAATTTCATAAATATTGGGAAACAACACATTTAGATTGAAGGACTTACAAGGAAATGATATTTTTCTCCTAGTGAACAAATAATGCCTGAAGCACTACCTCTTGGTAGTTCTGATTTCACCCTTATCTGATTGATTGTGAGTTCAATCTTAGGGATAGAGTAGGATTAGAGTATACATAGATGAGTTTTATTTCAATTCTTTCTTTTCAATTTTACATTTTGATTTCCTATATTGGATTTGATAGTCTCACTATTTTCATGGTTTTATTCTCATATTCATGCATCTTTAGAGTTGATTGTTGTAGTTCAATAAGTTTTGTTAAGAACATAAGAAGAGAAATGAAAAAATATTTTGAACACTGTGTGAAAATTTTCCATGACTAAGTCTACACCACTGAAACAATGGATTTCACTATGAAAGATTTAGGGTTTCTAAAAATTTGACAAAGCCTTGGCTAAATATCAATACCATTATCAATCCTTTTATGTTTTTACCAGACAACTAAATATTATCTGCATAATTATCATATGAATTAAGAATAGTTTGAACATCAACAAAAGATCATGACTACATTTTATTACATTAAACATAACATTGAGGTATAAGAAACATAACAAAAAAGAAAAAAAAAATGTATGACTAAACTTTTGTAGAAAATCCTCATACCCATCTATATGGTTCCCAACCCTTTGAGAAACTACAAAAAATAAAAGAAAGAAAAAAATGAGAATTTAAATCCTCAAATAAAATCAAAATTTTCCCCAAAAATGCTGATTTGAGTAATCTCAATCGGGGTTATAAATGCATGGTTGATAGTAAAGCAATGCCTAAGCCACCCCCCTGAACCATTCCCATATATAAAAAATAAAATAAAACAAATATTTATGCTTATAAAAAAGTTTTAGTCATAAGATCAATTCACACTATAATTAAAAACTCAAGGCCAAAAGTAAATGAAATAGTTTGCACACACATGGCCTTTTGTGGATGCTTATGACTTAATATGTTTTGTGATAAAACAAAAGTTTATATTTTTAGTCACATAAATTTGTTCATGAATTATTGGGCTCTTTTATCTTAATCTAGCATATCTTCCCTACTTGCACGCCTAAGAAAACAAGAGTTTCGATGACCTAGTGCGCTGACATATCCTACAAGAAAATGTTCTCGCACACTCACTCAAAGCACACATCTTACAACTGATTCTTTTTGGTTTTATCAGCAAAGGTGCATTCATTTACTTTACTAAGCTAGGGCATTTAAACAAGCACTTAGTTCTAAACTGATACCTAGTTCTATGTCTAACTATCAACTATTCATTCATCACTTAACTAACAAAAGAAAAAGAAGCTGACACAAACTGGTAACAAAATAATATTAACTCCATTATAATCAAGAACAAATTACATAAGTATTTTATCAATGCAAGATTCCTTTCATTACATTCATAAGTTATATTAAGATTACAACAATTTAATAATTACAATGATTAACAACTCATCATCAACAATACTAACTAAAATAAGGAGGTATTTATACATGTTTCACCATGACCGTTCAGTTATGGAAGTAAATACCCAAAAAGATGACTTGCAAATGGCCATTAACAGTAATGAGTCATAGCAACCCATTTATAATAAATTCCTAAGGACCTAGGCTTAACTGCCCCTATATTCTCTCACTATGTGAGATCCCCATCATCGAGTACCTAACTTCTTGTGGGCTAGTGCTGGATTCATGATTGACTTATTCTTATTCGATGTTCATGCAAACCACTCTCTAATCATTTTCACTTTCCACACCTTTCCCAAGTCTTTGGCTAATATCTGAGTCCTATGTTCTTGGGTTCTCTATGTATCTACTTTTTTGTTACATGTGAATTTCCTCTTCCATGCCACGGTCTTTTGTGCCATGATATTTCATGCCATGGTCTTCCACGCCATGTCTCTCCCATGTTGTTTATATTCAAAAAGTACTTAACAAAAATTTATTTAAAATTGAGGGCCCAACATCAACCCACACTAAGTCAATAGTCTGTCTTGGACTATGCATTTTATTTAGGTCTCTCTGCCAAAAACTTAGGTCCCATTTGTTCTCCATTCCACTTCACTCATTCCTAATGATTAAATACATTTTGGAGCTTAGAATTTATCTCCTCAACCACCTACTTAAGGCTCTTAGTCTCCTCGGGTTGCTTTATAAAGTCACCTACTTGAATGGTTAAACACTCAGTGATGTAGAAACATCCTTATGAACGTCTTCCATTGAAGTAACCTCTATCAAAACCTATCTTAGAGCATCACAAAAATAATATTTAAATCTTGGTGGTGAGTGCTTATTTTATTCTCTAGGGCCTCCACATCTTGAAATGCTTTGGTGCGCTCAACTCAAATTTTTTATTATCAATGTGCTCTCGACCAACTGCTAGTATTGAAGTTCCTCCGCTTGAAGTTGTGCTTTAAAAATTTTCCTGGGTCATGCTAGTTTAGAAAAAACCCCATCAAGGATGGGAACCATATCACCAACTCTCTTCAAAAATCTCTTAGTGCCCATCCAAGGATCCATCTAAATTATGTCAAGAAGTTCTACCTCTCCTAGTGCCCAAACAATGCTCTTTGAAGGTAGCTCACACTGGCACTCTTAATTATATATCATTATAAAATGATAATTCTCATCGAGTCTACTTGATCAATTCCTCCTTAAATAAATATTCCCACATAAATAAGTCTTTTTTTAGCACACCTTATTGATACTGAGCGTGAAGGGTCACAGTTGCATTGGTAGTCACCTACCTTTGCTGCATAGTTTTGTTAATGGGTTCCTTCCCTTTAGAGGGATCTCACTCAAGTATTTATACATCCAGATACTCTTTCGGGTGACTTGGACCTACATCAAGATCACCCATGCCCAAATCTATGTTTATGTCATCCCCCTCTTCACCAGTGGGACTCTCAACATCCACTTTTATTTCATCAAGGGCAACTTCTTTGTGTTGCGATGGTGAGGGATCCTTCTCTGGATTTAATGTGGCTTCTCATTCCTCTTATTATTTGGGGTAATGTACCCTCTCTGGTTTTACTTGTTGTTACCTTCTGATCAGGGTCACCATCCTTAGGCACTAAAGTATCTTGCTTCAGAGGAATATATGTCTACATGATGGAATCGAGGCCTTATAGTTGACCCATAGGCACATCATTTTTTAGTGATGAAGGGGAAATATTTTACTATTTAGGTTGTTCAAGTTAATCATTCATGTTGGCATTGTGCCCTGACCTCTTCTGCTTCCAATGCTTCCCCATCTCCGACAAGGGTGGAATAGTTTCTTTCTTATCCTCAACAATCCCCGATATCCTCTTCCATGGATTTAAAATATAAAATAATAAATGAATATGATTCCTAACCAAAATTTGTTGGGCCTTAAATTTAGTATTATCCAACTCTAGTTTCTCTCTATAAGCTTTCTTCCGTGGATAAACATATATTTGACGAAGATTATGAGTCTTGACGTCAATATTTTCAGCATCAATCTTTATAGGGTGCATGACATATATATTAATGATGATGTTCATAAAATACATTGTATTAAAAGCATATGAAAACTTGAACCATCTAGACAAGTCATTTGAAGGGCTCATCTGAAAACACACTAGAGAAAAATGTTGGTTTATTGTAAATCGGGCTTGGTCTATATTGACCAAATTTGACTTTTAGGTCAAATTGGGGCACCCCTAGGAAGAAAATTGATTTTTAGGTGTTTATGAGTCTAATATATATTGTCATAGGATGTATTATATTTAAATTAATGTCATTTAATGATACTTTATCCTTGGTCATTAGTCTTCTTAGTCAATTTGTCCTTTTGAGTCATTTTGAGGGTCAAATTTGAGTATTTAATGACTTTTATAGATTTATATGGAAGTGTGAAGGTTCCAAAAGGTTGTGTCATGTGCCATGTGTCCTAAGAGGTCTTTGGTAACTGTTACTAATTGTAAATTGGTAGTTTCCTTAGAAAAAAGGCAGTTTTTATAAAACTTGAGAATTTAATGAGGTGTACAAAATTGTATAACATCATATAGTTTAGGACATTTAATTAATGTCACTTGGTCTTCCATACACTCACTTTAGTGATCACTTTGATCATAAACTCTAAAAAATTAAGAAAAATACTTATCTCTCCTTCCACTAGGCTTGGCAAGCAAAAGCAGTCTTCAAGTTTGTACTTGGTACAATCAGCATGAAAGGTTTTAGGAAAAATGATCTTGGAGGTGTATTATAAACTTATATAGCTTCCATTTTACATTTATTTTTAGATTAATGGTGGTCTAAGATTTATGAATGATCTTTAAGAAGTTGACCTTTCCAATTTGCTTGCTAATCTGTGCACCCCATAGGTTTTGATCTTGTTTGGAGGATTTTGCATAATCTAGATACTAATATTAGTTAAAAATTATGTTTACCTCCTCCTTAAATGATTCCCATTCTTATTTTCAAGTTTAATGAAGTTTGGATGAGAAAAATAGCTTGGGTTGTAAGAGGAAACACCTTTCTATGCAACATACAATTTTTCACCATGATCAAGATTTCATGCATTGAGAATAGCTCCATGGGGTTGTGTTAATTTTATTATAATGTTTAAAAATTTATCTTTATCTTCCTTCACCTTCCAATCTCATTTTCCAAGCAAATGTTCTATGAGTTGAAGTCATAAGTCACCATACAGTTAGTTTGTTATATGACTGTCATATCAGTCAGCTACGTGCCTTAAAGGGGCTGAAATATTAATATTGAAGTGTGAAACTTGTATTGATCTTTAAAAAATATTTATATCTCATCTAGACACCATTAAAGAGAGATTATTTCACTATGCAAGAAATTTCCTTGAACACATGATTCCAATCTACTCACTGCCTGCAAGTTCTCAAAATGCACTTGTAGACATCCTCATTGAAGCTAATCATTTTGAAAAAGAGGTTCTTGAGATAACCAAAGTTTGATAATGTGGAAAATATGCTTGAATTTTTTTGAGAATGTACAAACACCATTAAAACCTATAATTCATGCTCATTGTCTACACTTAGATTTACTGCCTATATGTAAAATGACCACCTATAGATGGTACCACAGAGAGTGAAGATGCCCAAGGGAGTGCTGAAGGAGTGTTGAGTTTCATTTTGGGATGATAACATGTTGAATAGGTTACTAAAAACACATGAGATTTTCTAGGTGGGTAGTCTAACTATGGAAAGCCTTCAAAAGATACAATGATTATGTTTAAGCTCCTTTTCCCTAAAAATAGAAAATAGAGGTCCTAGACGTTGTTGTATAACTCTTACAACATGTTTCCTAAGGGTATTAAGACATATAAGTGGGTGAATATGATATATTTTAGCAAAAAGAGGAGCCATGCCAAAAATGAGAATATGAAAGTAAGTGGAAGACAGGGTTTACGAGCCGCAAAGATGCCCTCAAAGGCACTGAGAGCAGGTAGTAAAAAACCTAGAGGTTGGAGCTCCAATTAGAATCTTCATTCAAAAGTGAAAAATTATGATCACACTTTCACATTAGAATGATTTTAAAAGGTTTTCATGAGGATTGATGATCTAAGGGTCATCCAAGGAAATTGGTATACCAAATTGTGATTATACTTACATCTATAGGATTTATTTTTCCCACAAGTGTAAACCTATAGGCTAGCTGTAGGTCACCATGAAGTTTGGGATAGAGACCTTGAGGGTGGTTTTTCATTCTAAGAAAAAAGAGCAAGCACAGTTAGGGTGAGATGTAGATATATTCATAGAAGTTGTGAAGAACCATGTTTAAGGCCAAACCAAGCTCAAAATGCACCTACATGACCCCACAATCAACTGGGGTTGGCTATGAGGGGGCAGAGAACATACACACTAGTTATTTGAGGTGTATGTAGCACAAAGATGAAAAAAATGGTCCAAATAATATAAAATGAGGTTTGGGGAGCTTCAATAAAGTTTTTTATAGTGTATTTCAAGCCTGAATCATGCACTATAGTTAGAAACTCCTATTCAACATGAAACATAGTCAGCTATGACTATAGGGTGACAATGAGATGAGGAAAGGTTCAAAGTGATGTTCTAAACTTGCCAAAGTAATAAAAAGACCTAAAAAATATATAAAATGACTCTAGGAAACCCTTAAGAGTTTTTATACCCTATTTTTAGGCCCAAAACATACAACTACACCTACAAGTGCTCCCCTTTCCAAAGCAAAAAGGACACAATCAACTTTGACTGTGACAGGCAGTGATCAATTTGGGGTTTGTGAGTGTGGGATAAAAAAAATGGGTATAAAGCATAAATCATGATCTTATAAGGTATCAATAACTTCTAAACATTGTATTTAAGGCTTAAAACATGTAAAGTCACCTACAAGTATGATGCTTTTAAGCAAACATAGTCAATATTACACTAAACCCCTGCCATTTGTAAAATCCATAAAGAAGAAAGGGTAGTTAGGGTAATGATTGGCTATGGGAAATACCAATCATGCTTATAAACATAGTGAGGGACTTTTATACCATGAAAACAGGGGCATGAGAGCTCTAAATTGGACAATATATAGTCTATTTGTGAAAAGCCTACACACAGTCCTTTTCTCACAGCTAGATTGTGTTTTCAATGATCTTGAGGGATCAAATGAAATGATCAAGAGCCCATTTTTTATACAAAGCATCCTTATAAGCTAGAGAAGATTATCAAATTATTTGTTTGTCTAGATAAATAGGGGAAGTGCCCTCTATTTTGTTTCAGATAGAGGGCACTTCCCCTTGAATGTAAACTATCTGTTTTGGGAAAGAAATATGACCAGGTAAGTTGGGAACTATTTTAAGCTTTCAAGAAGGTTTTGACAGATGAATGAAACTTATACAAGCATGATAAACCAAACATAGAGAGATGAATACAAATAGAATGGTTTGGAGTTTTAATCTTGCAGACATGACTGTTAGGCCTTGAGGAGGCCTAGTGTCCAAATGGGAGATCATTTATGCTTCTAGTCACAGGTATGCTTTCCAATCTATTGGACCATGTTAATAGGGTCATATCTAAGGTGTTAAAGTTGGTGGAATGCAAAGATATTTAATTAGATGACCAAACCTACAAGAGGTGCAGTTAAGTCTGTTAGGCAAGGGTCAAGCTTAAAGCCAAATGAGGGGTCATTCACACTTCTAGCACGAGATGAACATTACCATGAATTGGATCATGTATATGGGGACATAATAGGTGTGTTAAAACTATTTATATGCAAGATAAGAAAAGGGCTTGATAGGATAGGTTTGAACACTCGTATCTCTCTTGATGCTTTACATGGGAAACAAAGGAGTTTGGGAAAATTAGTAAGGTCCTTGAACATCAAATTAGTGATATTTATTTGCAAGTTAAATGTGAAACCTGTATGAACAAAGCTTAATAATCAAAACTATCATAAACCCTTGCAAACCCTCAGTCAAGACTAGTTTAGAGAAATGGAGTTGGATATCTGATGTAATGGCATAGTTTTACCATAAAATCTATTGGAAGTTGAAGAGGAATCACTCAGACTCCTTCCCATGATTTTTGGCTATATAAACCTATACGTATAAGGTACAAAACAAGATATTTTTGACCATTTTTTGTGTTTTTAAAGATAAAAGAGGTTTCAAGAGGTGAAATTAAGTTTGGGTGGAATATTTAGACTTTTTATAACTCCCTATGGTCATTTAATTTCAATAAAAAACTCTAAGTGTCCAAACTAGAGCTCTCAACTCAGCCAGTCAAAATTGGCATATTGGACAAGCTAGTAAGAAGGATGAAAAACTTTAATTGGGGTGTTTTTAAGGTGTACATAATGATTATAAGGCCATGGAGGGTCTTTAAACTTGTCATCCACTCCCTCTAATTTATTTTCATGGGAAATTGATGCTAATTTTGAGGCCAAGTGTGCAAGGTGCATGAAAGAGGAGTTTTCTTGACAACAGATGATAATAGCTCAGTTTGGAATGATTCCAGACGACCAAGCCTAAAACCAATACATAGAGAGGTATGTATGATGTCTTTACAATTAATCCCAATAATCATACCTGGTCCTAATCATTTATGAGGCATTCAAACAAGGCCAATCATGAAGGTAGTTTTTTTGAGCTAGGACAAGGAGTTTTATGCCACTTTTCATGAATTTTATGCCTTGAATTGATACTTGTACTTCCTAACCTTATATGGTTCATCCAAAATCCTCTTCTCATGAAAAATTAAATAATTTTATCAGCTTGAAAAGTGTCCTTATGACCCTTGGTCTTCTCTCTTCTTCTCTCTCTCTCAAGTTCTATAAGCACTGCCATTTTGGCCTTTGTAATATAATACCACACCAGGTATGGCGAAGGCCTACTAGTTTTGACATTATACTTGAATTAGATAATAAAATAAATTCAGTTTTGAGTTCATATATTATCTTGTTAAAGTGTGTGAAGATATGTATACTAAATGGTTAAGAGATATTCATTTATCCTTACTTTTTCTCAAATCCTTTCATGTTTGATGCAATTGATTCCATGCCTATTAGGTCATATGAAGTGTTGTGAAGTGTATGGACATGATATTAAGTGTATAAGGAAGTTTTAGAATCTATAAAATGATCTATGTTTCCCACTTACCTTGGATAGTCTTCATATATGGCACCTTCATATTGAAATACTGATGTTAGTACATTCTATGACTCTCAAATTAGTGTTGTAAGATTTGTTTAAAGTGATGGAGTAGAATAGTATTATGGTAAAAATATTGGTGCATCACTACCTAAAATAGGTTTCATTTCATGCCAACTCTATCCCTTTTCTCCATAAACAATTAGGTAGTATAGGTGAAAGCATTTTAAGGCACATCTAGGGAGTTAGCCCTTCATTCGAGAGATTCGTCTCACCAAATTGACTACCCACAATAAGTGAGATGTTTCCATTATGACACTTGGATGAGGAGAGCTGAGACATATCCTCAAAGGGTGAAAACCCAAGTGACAATAGTTTTTGACATGCCCAATGGGACTCTTAGTCTAAGAAGTTGAGAGATTTTTGGTGTTATCTCTCAACAATTAACCTTTGGAGGCATCTATCTAAGCATCAATGGCGACTCCAAAGTTACATAATTTGGTCAAGCAACCCAAGTATCCATTTTGAAATTTTTTGATGATCATTCCTTGTTTTCTTGCTTCCTAATGAATTTCCATGGCTGAATTTGATGTTGAGTATTGTCTTACATAAGTTGGTGAGACATTTCTAGCTTGTGCCATTCCCTATCAACAAGAACAAGTTCTTAACCATCTATGTCATGAAGTGTAACATATCCAACATCAAGTGTATCATACCATTCAAGAAGAATAATTATGTTAGTCCTATAACCCTTCAGTTCCCTCTTGATATTGACACTATGTTGTTGAACAACCCTATGAGTATGGCTACCAAGATAACTATCAATAAACACCTCTCTATCAATCCCAATATGAAAATTACCCTTCATATCATGATGCCTATCAGCCTAAAGATTAGTTATATGAATATTTTCATATGAAGTCAAATGTCTCCATGAATTATACACAAGGATATCATTGGCAAAGTATAACTCCTACTCAAGTAGGTGTTTCTCCTCCTAAGCAGACCAATAACTCACTTCCATATGAACTTACTAGTGATTTTCTCTTTTCCAAACCCACTCATAAGACTTTTCCTTCATCCCACACTCCATATCCAACCATTTAACCTCCCACTACATTTCATATTCCAGCTCCTTCACCTCAAATCTATGAGCCTATCCATAAACCTTCCACCTCATCCTTTATTGAGAAAGAGCCTATCTTGAGAGAAGAAAGTGAAGAAGAGAAAGCTCAATTCATGGCTGATAAAGAAGACCTCATGAGTGACTATGAGGAATAAATCACCTTAAGGATTCCCATTGGTGAACAAAAGGACAATCCACAAGATTTTGCCTCCATATTTAAGGGGATGTGTATCCATAAGGAAAGTGACCAAGATTTGAAGGAGGTGCTTGAAGAAGATTCTATGTCTAATCATGAAGTTGTAGATGACCATCTCAAGCATTAAAAGGAATGTGTCATCAAGGATGAAAAACAAGGCCAAACCACTCCTCAAGAAGTGGTAGTCCTAAGAGAGTGTCATGAGACCAAGGTAGAGGAAATAACCCTTGAAGATGACATCCATGAGGAAGAATATTTATGGTAGAAGTTTAATGCCAAATACAAGGAATTTGATAGTTTTGGTAAAGTTTTTTCTTCTCCAAAAGATTTAATATCTAATGAAAATTTTGATGATGAATCTAAGCATGATATTGATGTTTAATCAAACATAAAAATAAAGTTCTTTCTGTTGGTCAAGAACCTGCTATCATGAAGTCACTTGATGATGTTAATGTACAAGAAGTTATAGACATGGATAGTGATGTAAAGATAGATATTGTCATGCTTAAAATATAGTCAAGAGATTCATATGAGTTAAAACCACATTTAGAGATGTGGGAACATGGTGGAGGGAAGCTTGGTGCTTGTAAACATCAAGCACACTATGTCAAGGAAGAGGACAAGGCTGAGAAGACTGTCATATTATCAAATTTGCACTTCAAAGACCAAGTTCATGAGAAGGATGAGAATTTTTGGATGCAAGAGGAGTTAATTTCCTTGGTTAACCTATTTGGAGTTGCTTGGTTCTCATTTAACCTCATGCTAATGAAGTTGGCAAACACCATGAAGAAGATGGAGACTTCAATGCTAAAGGACAAACGACTATATGTCTCATTGAATCTTTCATGTCATGAAGCAAGAAAATTTTCAAAATTCCCCTTTGAATCAAAAGGGAGTTCTTATCTCAAGTTAGTTAGTGTTTGAGTCAGTTTTTAGTTTGGTGTGCATGTGTGTTCCATAAGTGCTCTTGAAGCAGAAATGTGTTTTGATTAGTTTCTTGTCTTGTGTGTTGCTTCTTGTTGGTTTTTCCTTGTGTTTTATGTGTTTTCAAAGGTGAGATGTGTGTCAAAAATTTTATACATGTGACTCCATATCCAAATGGACTAATAAGGCTACTAGTCTAGTTAGTATAGTAGGCATGCTACCCCTATGAGTTACCAATTTGTTGACCAAATTTGACTTTTAGGTCAAATTAGGGCACCCATAGGTAAAAAATTTAATTTTAAGTGTTTAAGGGTCTAATACATCTTGTAATATGAATTAATATATGTAAATTGATGTCATTTAATGATACTTTAGCCTTGGTCATTAGTCTTCTTAGTCAATTTGTCCTTTTGAGTCCTTTTGAGGGTCAAATTTGAGCATTTAATGACTTTTACAGATTTATAAGGAATTTTTAAGGTTAAAAAAGGTTGTGTCACATTAAATGTGTCTTAATATGTCTTTGGTAATGATTACTATTGAAAATTTAGAGGTTCCTTAGAAAAAGGGTAGTTTTCTTGTAAAACTTGAGCATTTAGTGAGGTGTATGGAATTGTACAGCATCTTATAGTTTGAGATGTTTCAATAATGTCCCTTAGTCTACCATACATTCAATTCAATGATAATTTTGATCATAAACTCCAAAAAATTAAGAAAACTGCTTATCTCTTCTTCTACTAGGCTTGATAAGCAAAAGTAGTCTTCAAATTTGTACTTGGTACGGTCAACATGAGAGGTTTTAAGAAAAATGATCTTGGATGTGTACTCTACACTTAGATAGATTCTATTTTATGTTTTTTTGTAGAGGAATGGTAGTCTGAGCTTTATGAATGATCCTTAAGAAGTTGACATTTCTAATTTGCTTGCTAAACTATGCACCCCATACATTTTGCTCTTGTTTGGAGGATTTCATACAATATAGATACTTATATTGGTTATAGATTATGTTTTATTCCTCATAAAATTATTACCATGCTTAGTTTCAAGTTTAATGAAGTTTGGATGAGCAAAATAGCTTGGGTTACAAGAGGAAACACCTTTCTATACAACAGGTAGTTTTTCACCATGATCAAGATTTCATGCTTTGAAAATAGATCCAAGGGGTTGTTTTAAGTTTATTATAATGTTTACAAATTTATATTGATATTAATTCACCTTCCAATCTCATTTTTCAATAAAATGTTCTGAGTTGCAGTCATAAGTCACCATACAGTTAGTTTGCTATATGACTATCATATCAGTTAGCTAGGTGCATTCAAGGGGGTTCAACATTGATATTAAAGTGTTAAACTTGTTTTGAGCTTATAAAAATATTTATATTTCATCTAAAAACCATTAAAGGGAGATCATTTCACTATGCAAGCAATTTCCTTGAACACATGATTCTAATAAGCTCACTGCCTGCAAGTTCTTAGAATCCACTTGTAGACATCCTCATTGAAGCTAATCATGTTAAAAAAGAGGCTCTTGAGCTTAAAAAATTTTTATAATGAGGAAAGTATGCTTTGAACTTTTGGAAAAGGTATACACACCATTGAAACCTACAATCCATGTTGATTTTCTACACTTAGATTTACTCCCTATATGTAAAATGGCCACCTACAAGTTTTACCACAAAGAGTGAAGATGCCCAAGGGAGTGTTGAAGGAGTGTTGATTTTCCTTTTGGGATGATATCATGTTGAATAAATTATGAAAAACACATGAGAGTTTCTAGATGGGCAGTCTAACTGTGGAAAGCCCTCAAAAGATACAATGATTGTGTTTAAGCCCCTTTTCCCTAAAAATAGAAAACATAGGTCCTAGAGGTTGTTTTAGACCTCTTAAAACATGTTTCCTAAGAGTCTTAAGACATATAAGTTGGTAGATATGATATCATTTATCATAAAAAAGATCCATGCCAAAAATGAGAATATGAAAGTAAGTGGAAGATAGGGGTTAAGAGCCTCAAAGATGCCCTCAAAGGCACTGAGAGTAGGTAGTAAAAAACCTATAGGTTAAAACTCCAATTAGAATCTTCACTCAAAAGTGCAAGATTGTGATCATACTTTCACATTAGAATGATTATAAAAAGTTTTCATGAGAATTGATGATCTAAGTATCATCCAAAGAAATTGGTATACCAAATTGTGATTACACTTACATTTATAGGCTTCTTTTTTCCCATAAGTGTAAACCTACGGGCTGGCTGTAGGTCGCCATGAAGTTTGGTATAGAGACCTTGAGGGCATTTTTTAATTATAAGAAAAAGAGAAAGTAAAGTCAGGGTGGGAGGTAGAGATATTCAAAGAGGCTGTAAATAACCATGTTCAAGGCCAAACCAAGCTCAAAATTCAGCTACAAGACCCCACAATCAACTAGAGTTGACTATGAGGGGCCAAAGAACAAACAAACTAGTTACTTGAGGTGTATGAAGCATAAAGATGAAAAAAATGGTCCAAAAAAAATATAGAATGAGGTATAGGGAGATTCAAATAAGTTGTTTATAGTTTATTTCAAGCCTAAATCATGCACTATAGTTAGAATCCCCTATTCAACAAGAAACACAATTAACTATGACTGTAGGGTGACAATGAGATGAGGAAAGGTTCAAAGTGATGTTCTAAACTTACCAAAGTAATAAAAGGACCTCAAACATGTATGAAATGAATCTAGAGATACATTAATAATTTTTATACCCTATTATTAGGTCCAAAACATATAACTACACCTACAGGTGCTCCCCTTTCCAAAGCAAAAAAGACACAGTCAACTTTGACTATGACTGGCAGTGATCAATTTAGGGTTTGTGAGTGTGGGATGAGAAAAATGGGTATAAATCATGAATCATGATCTTATAAGGTATAAATAACTTCTAAACATTGTGTTTAAGGCTTAAATCATGTAAATTCACCTATAGGTATGATGCTTTTAAGCAAACACAATTAACATTACATTAAACCCCTACCATTTGTAAAATCCATAAGGAAGAAAAGGATAGTTTATGGTAATGATTGGTTATGGGACATACCAATAATGCTTATAAACATAGTTATGGACCTTTATACCATGAAAATAGGGGCAAGAGAGCTCAAAATTGGACAAAATACAGTCCATTTGTGAAAAGCCTACACATAGTCCTTTTCTCACAGCTTACTTGGGTTTTCAATTATTTTGAGGGATCAAATGAAATGATAATGATCTAATTTTTTTATAAAAATAATACTTATAAGTTTTATAATATTATACAATTACTTTTTTGTCTAGATAAATAGGGGAAGTGCCCTCTATTTTGTCTCAGATAGAGGGCACTTTTCCTTGAATGCAAATTGTCTGTTTTGGGGAAGAAAGATGATCAGGTAAATTGGGAAATATTTTAAGATTTAAATAAGGTTTGGAGGGATGAATGACACTTATAAAATCATGATAAAACAAACATAGAGAGATGAATACAAATAGAATGGTCTAGAGTCTTAATCTTACAGGCAGGACTGTTAGGCCTTGAGGAGACCTAGTGTCCAAATGGGAGATCATTTATTATTCTAGTCATAGGTATGATTTATAATATATTGGAACATATTAATAGGGTCATATCTGAGGTTTTAAATTTGGTGTAATGCAAAGATATTTAGTTGGATGACCAAACCTACAAGAGGTATAGTTAAGCCTATTAGGCAAGGGTCAAGCCTAAAGCCAAATGAGGGGTCATTCACAATTATAGCATAAGATGAACATTTAAATGAATTGTATCATGTATATGGGGACATAATAGGTGTGTTAAAACTATTTATATGCAAAGGAAACCCTGAGGAATCCATTTTTGGCTGAAAAACCAACTCAGACTTGTGCAAGATGAGAAAAGGGCTCGATAGGATAGGTTTGAACACTTGTATCTCTCTTGATGATTTGAATGGAAAACAAAGGAGTTTTGGAAATTTATTAAGGTAATTAAACATCAAATTAGTGAGATTTTTTTTCAAATTTAATGTGAAACCTGTATGAATAAATCTTAAGAATCAAAACTGTTAGAAACCTTTACAAACCCTCAATCAGGACTAGTTTGGAGAAATGGAGTTGGATAGCTGATGTAATAGCATAGTTTTACCATGATATATATTTTAAGTTGCATAGGACTCACTCATTTTCCCTCCCATGCTTTTTGGATATATGGACCTATACGAATAGGGTACAAAATAGGCTATTTTTGACCATTTTGTATTTTTTGTAGGATAAAAGAAGTTTCAAAATGTGAAATGAAGTTTGTATGGAATATTTAAACTTGTTATAACTACCTATCATTGTTTAATTTCAAGAAAAAACTCTTAAGTGTACAAACTAGAGCTCTCATCTTATCCAATCAAAACTAGCATATTGGATAAGCTAGTGAGAAAGGTGGAAAACTTCAAGTAGGGTGTTTTTAAGGTGTGTCTAATGATTATATGGCCATAGAGGGTATTGAAACTATCATCCAATCCTCATATATTTTCATGGTCAACTGATACCAATTTTGAGGTCAAGTGTGCAGCGTGCATAAAAGAGAAGTTTTCTTGACAACAAATGATGATATCTCACTTTGAGATGTTTCCAAATGACCAAAAATAAAACCAATGCATGGAGAGTTATGTCTAATGTCATTAAAATTCATTCTAATAATTAGACCTGGTATTAATTATTTATGAGGTGTTTAAATAGGGCCAATCATGAAGGTAGTTTTTTTGAGCTAGGACAAGGAGTTTTATGCCACTTTTCATGAAGCCTATGCCTTAAATTGACACTTGTACTTCTTAAACTTTCATGGTTTGTCCCAAATCCTCTTCTTATGTACAATTAACTAATTCTCTTAACTTGGAAAGTGTCCTTGTGACCCTTGAACTTCTCTCTTCTTCTCTCTCTCTCAAGTTCTTTAAGAGCTGCCATTTTAGCCTTTGTAATATAATACCACACCAAGTATGGTGAAGCCATAATATTTTTGAAATTGTACTTTCCTTAGACAATAAATTCAATTTATTAGTTTTCAATTCATATATCAGTGTGTTAAAGTGTGTGATGAGATGTGTAGTGAATGGTTAAAAGATATTCATTTATCCTTACTTTCTCTCAAATCCTTTCATGTTTGATGCATGTGATTATATGCATATAAGGTCATATGAAGTGTTTTGAAGTGTATGAACATGTTATTAATTGTAAAATTAAGTCTTATCATCTGTAAATTGATCTATGTTTCCCACTTACCTTGGATAGTCTTCATATATGGAACCTTCATATTGAAATACTGATGTTATGGCATTCTAGGACTCTTAAATTAGTGTTGTAAGATTTGTTCAAAGTGATGGAGTAAAATAGTATTATGTTAAACATATTGGTGCATCTCCATTTGGAATAGGTTACATTTCATGCCAACTCTATCCCTTTTCTCCATAAATAATTAGTTAGTATAGGTAAAAGCATTTCAAGGCACATCTAAGGAGCTAGCCCTTCATTCTAGAGATTCATCTCACCAAATTGACTACCCAAAACAAGTGAGATGTTTCCATTTTTCCACTTAGATGAGGAGATCTGAGCCATCTCCTTAAATAGTGAAAATCTAGGTGACAATAGTCTCCTAGATGAGCAAACAAGTCATTGGGAACATGCCACTCATTTCCAAAGGTTTTCTTCATTTCATCGCACCATCCCTTCATCTTAACTTTATGAGAAGGGATTATAGTGCCAAGGCATGTGAATGATTTAAACCTTTCTACTGGATATTTATTCTCTAGAGGCTAAACTCACTTCAACTCATCACTTGAGTACTCTGGCACACTAATTTCATCAAACACCAATATTAAGAGAATAACACCTCAAATAAATTTCTGATTAGGTAGGTGGTGGGTCTTATCCATATATATAATAATTTTCTTAGCAAAGTATTGTGACCAATTATACTTAACCTCAAGGGTTATCTGATGGGAAATATACAAGTGCACCATGTCTACTTCCCTTCATCTATCTACATATCCAATCTTGATCATAACCAAGTGCACAACCACTCTAAGAGTAGGATCCTGAAGAATAGTTATATGCATTGCATGGCCTTACTTTTTGTATTCAATCACCATCTTAGTCTTCTCAATTTATTCCCGATCTTCCAAATATCCACTAAGTTTAGTGCCTGAGCATTATAGACATGTCACTTTTCTAACTCTCTAGGACACGATCCTCATCCTATGCCCTACAAAATAGATGTAATACTTATGTACACATGAGATAAGAAACCTCATGGAATATGTAGGTTTTCCAAATTAAGGTAGATTAAATAGCTTCAAAAGTTTGGCATCATTGATTTTATTAAAAATAGTAAGGTCATATACAAGTTCATTCTAGGTATTTTTTCGCTTAACCTAATAGTCACATTATAACTCCACCTCATTCACTAGTTGGCGGTGATTGTAGTAAAAAACTTGGCAAGTCAGCACATTAGACTCCCACTTATCCACGTGCAACACTACTTCAATATAATTCATCTCTTCAATTAATATAAGGGGTGAAGATGGTGTTGCATATTTATTATTTACATGGTGTGCCATCTTAGATTCTTTTTTGTTCATTCTATTATTCTGTTGTGGTAAGCTTTCCTTGTGCATGCTAGATTCACTAGGTACTTTTCTTATTAAAATCAGTTATACTCCTGTGCTTTTAAACTCTTATTCCGCATGTATTATAGGAAAGAGCTCACTATGTTGGGATTTTTTCTTTAGTTTCATCACCCTTTGAGGATATTAAAGGTTGAGGCACGATTGTTTGACCCTTTTGAATGAATACATGATTAATGATTTAAATTCTTCAAATCTCTTGCTTCAACATCCTCTCATGGTAGATGCCAAAACATGTAACCTATAATTCCTTGAATCTGCACTTCCCCAATCACTATTCTACAAATTATTCTATCTACTATGATTTCCTTTCTCCATAATTTCAAATTGGTCACTAAAAGTTGATAAATGCTCCTCTGGTAGATTGAAAATACTCTTTTGGTTTTATAAATTCATAAATTAGCAATAATAAAGTGTAAAAATGACAATTGATTAACCTTTTATAGCTTCAAGGGTTAATACACATTTACTTCCCCATGACCTCATCCATCATTTCATGTATTTAATGCCTTTAATGGTATTGCCATGATATACATTTAACATACTTGTCATTACACATGATTTTATCATATTTAACACATTTGTCCCATCTCACACTTTTCTCAAAGTGCATGATAGCTATAAATATTTTTAAAAATTTCCATTTCCAAAATGGGAACCTCCTTTATTTACCTTGATTCTTCATAGTAATTATGCATCACATCATACATATCCACTTTTCCTTATACACTTCCACTTTTGTGCCCCTTTTTTCTGCATGCATTCCCTTCCATTATTTCCTTGGCACTTTGTAGTTTTACTTCTTTCACACTTCTTACCCCACACTAAAAGATATCTATGGTCCTCCATGACATAACAAAGAAAATAATAAAGAACCAAGTTTTGATCTAAACCTAAGCAAGGGCATGCCACCAATGCCACATCTTATTGAAAAATAAACCACAATTCTAAGCTAAACTAGTGGCATATGCCTTATTAACAAAAGGGAAACATCACAGAGAATGGTAGGGGTGAAGCCAATACCATTAAAATTACCTGGAAGAAACTAGCCATATAACCTCTTTAACTTACACATGCCACTAGGATGAATACTATGAATAATAAATAGACCATTCCAATAGACACAAAGTTTTTCTTAATGGCACATGAACTTGGAGTCGTAAACCAATACCTGCATATTCAAAGAAAAAGTCTTATTCGTTATATGTCTATCATGTCAGGAATTCTATTTTAATTTGTCCACTCCTTAATTATAATGTGATAGAAAATGGGTTTCATCCAACTGAAACAAATCATCTAGGTGTACTTTCAAAGATTCCTCATCATCCAACCAAGTAATGCACATAATATGTAGAAAAGGTACAAGGAACTCAACATGGAGAAAAATTTGACACCAAAGACAAGATTAAAGTGAATACTCTTGTTCAACCATTTATACGTGGTATGATATGCCCATAATACCATAGAAATATGATCATTCTAGTTAATGTGAACAATATTACAAATCTTTTTCAATGTATGACCCAATATTTTATTGAACGCTTTAGATGTACCATTGGTTTCAGGGTGGTAAGGTGTAGTCTTGTAGTGTGCAATCATGAACTTAACCAAAAGGATATATATTATCTCATTAATAAAATGAGTTTATTGATCACTAGTCAAACTTAATAGACATCCATACCTTGTAATAATATTTTCTCAAAGAAATCTAGTAGTAGTGGTAGTAGTACAATCCCAGGTTGGCACTGATTTAGCCTGAGTGATATAATCAGTGGAAGTAATGACATAATGTGATCTAATACACCTCATTATTGGAGAAATGGGTCTAATAAACTAAAAAACCCATTTCTTAAGGGGTTCATGAGCCAGGATTAGATGAAGGGGCATATCATCCATTCAGTTCATTTTACCCACGTGATGATAGATATTACATTGGCATGCATAAGCTTTAGCATCCTTAAACATAGTATGCCATCAAAACCTAACTAATATAAATTTATAAACTATAGTATCACCATCATAATTTCCTTCAATGACACCTTCATGAACCTCTTGAATGACTTTAACGCACTCATGTTACATGATGCAACAGTATAATACTTCATCCTGTCAAAGTGTAACTTCCCCACAGGGATTTAATATAATAACACAATAACTTTTTTTAATTTTTTTTTACATAACACTTATTATTTCATTATATTACACCATATAAATCTAATTAGTTATCTTATCATACTAACTAAGTATGTTAAACATAAAGTAAACATGTATCATTAATAATTACTGATCACTATCATCATATGTAACATAACATAACTACATCAAGAAAGAAATTATATAAAATATAGCCATGGATGGTACAATAATAAAACCAATGTTGTGAATGTATAATAAGTTTCAAATTACATTTATAATAGGCATTATGCCTTAACATAAATACAATAATAGATACAATGCTCCATGGAGCATGAGTCACTCTAATTTTAGTATCTTTGATAATCTCAAGTGTAGTCTCCAACAAGTACTATAGTGGGGAGAGAGAAAATCATCCAAACATTTTTTCACACCAACCATAAACCATTAATCCCTTGCACAATCCACCAAATAGGGAATTTCCCTCGATTCATAGATGGGTAGATAGTGATGATGTGGAAATCTAGAGAGACATGCTAATACATGTGTGTTGTAAGATTTATACTACATGATGTGTACCATAAAGAAAATATGTTATAACATGATATCAAAAAAACATGTAAATTATATATATGAAATGACAATGTCTATCTAAACATTACTTTGGCCAAAGTTTTTAAATAATTATTAATCTCAAAGATCAGTCAAATTCATACACACCACTTCATTAGATTACCTTCATCTAGCATTGGTGATTATAATCATGTGTTGGAATCATAATCACTAAGAGGGGGGTGAATAAATGTCTAAAAAATTTATTTCAATTCCTTCTTAGTATTCATTAACTATCACATCAACATGTAGATCAAATAATGCATAAATAATCACCCATACAAAAATGAAATAAGATTACACAAGACAACACATCATATATGTGAGAAAACCTCAAGATAAATAAAACCCATTGATACATATAAATTGAATACATTATTATAATTCAAAATATCAAGTTTAGTGAAGCACCAACTTCACATGGAACACAAACCCCAACTAGCCAAACACCTACTTGACTCGGCTTTAACAAGTACCTACTTTTAAGGAGGCACTAAACCTCTAGATGACTCAACACAAAATCAACCACCTGATCACTTTGATCACCTTAATAACACCTTATTTATCAAATAAATTATGATGACCACCTCTTCAAATCTTCACACTCTTATCCCTCTCAAACTGCTTTACAGGGTTCTTCGCTCAACTAGCCCTCTTCTTGACTTGATTAGATCATATGACCTTGATTTTCATATAAAAAACCTATATAAAATCTTCATCATAGTTTATATATGATATTTATATGGTCTATAATACCTCATTCTACTTACCAATATACTATTTCAGACACTTGCAATCTACACTTACACACATCAATTAGGCTTAAAATTGCCTTATATTTACACTAAGCTCTTGCTCATATCCCTCTTGGTTGGACATACACACTTGAACACTTGGATTAACATTTCAATAGGTCTTATAAAATTTTTAATACATGAATCAATCATTACAATAGGTCATCCACAACTTGAAAGTCCAAAACCTCTTTTAGGCCTTAAGGAGACCTAATTCAATTAGGCCTTCGTTAGCACATATCACCTTTTGATCTCCTTAGAACACTTTCACACTCCGCACATAGTATAAACAATTAATATTCCACTAAAATATACTTACTGTTCATAAATAAGCCTTTAAACCTACAGAAAGTCTATCTTGAATTACTGGAGATTAAACAAAAATTAGATAAATAAACATGAAAATAAATATAATATACAAAAAATACATGACCTTAGTGTCATCACCATATTCTTTAGACTTCAAAACTTAGGGTAGGACTCAAACTCTTCTCTATAAATAGCCTACTTAGAACTACCAAAATATTCTAAAAACTAGTCATGAACAACTTGATCTTCAATACCTAAAAGTACACTTCCCATGACTACTGATACTTTCAAAGGATTCTTTGAAATTTATATACCACTATCAAATACAAAATATACAAGGTCTAATGTCAAATATTAGTCTTGTAGACCAATCTTTTGACCTAGTACACATAGTCAAACCAAAACCAAAGAAGCCATTTTGGCTTTAACATTTTATCACTTTCACTACATTCCAAGATTTACAAAAGCATGAGCACTAATTTTATGTCACAAAAAAAAAACCATATTCATTAGATATATAAACTTAGGGCATAGAGATTCAAATTCATCACTGCAACTTGCTTACCTAGAACTACGAGTTTATTTAAAGTACATCCATGATGATAATGAATTTCAACACCTATATGACTACCTTTAGAGACTTATGATGTATGTATATGATATTATAACATCATTATATCATTCTCAGATAGAGAGATACTATAGTCAAATGACAACTATTGGTCTTGTAGACCAATCTCATAATCTCATTGTACACAAACCTCATTGAGCCAGATAGATCAAATTGTAATCAAAATTTTCATCATATTCACTGACCTCAAAAAATTATATCTAATATAAACATGTATTAAAATTATTTAACAACATATCCATGCACTTGGTTTCATCACTATTTCATGATAACATATCCGTAATCATCTTCTTACTACTATATGGGTTTCTCATTATTTGCATCATTAGCCCTATTAGAAGCTAGCTAACTTAGATGAAAAATTTAGCACACTTTAGGGTTAAAACCTATATATAAACCTTTATGGACATGAACCATTAGTCTTAAGCTTCATCCTCCATCCATTTGAAAACTATGCCCAATACAACTTTTTATAATTATAATAACTTTTTTAAAAATAAGCCTATATCTTATCATTTTCTCTCTCCTCTCTCTAACCACCACCACCAAGAGGTACTTGGTAGAGTTAAATACAATATATAAATACTTATATGATCATTACAAACCATCTTGAGTACTTTTGAATCATATCTTCAGCATTGGGTCCTTATTAGGGTTTTAAGAGTGTTTAAACATACTTCCACTATTAACATTTATTCATAGAGCATAGCCCCTCAATCCAAAAAATAATGCTTCAAATTTTGAGATAGGAACCTTACCCATATAATTTGAATATATTAGGTTCCTATATAAAGGTTTGACAAGCTAATGAGCATAAGAGAAATCTTCTCGGGTAGAGAACCCTTCATTTTATGTACTCAAGAGACCTTAAAACCACTTTTCATAGATTGTTTTGTAAACCATGACCTCAAAATTTGTGAACATGATTTAAATAATATATAATACATTTTTCCATGCTCATATATGCAAAATTGTCTTGAAAATGGATCATGAAACCTCATTAGACCACACTCTCTCTCTCTCTTTGCTCTCTAGACCTTGACCTACAAATCACATTTAAGCCTTGAAAATGACCCTCATGCTTATTTATATGTGATCTCCACCACTATCACATACTCAAAAAACCTTATAAATTATTAAAAATTGTCATACATCCTTCATATACCTTGATAATAGATCATAATGCCTCATTAAGCCAGGTAGGGTCTAGGAGTGATCTAGTTGTATACTTGATCTATAGGTCCTACCTATGTAGGCTCACCTTGAGACTCTTATGAGTGATTCAATGATTCAAATGAATGATAAATAAACCTTATACATCCATTCATGCTTGTGTGAACTAATCTCACCAATCCATCATAATCATTCCTTCTCATAGGGTCTCTTCATGTTATGACTAGTGCCATGACTAGATTTTTTAAGCACTTGAAACTTGAAAAAAGACCTTGAAACACTTTTATAAGTATATACACTTCTCTTGAATTATCACATATCCTCTAAAAATATTTTTCTTACTTAATTCACAAAAATTCACTATGTAAACCTTCGTATAGGGTCTAGACTAGGCTTCTCAAGACATCTTGTACTCAAGAACTAGTACTCAAACATGCTTTAATACTCACTAGACCTGTACCTTGATATCAAAATTGAAATTAACCAATATAATAATTATTAGTTTTCCTTCTAATTATCTCTCAATAGAGAGATATTAGGTTGCCTTTAAATTCTCTCTTGTCACATGGATTCCTTGTCACATCAAGCACACAAGCTTATACCTCAAAGACCACTCACCATGTATTTTTATCAGATGTACTTTGACATCAATAAAATAAAACTTGACATCAATGAAAACACTTCTCAATAGACTCCCCCTTTATCACTGATGGCAACACATTATTCAATTTTATCATTTTCATCTCCTTTAATCTAGTCAATCTTCATTCTTGAACTTTCTCCCCCTTTGACATTAATGATAAAAGGTCATATATATTATAACTTCTAGAACCACTCATTATACTTCTTTGGAAACTACACTAAAAAACTCTTCTATACTTGTCAACAGCTACACTTAAAACTTATAAACAACCTAAATAGCTCCCCCTTAAACCAAACATCCATCATGTTTCTTTTAACTTTAAAATATCTCCATGAAGCCTAATAGAGTCACCCTATCCATAGGATACTAAAACAACACAAGCTCAAGAGATTTGAAGATCTCTACGCTATCATCAAACTGAATATCCTTTAGGATCCTTTTAGGCTTGATTGGTACCTTAGGCTTGATTTCTTCATCAATCATTTGATCAATAATGTGAGATGATAATAGACATTCGCAACTTCATTTCAGATTTGAAGTATGCTCTACCATAGCAAATAGTCCATTGGAGCTTGTAGATTAATCATGACTCACCTTTACTATCTTTAGTTTCCACACATTCATTTGCCTTCTCTCTTGCACTCTAGGGGATTCAAACCTATTGTTTTGAATTGATGACCTTCTAAATCTATTAGCGTAGACTCTTGAAATATGTCTCACATTATGAAAACTATAGCAAAAAACCTCATTCATACCTCTTGTTTGATTATTCTTTCCATAATGATAATGTTGGAAGTAAAATGACTAATGATTCCTTCCATAATACTATGTATATATTTTTTTTAGGATCTTCTACACTCTCTTGTTCTATGACTAAACTGATTGTATGAAAAATAGTAACCATTGAATGAATTAACATACCTCATAGCATTAGGTTGTTTGATTCATATTTTCATGTTGATCTTCTTATCTTCATTAGCCTTCTCCTAGACTTGAGTTTCCTCTTTTTAGTCTTCTTTGAAACTAAGAGCTATCTTATCACTTAAAAACTTTTGACTACTTAATATGTCATTTAAAACATTTATACTCTTTTAAAAATTCATAAAGGTATTCAACTTGATATATGTTTGATTCAACTTAGCTTTCAAGAATTCCATTTTAGTTTCATACCTAGTGCATTCTTCCTCTTTAGATTTTAAACTAGCAGTGACTATCTTCATCTATGATTCAATCTGATTGATGATCTCATCATAATCCTTAGATGTGTTACTCAGTCTCTCCTCAAATAAATAAATATGCTCTTCATAGTCCTTAACTAATGATCTTATCTTATGATTTTTATTTATTTGAAACTTCAAATCTTCTAGAGCACTCATCAATTCTGCCTCAAGGTTCACTTTGTCCTCTTTTTCATCTGATTCTTCATCATCCATAAGGCCTTTCTTATTTGAGAAACCCTCATTGTCTATTTCTATCACCAATAATAAGGTTTTAATATTTTCATGTTAATGTTCATTACTATCATCATCACTATCAAATGAACTTGTGTCACTTACATTAGATGAGTTATTATCATCTTTGGTATAGAAAATTCTCTTGTTTTTGAATGAGCCTTTTGTACCTTCATATTTTTTGATTTCTTTATTATTTTTGTCAAGCTTATAGGCCTTCTTATCATCTCCATGATGTTCATAACATTATTCATCATACTTAGTCTTATCCTTTTTAGGATAATTATATTCAAATTGACCAATCTTACCATAGTTGAAACATTTGAAAGAAACTTTTCCTTGTACTTACTAGATCTAAATCTCAATTTAAAAAAAAATATGGATATCAGTTCATCATCATCAACATCTAAACATATCTCATCCTTAATTTTCTTGGATTTTAACTTATTCTTATCTTTGAATGTTTTTTCCTTGTTGGGAGGCCTTCTTTCATTTGCTTTCATTTCATAGGCAGTCAAGATGCCATGAAGTCCATCTAACTCTAGCTTGTCTAAATCTTACATATCTTCTACTTCAGACACCTTAAAATCAAATTTAGGAGTTATTAATATTAATAAATTTTGAATAACTATAGATTATTTCATTTATTCTCCTAATCCTTGAATGCCATTAACAACTTCATCAATGTTTAATGGGTAAGATGTAATGGTTTCATCTTCATTCATCTTCAGATCTTTAGATTGTCTTCGATGGGTCTACAACTTGGCCATCTTCACTTTAGTGTCTCATTCATAGATATTATTCAATTTTTACCATATAAACTTGGATTAATCATAGTGCATCACCTTCACAAACTCTACCTCTAATAGGCCACATAGAATGACATTAATTGCCTTGGAATTGCTCTCACTTTCCTTCTTGCCTGCTGCATCAGTTGGTGGTATAGGAGGTGGAGTGTATCCATCTATAATTTAATATTATATATCATGTCCCATTTAAATTATATATGTCATCATTTTAATTCTCCAAAAAACATAATTAGTCCCATTAAAAAATGGAGCCTTACTAGTAGAGAAACCACCTTGAGCTTGCTGACTAGCCATCCTCACTTCTAAGATCTCCTTTAAGATATTAGGCCTAATTTAAAGGACATGATATGATACCAAATTTTGGAAAAATAATAAATAAGGAGGTAAATTATCATCTTAAAACTTTATTTCAATTCCTTCTTAATATTCATGAACCATCACATCAACCTGTAGATCAAACAATGCATAAGCAATCACCTATACAAGCATGAAACAAGATTATACAAGACAAAAAATTATATATATAGGAAAACCTCAAGGGGAATAAAAAATAATGATCTATAAAAATATATTACAGTACTATAATTCATAATATCAATTTTAGTGAAGCACCAACTTCATATGGAGTACTAATCCTAACTAGCCAAGTACCTACTTAACTAGGCTTTAATAAGCACCCACTCATAAGGAAGAACCAAAATTTTAGATGAATTAACACCAAATAAACCACATGATTTATTTGATTCTTTAGAACATATTCTTCATCTCTTCACACTCTTATCCCTCTCAAACTACCTTCTAGATTTCTTCACTCAACTAACCCTCTTCTTGACTTGATTAGGTCATATGACCTTGATTTTTATACAAATAACCTATATCACATATTCATCATAGTTTCTATATGATCTCAAAATGGTCTAAAATAACTCCTTATGTTTACCAATACACTATTTAACATGTTTGAACTCTACACTTACACACACCAATTAGGCTTAAAACTACCTTATATTTATACAAGCCTCTTGCTCATATCCCTCTTGGTCAGCCATACACACTTACACACTTGGATTACCCTTTCAATAGGTCTTATAACATGTTTTATACATGAATAAATCATTATAATAGGTTGTCCACAACTTGAAAGACCAAAACCTCTTTTAGGTCTTAAAGAGACCTAATTTAATTAGGCCTTCATTAACACATGTTACCCTTTAATCTCCTTGAAACACTTTAACACTCCAAAAATGATAGGAACACTTCATATTATAATAAATTATACTTTTAAAGATATTATCTTAGGTCTATGACACATTTTAGCTCCAACCACCACTTGAAGCTCATTATTAGTACTATTCACAAATAGGCCTGTGAACCTACATAAAGTCTATCTTGAACTAATAAAGATTAAAAACAAATTAGATAAATATATATAGAAATAAATAATAATATATAAACTAAATGAACTAAGTGTCATCACCATATTATTTATACTTCACAACTTAGGGCATAAGGACTTAAACCCTTATTTATAAATAGCCCACTCAAAATTGCCAGAACAATTGATATGAAAAAATATAATTAAAACTTAAAATGAATAATAATACTTTCAAAGGATTATTTGACATCTCTATACCACTATAAAATACAAAATTCATAAGTTATAATGTCAAATATTGTTCTTACAGACCAATCTTTTGACCTTAGTACATAAAATCAAACTAGAACCGGACAAGCCTTTTTGGCTTCAAACTTTCAATAATTTTCATTAAATTACAATATTTAAAAAATAATGAACACTAATTTAAAGTCACAAAAAAAACATCATATGAATTAAAAACATCAAATCAGGGCATAGAGCTTCAAACTCATCACTACAACTTGCTTACCCATAACTGCAAGTTTACCTTAAAACACACTCATGGTAATAATAACTTTCAACACCTGTATGACCACTTTTAGAGACTTATAATGTATTTATATGATCTTATGATATCATTAAATAATTTTTATATAGAGAGATAATATAGTCAAATGGAAACTATTGGTCTTGTAGATTAATCTCATGACCTCACTGTACACAAACCTTACTGAGTCAGACATGTCAACTTGTAAGTAACTTTTTTATTATATTCACTGACCTCAAAAACTTATATAAAACATGAAAATGTATTAAATGTCTTTAAAAACATCTTCATGCACTTGGTTTTATCATTATTTCATGATAATATATCTCTAATCATCTTCTCACTGTTGCTTGGGTTTCTCACTATTTGCATCATTAGGCCTATTAGCGAATAGCTAACTTGAATGACCAGTTTAACACAATTGAGGGTTATAAATTGTATATAAACCTTTATAGACATGAAACATGAGTATTAAACTTCATCCTCCTTCCATTTTCAAACTATGTCCAATACAACTTTTTATAGCTATAACTTCTTCAAAAACAAGCCTATATCTTCTCATTTTCTCTCTCCTCTCTCTAGCCACCACCACTTGGAGGTATATGAGAGAGTTTAATAGAAGATAAAAACACTTACTTGAGTATTCCAAACCATCTTGAGCATTTTTAAATCATATCTTCAACATCAGGTCCTTATTAGGGTTTTAAGAGGGTTTAAACATACTTCCACTATTAACGTTTGTTCATAAAGCATACACCCTCAATCAAAAAAATAATGATTGGAATTTTGAGATAGGAACCTTACCAATATAACATGAATATATTAGGCTCCCATGTAGAGTTATGATGAGATAATGAGTACAAGAAAAATCTTCTCAGGTAGAGAACCCTTCATTCTATGTACTTGAGAGACCTTAAAACTACTTTTCATGCATTTTATTGCAAATCATGACCTCAAAATTTGTGAACATGCTTGAAAAAATATATCATATATCTATCCATGTTCACATATGCAAAATTGTCTTAAAAACTAATCATGACCCCTCATTAGGCCACACTATCTCTCTTTGGTCTCTAGACCTTGACCTGTAAATCACATTTAGGCCTTGATACTTACCTTCATGCTTCTTTTCATGTAATCTCCACCACTATCACATACTCAAAAAACTTTATACATGCTTAAAAATTGTCATAAATATTTCATATGACTTGAAAATAGATCATGATGCCTCATTAGGCCAGATAGGGTCTATGAGTGGTCTAGTTGCATACTTGATTTGTAGGTCCTGCTCCTCTAGGCTCACCCTAAGAATCTTATGAGTGATTCACTGATTCAAATTAATGATCAAGAAACCTTATACATCCATTCATACTTGTGTGCACTCATCTCACTAAGCCATCATACTCATTCCTTCTGACAAGGTCTTTTCATGCTATGACTAGTGCCTTAACTAGGATTCTTAAGCACTTAAAACTTAAAAAGAGACTTTGAAACAATTATGAAAGTATCTAAACTTATATTTCATGATCACACAACCTCTCACAATATTTTTTTTACTTCAACAAATTTCACTATGCACACCTTCTCATAGGGTCTAGACTAGGCTTCTCAATACACCTTATACTCAAGAGCTAGTACTCAACATGCTTTAATGCTTACTAGACCTGAACCTTGATATCAACCTTGACATCAACCAATATAATAATCATTAGTCTGACTTCAAATTATCTCTCAATAGAGAGACATTGGGTTGCCTTTAAATTCTCTCTTGTCACATGGCTTCCTTATCACATCAAACATACAAGCTCATACCTTAAAGACCACTCACCATGCATTTTCACCAGATACACCTTGATATCAATGACATCAACCTTGACATCAATGACAACACTTCTTAACACTAAGCTAGTGAAGTCTGTTTCACTGCTTAGTTATTACCAACAATGCGAGATTTTGTTAACATTAATATAACCAATAGATTTATGTAAATTATTTATATTAACAAGTACAAATATGGGAGGATACTCTTGTAAAAAATTGATAAAAATGCTAAAATAAAAAATTATAAAATTAGCAAAAGCACTAAAATTATTATATTGATCATAGGCCACTTCGAGGGAGCAACCTCATTTGAGCAAGTTCAATATAATAAATTCATGGATGCCTTTATTGGATTCAACATTTACTTATATACTAAGTCTAATCTAAACAACTACTACTTCCCATGAATGTGGGATAAAGGAAAATTCTCACAAGATGAATTACAAAGCATATGCATCCATAATAACTATTACACTAACAAAATAAAGAGAAGGGGTAGCGGGTTCATAACATCCGCTTTCTCTTATAAAACGCTTTGTCCTCAAAGATTTAGATGTGGAAATTGGTGCTAAATCTAAAATAGTGGTTCTAATATTGCATTCTGTGTCATTAAATTAAAACTTCTGTGATGGAACAAAATGAATTTGGCATGTGCATCTATCTAGGATTGTTGCTAGATCGAGAAGGATGAATCCTTCCTCATCAATTTATGGTAAAATTTTTGCACTTTGATGTTTGTGCTAAAAACTTTCTTTAGACAAGAGACATGAAATACTAGGTGAAATCGAGAAGAAGGTGAGAGCTCCAACTTATAAGCAACCAACCCAATTTTTTGGAGAACCTTATAGGGCCCTTATAACTTAGGAGCCAATTTATGATGCCCTTTGAGTTTTAGGGAGGATTTATTGGATGGATGTAGATGAAGAAAAACAATATCACCTACTTGAAAAGTACACTCAAAATGGTGGTAATCAGCCTATTGTTTCATTAAATTTTGTGACCTATCAAGATTGTCCCATAAGGTGCTAAAGATCTGATCTTGGGTGCAGAGAATAGTGTTGACTACTTAAACTGATGAACTACTAGGGGTATATGGAAAGAGCACTGGTGGTACTTGACCATAGATTGCTTCATATAGAGTCATTTTCATTGAAGTGTGATATGAGGTATTGTACTACCATTTAGTGAGGGGGAGCCACTTTGCCTACTTATATTATTTTTCTAAGGTGAAGCAATGAAGGAAAATCTCCAAGTATTTGTTGACAATTTCAATCTACCCATCCGTTCGGGGATGATACCCATAACTCATCTTTAGTTAAATACCCGTATAGTGAAATAGTTCTATCCAAAAATTTATGGTAAAGGTTGCATCAAGATTTGAGACAATGGATAAAATAATGCCATGAAGATAAAAAAATTGGTCCAAGAAAATTGATATGACTGTGGAGGTGGTATAGGGATGGCTGAGAGCACAAAAATGAATATATTTAGAGAGAAGATCAAAAAAACTAAGATCATTATTTTCCCTATATATTTAGGGAGCCCCTTAATAAAATCCATAGAAATATCAGTCCAAATCTTGGTAGGGATGGGCAAGGGTTTGAGCAACCCAGGGATGAGTGTTGTTTCACCCTTGTTGCATTGGTAAGTATCACATTTAGCCACCATCGATTGAATTGTATTTTTTATTCCCTTATAAAATAAGTTACATCATGCTCACTCATAACTTTTGAGAAACCTTGAGTGCCTTGTAGATGGAGAAACATGGAGTTCATAGAATACAACATGCTGAAGATCTGTGCTCTAGGGAAGCACTAGACGACCATTGTATCGTAAGAAAGCACCATCCCAAGAATAATGCAGTAAAATAGAAGGGTTAGTGGCCAATTATTGAATGATTTGAGATAATGAGGAGTCATTGACACACCCATATTATATAGTGTTCAACCAATTTGGAATAGGCATGGAAATATCTAAAAGGGAGGCTTGGTTCACAAATGTGCGAGAGAGAATCAACCATAATATTATCCTTACCCTTCTTATAAGTGATCTCATAGTCATAACCCATGAGTTTATTGAACCATTTTTGTTGTGATGGGGCAAAGACCCATTATTTGAGGAAATATTTTAGAAGACTTTGGTGATCAATTTTGATGCAAAAATGATTCCCCAGTAGGTATAGCTGCCATTTCTGTACTGCATGCAAAATAGCCATTATTTCCTTCTCATAAGTAGAGAAGACTAAATTATTTCTAAAAAGGGATTTTTGGTGAATGAAATGGGGCATACTTCTTGGAAAAGAACATCATGAAGTCCATTGCCACAAGCAATGCTCTCTATAGTGAAGGTCTTGGTAAAATCTGGCATAGTTAGAACATGGGTAGTACACATAGCTTGTTTCAATTCTTTAAATGCACACTCAATAACTTGTGTCCATGTAAAGAATATTTTTTCAATATAGCTATTAGTGGAGCTATAATATTCTTGTAATCCTTCACAAACTTATGATAGTATCCAGTCAGCCCCAAAAAATGATAGAGGCTCTTGAGTGTCTAAGGATGAGGCCAATTTGGCATGACAACTATTTTTTTAAGATCCACCTGAACCCCTTGGGTTAAAAAAATATGCCTGAGATACTCCACTTTGTCTTGGATAAAAGCACATTTGGACTATTTTACACAAAGATGATGGTCAAAGAGAAGTTGCATTGCAAGCTCCAGATGTTGGAGATGCTCAGACCATGTTTTATTATAGATAAGGATATCATTGAAGAAGATGAGAAAGAATTTTTATAGGTAGGAATGAAATATTTTATTCATCAATACCTGAAATGTTTAAGGAACATTAATGAAGCTAAAGGGCATGACAAAAAACTCATAGTGGTCATCATGTGTGCAAAAAGATATCTTAGGGATATCATCCTCATGAAGATGGATCTAGTGATATCTAGAGTGGAGATCCAACTTGGAGGAAAAAAGAACACCATGAAGCTCATCAATAACAAGGATCAAGAACTTATCCTTGATTGTGATGTGATTAAGTGCATGGAAATCAATGTAGAGGTGCCATGACCCATCTTTTTATGAACAAAGAGAACTGGGGAAGAATATGGGTTGGTACTGGGGTGAATAATGCCTTGCTTTAGTAAGTCTCAAATGAACATCTTGATCTCAATATCTTTCTAAAATTGGTAGCCATAGGGCCAGATGTTAGGATTAACATTTATAGGAAGGAGCTAAATATGGTGGTCCTCAAGCCATGAAGGTGGTAATCCCATGGGTTCAACAAAGACACCTACATACCTATGCATAATGGTTTATAGATCAGGAGTAGTGGAAACCATTGTTTGTTACATTTGAATGGAATGGAGTCGGGTAATGACATCACATGAATTCTTATTAAGGAGATTTTACATGTGATGTAAACTTATGATGCTAAGAGACCTCAATTTTAAGCCTTTCAATGTGTGTTTTTTCTCATTGTCTAAAAATTACATCCAAATTTTAGCAAAATCCTATAAGATGGGTCCAAGTATGCATAACCATTAGGCTCCCAAAATAACATCACATCTACATAAGGGCAAGACAAACATGTTAGAGCATAAGTTATAATCTCCAATAGAGATATGTACATTACAACACTTCTTTTTGTAAGGTAATGTGCCCCCATTGACAATCATGACTTTAAATTTGGAAAAATGATAAACAAAAAAATAAGCCTATTTAGTGATTTGAGGGTTAATGAAGTTATGAGTGCTACCAGAATCAATGAGTATTATGAAAGGGAATTTATTGAAGTAGCCCTTGAATCACATGGTTTGTGGGGTGGTGATTCTTACTAAGGCATGGAAAAAGATATCTAGTTGGTCTTCCTGAGAAACAGGTTCCATAATTGTCCAAGATTTTTTTGGATCATCTATTATATCCTGAACATCTTCCCAATATTTAGTTTTAGGTGGAGAGTCCACATCCAATAGGTAGAGCATTTGTTCGACACATTAATGTCCTTAAGTGAATTTATCATTAAAATTATAATATAGTCCTTTTTCTCTATGGGTTTACATCTTTGCTTCAGTCAAATACCTGATAGGAGTGGTTCTGGGGGCTGGCATTGTTTGATATTATTATGGAACTATATTTTTGAATGGAGTAAAATTGGATATGAATTGTTGTTGAGATATGATCTCGTCCTTTGCCAACTTCGCCAACCCTAAGACTTGTATCATCGTATTGGGCTGGAACATTTTGACCTCAGATCGAATTACATCCTTCAATCCACTGACAAAGCAACTCTTAAAGAATTCATCAGACAATCCATCTATGTGATTGGCTAGAATTTCAAACTTTGTTTCATATTCTCACATGGTTCCTATTTGGAAACGTTTAGTGAGTGCTCCAGTGAAGTCATCAAAAGCACTAGGGCCAAACCATTACAAAATGAGGGTGTAAAAATTGGTCCATATGGTCTCATCATGAGCCTTGGTATACCAAAGATACCATTGAAGGGATCCATGTTCTAAGTGAAAGGAGGCAAGTGAGACCTTGTTGGCATCAAAAATATTATATAAATTAAAATATTGTTATTCTTGATAGATCTATCCAGTTAGATCTGCACCATTGACTCAAGAAAAATTAATCTTAGGCCCACAGAAATTAATGGAAGAAGAAAACCCAGTGTCTAAAGAGGACTCTAGATGCCGTCTATTATTCATGGTGGTATGTTGAAGATTGAGGTTGAGAGTTTTTTCATCAAGATCTTTGATGTGGGTCTTGAGGGGAACAATTTTATCCTCCATGTTTTTTGCTCTTGTTCAGGTTACTATCGTGACTAGAATAAGAGATTTTTTTTGGCAATGGGTAGGAAAGCTACAGTTAATACACGTTTAGTAAGGGATTTTTTTAATTTGGGCAAAATCAGAAGGGGTAAAGGTACTTTTATGATTTTTTTACATAGTGGGAGTAGGATTGATGAAGGTGAGGGTAATTTCAAGAGTGAAAATAGAAAAAATGGAAAATTGATCAAAGAGGGTCAAATGAGTAAAAAGGCAAGAGGAACACTGTGGAATTTTTTTGAGGCAAACAAACAAAAATAGAAGTTATGGCAAAACCCCAAAAATGGGTAAATTGAGATTTACGATAATTAGGAGTGAAATCAAGATATGGGACCTCAAGGAAGAAAATGTGGGGAATATAATTTTAGGTGTCCAAATAAAATTTGAGGATTAATGGGGCTACAGATGGAAAGACATGATAAAAAATATTTTTTTTACTGTTTCTATTTATGTTTTAAAACCTCTAAGATTTTTTTTTCCTATTTCTATTTTTGGTTACCATGTTTTATAAGACAAGTTGACTGAGAATATGCTAAAATAAGTATATAAATCTAATATGGTGATTTTTTGATACTCTACTGGTAATATGCTAAAACTGGTATGGCAAGGTTGCTAATAATTTCCTAAAGATATGATATGATAGTTTTATGATACTTTGCTAGTAATATGCTAAAACTAGTATGACAAGTCTAAGGATTTAATATGACAAGTTTTTTGATAGTCCATGGTAATATTATGAAATTGATAAAAATGAGCCCCAAGTTTCAATGGTTGCCTAAGTGTTTAAAGATGTCACTCTAGCCACCAATGCCATCTAAGCACTACTTAATTGGGAAGGAGCCATTACCCATTTCTCTGGTAGGTCCTCTCAATGGGCTAGCTACTTTAAGGTTGCTGTGGTACTCCTCACATTGAGTTTTAGGGCTTTCACCCAAACACTTCCCATAATTATGCAGACATGTTTTACCCTGATCTGAAATAGATTATTGTGATAGAAAAAATTATTTAAATGAATTATGCCACAAAATGGAGTTAAGATTTTCTAAAAACTTATTGAAGGGAATTATGTAGCAGAATAGAGGTAAGACTTTCTAAAAAAATTGGCCTTGAAAAACACTCTGATATCAGATGAGAGAATCCTCCTACAATAAATTGATAAAACTATCAAAATAACATATTTTTAAAATTAGCAAAAGCACTAAAATGATTATATTGATCACAATCTACTTCAAGGGGGCAACCTCCTTTGAGCAAGCTCAATATCATAATTTTTTGGATGCCTTCATTAGCCTTAACACTTACTTATATACTAAGTCTAATCTAAGCAACTAATACTTCCCATGAATGTGGGATAAAAAAATTGATCTTGGGATGACTTACAAAGCATATGTGTCCATAACAACTATTACACTATCAAAATAAAGAGAAGGGGTAACATGGGTTCATAACAAAACACATGTTAATTATTAAAATAATCATAATACATATTTTAGTTCATCAAATGTATGAATGAATCTCTATAATTTTATTCAATACAATATTAATTTGCATATCAAATAATTTTATTTCATAAATAATTAAAATATAAACTTAGACTGCATTTCCAAAATTTTAGAGTAAAATTCAAACATTTACATCTATCAATATCTTGGTATTTTGTTCATATTACTTAGTACAAACCAACAGTCATAATTAATATCAAAGATCAATAAACTCATAAGCAAACTCCTATTCTTTCATTTATGAACTTAGGCTTCATGTATATAATTATAGTTCCCTATCCTTCAAGATTTTATGACATACTTAATTAGTCACATTCTATAATTATAAGCACGCTACCTATTATATAAATATAAGATATACACATATATGAGAACCTAAGTTCTCTTATAGGCATATTTCATATATTTATGTATTAGTATAATATATATACCATTATATATATGATTAAAACATAAATACTATTGTAACCCACAACATTGTTTTTCATTATTCTTATTTAACTTTAATGTTTCAATAACTAATAAATTTTCATGAGAAATGCTTTAAGAATCAAAAGAGTCTCACTATAGACACTCAAAAACTTCACATGATAGCTTTTGATGTCAAACTACCTCTTTGACCCTCGTTCAACTTCACATTTAGTGGACCACTTAGTCAACTAGACTCGCTTACTAAATTGACCCCTAACTTAACACATTTAATGCATCCATTTAATTCAACTTACTTTACCCTATTTTCCTCTGACCTCTCAACCATTGATGATTGGCCTAACCACCTTCAATTGGCCTAATCACTGATGGTTAGGTCTCTAAACCTGTTTTAAAGTTTTAAAGCAATGACAACCTTGTGCGAGATCAACATCTCCATAAACAACAACTTGCTTTTAAAACTTACTTTAAAACCTCTTGAATAGACAACTTTATCCCCCTATCAAATTAGTAATTTCCTCCATCCTAATTAGCAACTTCATCCTACAAAAAGAGAAGAGGAGGAAGTTAAATGGATCCAAAAATGAATTCATGTCTAGTCTATAGTATTTTTTGTGCAGGTATCCAACACCCCTTCAACAAGCAAGCAATAAAATTAGAGACCTAAACCTCTATCCACATCACTTTCAAAGGTTGAAGTACTATCACTCTGGCCAAATTGCTTGAATCCTCCATCATTAAGTTATAGATATCTTGTGCTTATTTTCATTGATTTTTCTTATTTATAACCTCCCTGCCTCAACCAGACCTATTAACATTTTATTCTCCCTCCCACAAGACTATGCCAAAACCCTTTCTTGTTTATTCATAATTCTATAACTCCTATTTAATATCCTTCCAAAACACATAGATAACCATCGATGGTTATCCTAACCATCGACGGTTATCTCAATTATCACTGGTTACCCAACCATCACTAGTTACACCGACCATAGTCAGTTAACCTGATCACCAACAGTCACTGTGGCACAAAAATTTAGCAAACTATTTTGAACCCCTTACCCTCAACAAAACCCACTTTTTTTTGTTTTTACCTGATAATAGTAATCTTTCTAATTTTCTAAACTAGACCCTAACAATTTTACCATAAGTATTGACCTGATTTTTGCTATTTTTAGTTGTCTTCTTTAAACAAGCATTTACTTTCTCTTTCTTGCATGTATTTGATTTCATATTATTGAATGCAAATAGCCTTTCTTTTCATTTTCATCAGCTTAATTATTATAATAGTGGATTAATAGCCTCCTAGTAAGCACTACACTTCTCAGATCTAGCTCATGCTAGGCAGTCCACTCAACCATCCATCTAACAAACCCCTTTTTGAGTGTTTTTATTTTTTGTAGGTTATTCCTTCCTAGCCAAAGAGGAGTTTCCACTATCATCTGAATTCACACCCGCACTTTACCAAGTATTTTTCTACACACCCTACTACTAGTTTCATTACTTTAGTCCCAAACTAAGAAATAAACGAAAATTAACTGAAATATTTTGACATGCCCAGCGGGACCTTGGTTCCCTTTTTCTTCCTTATTGTTTGCTCATTGAATGAAACCTAAAAATTTATTTTTGTGCTTAAAATAAACCTTTTACACACATTGATTGCCTACTTATATTAGTTCATCTAGTGATCTGTAAACTAAAAATACAAGTGTAGTACATTCGAAAATCACTTGTTCATGTTTAAGAGATCTTTCAAATTTTCACTTTCTTATGTTTAATTTTGCATAAATAAAGTAAAATAAGAATTAAAATGAAGATCAAAATGCAATAATAATTAGAGAAAATCAAAGATAACACCAGCAAATTGATAACGGAGTTTGGCTTCAATAGCCTACATCTCCGGGTCCACCCAATAGTAAGGACCGTTTTATTAAAATGCTGCAACAAATGGCTTCAAAAAACCTTTACAAATCTTCAATTTTGCTTTCTCTAATCTTTATTTTCCTGCAAATATTTCTCTTGGACCTGAAAACAAAAGCCTAAGGCCGTACAAGGCAAAAACAAGGCTTTAATCCTCTTAATTCTCTTTACTCAGTCAGAAATCCATGTCAATACAAGTAAAAATAACTCCCTTTTATAACATTTCAGCCACTATGGCTGAAGCGGTCAAGACCTTAGCCTTTTAGGCACCATGTCTCAAGTTCAAAACTCCCTCCTCCTTTCTAGGTGCCTAGGGAAGCAGGTAAGGGCGTCCTTCCTCCATGGGCGTGCTTTGACCAAGGCTTTTTGTCCCACATTTGTTGGGCATGATTGTTTTGCATTCTTAATATAGCAAGTTGCTAAATTTTTCAAATGCCTAGCATTTGGGTGCCAACTTTGGCCGCCACCTAGCTAGTCAAACACCTAGATGCATGTTTAGTGGATTATTTGGTGGGTGGCATGGAGGTTTGGTGCCTTTAATACATTTGAATTTATCAAATACCATGTACATAAAAAAACACCTAACCAATATTGTTTTGCCCTCTAATTATTTTCCATGTGTCAAATGGAGATTGGTCCACTTGGCATTCCTCAACTGTGCCATGTTATTTTTGACATCCATGTCACATGATTTCTTCAATTGGCTATATCTTGAGTATTCAGACTCTATTTTTTAAACCACAAAAAGTGTTAGAAAGATCTCGATGAGTACTACAATGTGAAAATGATTTGAACTAAATTTGAAGACTTTGAAAAATAGAACGGTACATGGATCCACCTGGATCATTCCTCTCCATTAGGAACTTTTGGACCTCCAAAAGTTGAAATTAATTGGTAATGAGGTGAGGGTATTTTTCCCTCACCTTTCTGACTTCCATCCATCTAGCCTTGCTTGGGTGCATCCCTTTGAGACCAACACGAAGATATTTAACATTACCTCTTCACGAAGTCCGCATATTCCTGTCAAGTATAATATCTTCCTGTAATTCTATTAGATATTCAGGAGAAAAATCATCAACGAAAGGAATGGATACACTTTCATCATGATCAATGATCATTGGAGGCTCATACAATTTCAAATTTTCCACATTTAGAACTGAATAAATCTGCATGTAAGATGGTAAGTCTAATTGGAAAGCATTTGTGCCAATTTTTTCTGTTATCTAAAAAGGACCATACCGAATTGGTTTCAACTTTTTACCTTCACCTGTCAGTCTTTTCTTACTAATGTGAAGCCATACCATATCACCTACAACAAATTGGTGATCAATACGATGTTTGTCATGCCTAGCTTTGTACTTGGCTTGACTGTTCTCCAATTGAGTATGAACAGTCTGATGAATGAGCTGTATTTGTTCAATGAACTTCCTAGCTCGAATGGCTTCTTTTGGTTCACCAACAACTATATCCTGTCCATAGCAAACATCTAGAGGAGATTTAGGCAAGTATCCATAACAAACTTCAAATGGAGATTTCATAGTAGAAGAATGAAGTGCTCGTTTATATGCATGTTGTATGTAACACAATTGTTCATCCCATAACTTTGGATTTTTATTGCTATAACCCCTAAGTAAATGTACCACAATGTGGTTCACAACCTCTATTTGTCTATTGGTTTGTGGATGAAATGTAGTTCTCTTTTTTAATTTAGTGTCCATTATTCCCCACAAAGTTGACCAAAACTCCCCAATAAATTGAGAATCCTAATAAAAAATAATTGAACTAGGCAAACCAAAATGAACCCATACATGTTTAAAGAATAAATATGCAGTGCCTTTGCCAGTAATCTACTTAGTGCAAGGAAATAAAACACACATTTTGCTAAATCTATCCACAACCACATATAAATAGTCATGTTTTCTTTGTGTCATAGGCAATCCCACCACAAAATCCATAGAGATACTTTCCCAGGGGTGAATAGGAATAGGTAGAGTAGTGTAAAGTCCCATTTTCCTATTACTAGGTTTACTTGTGGCACAAAGAGTACATCCCCTTATATATTTAGCAACATTTTCTTGCATACGAGGCCAATAAAAATACATTTTCAAATGTGCAACCATTTTAGCAACTCCAAAATGACCAGAAATAAGAGAAGTATGTGCTTCTCTAATCATGTGCACCCTCTCATTTTGAGGAATACATAGTTTACCCAAATGATACAAAAGATCATTGTGTACATGATAGTCCAATTCTTCTACTTGTCTACTACTCATCAAGTCTTTATAAACATCCTGAAAATCAAGATCATTCACATATTATTCTTTATAACTTTCATGAGACAAAGAACCATGTTGTAAAAGAATAGATGCAACAACCATAGGAGGCCTAGATAGCATATCTGCAACCTTATTCTAAATTCCTTTTTTATACTTGATCACAAGATGAAATTGTTGTAAGAAACCCATCCAATGAAAATGTCTAGACTGTTGTAGCTTAATTTGTGATTGGAGATACTGTAAGGGCTGATGATCTGTATGTATTATTGTTTCTTTGCCCATTAAGTAATGTTTCCATTTTTTAACACTTTGAACCAACACATACAATTCCTTATCATAAGTTGGATATTTTCTTACTGCACTTGTAAAGGTTTTAGAATGATAACAAACTGGTTTCTTACCTTGCATTAAAATAGCTCCCATAGCATACTCACTTGCATCCGTCTCGATCTCAAATGGTTGTTGTATATCAGGAAGTGACAAGACCAGAGTAGTACTTATCTTTTATTTCAAAGTATCGAAGGATTTTTGATGTTTGCCTCCCCACTAAAAGACCTATTTCACACTTGTCAAAGAATGCAAAGGTGATGCAATATATGAAAATTGAGCAATAAACTTCCTCCAAAATTATACTGCACCAAGAAAACTCCTAACCTTAGTTGTGTTAGTGGGTGTAGGCTAATTAACAATGACTTCCACTTTTGCAGGATCAATTTGCAATTTACCATGTCCTACAATGTAACCCAAGTATATCAAAGAGGTGTTGCCAAATTCACATTTTGACATTTTCAGATAAAGTTTTTCCCTTCATAATGCATCCATGACTTTCTTAATGTGGATCACATGCTCTTCCCATGACTTGCTGAAAATCAATATATCACCTAAGTAAACTATAAAAAAATCATCAAGAAACTGTCTAAAAACATCATTCATCAATCTCATGAATGTAGCCGAGGCATTACACAACCCAAAAGGCATAACAAGCCATTCAAACAATCCCTGTTTTGTCTTAAAGGCAGTTTTCCATACATCACCTTCATTAATTATTACTTGATATCCACTTCTCAAATCTAGCTTAGTGAAATAAATAGCATGTTTTAATCGATCCAACAAATCATCTATACGAGGAAGAGGGTAACGATTCTTAATAGTAATTTTGTTTAAAGCATGAAAATCAACACACATTTGCCAAGTGCCATCTTTCTTTGGCACCAAAATAATTGGCGAACCAACAAGAGATGAACTTGGATGAATAACACCTCTATCTAATAGATCCATTACCTATTTCTTGATTTCCTCATTTTCCACCACTGATAACCTGTACATGCCAATGTTAGGGAGAGGAGAATCTTGCAATAGCTGAATTTCATGTTGAACTCCCCTTTTCGGAGGTAAGCCCTTAGGATCCTGAAATACATCATCCTAAGTAGAAATGATTTCAACCAATTCATTCTTGTGTCTAGGATCATATTTTTCCAAAGCTTGAGAATATTCTTTTTCCTTAGACTTAATCAACATGAGACAAAAAGTCTTGCTTGAATTAACTAGTCTTTTCATTTGCCCTGTTGTAACCAAGGAAAGACTTGTTCTAATGTGAGGTGCTCTAACTATACATTCAATGCCATCCTTAACAAACAAGTAATTATTCTCCTCTCTATAGAAGATTGCTTTTCTATCATAAAGATATGGGCTTCCCAAAACAATCCCACATATGTCCAATGGAACAACATCCAACTCAACCTCATCTACAAACTTGGATGTGATGGCAAGCCTTAGCCTACAAGTTTGTGAGACTTGTAGCTTCACATTTTCACACACCCAACCTAGTGGATAAGGCTTTGGATGGGGATTGGTTTGTAAGCCTAGCTTCTTAACAACCTCTTCAGAAATTAAATTTGCTTGTGAACCACTATCAAATAGAGTGTCAATCTTAGTATGCTTTGAAATAACTCTAATGTGGAACAATTCATTTATTTTCTTATCAACATGCACATAATTCTATCTAGAAGAAGATGCATCATTTGATGACTTAGTGCTAGAAACTGAAAGAGAAAAATCATTATGTAACCCCATAGCTGTGATCTTAGTTTCATCACCTGAATCTAATCCTAAGTCCTAAACCATATCATTAGCCTTCTTTTCTTTCTTTTGAAACTTTTTAGGCCTTATCTCAGGTTGTAGTTTCCAACACTTAAACTCATCATGATTTTTCTTGCAATGATTACAAAATGGTTTTCCTTCTTTTTTAATAGTATAAGTGGATTTCTGTTTACCCTTTCCTGATAAAATTTCCCCTTTGGAATGCTTAACATTAGATTACTTACTTTTTACTTTAGGAAAAGATTCTTTTAATTATTTTCCTCTAGCCTCTAAATGAGTGGCTTGAACACATACTGCATCTAAATTAGTGGGATTGAACATAAGAATCATATGTCTTAAGTAACTATGCAACCCACCTATATATTTTAGTAGTGTTTCTTGTGTGTATAGAGGAACATTCAAAAGTAAAGCTTTTTTCCTAAAATTTTGTGTATAATCTTGAACATTTTGGCCTTTTTTTTGTTTGAAACTTTGCCAATCCATCATGGCTTGTTGCATATAGCCTAAAGGATAGAATTGCAATCTGAGTTCTTCAATAAATTCATTCCAAGTAGAAATCGAGTTACCTTTTTGAAGCTCAGCTTCCTTCAACTTACTCTCCCACCAGATGAGAGCTGTACCTCCCATATGAAGAGTAGCCAAATAAAATTTTGACTCATCCCCTGTAATCTTTTGGACCCTAAAATAAACTTCAATCTACTTGACCCAATTATCTAACTTTTCAGCATTAACTTCACCATTAAACATTGGTAATTCAAACTTAATATCCAATTTTAGTGAAGGGAGAGATTTCAAAGTTTTTTTACCATCATTCGATGGAGAAGGTTTTTTAGTTTCTTTACCTTTTGATTCTCATTAATCACCTTCTTTTTCATTCTCAGATTTCCTTTATTTGTCATGGTATAGTTCATCAACCATGCTTCTCATGTCCATAAAAGCTCGACGGAAAGCTTGTTCGAATTCCATCTCTTCTTCAACCATCCTTGAAGCATGCCTTGAACCAATCTCTGGATTATACTCAATGAGTTTTCCTTTTCCCTTTTTGGATTTAGACCTTGTCAACATACACTAGCAATCAATATTAAATAACAACTGCTCTGATACCAAAAAATTGATCTATAAACTGAAAATACAAGTGTAGTACATTTGAAAATCACTTGTTCATGTTTAAGAGATCTTTCAAATTTTCACTTTCTTGTGTTTAATTTTGCATAAAGAAAGTAAAATCAGAATTAAAATGAAGATCAGAATGCAATAATAATCAGAGAAAATCAAAGATAACACCAACAAATTGATAACAGAGTTCAGCTTTAATAGCTTACATCTCTGGGTCCACCTAATAGTGAGGACCGTTCTATTAAAATGCTGCAACAAATGGCTTTAAAAAACCTTTACAAATCTTCAATTTTGCCTTCTTTGATCTTTATTTGCCTAAAAATATTTCTCTTGGACCTGAAAACAAAATCCCAAGGCCGTACAAGGCAAAAACAAGGCTCTAATCCTCTTAATTCTCTTTACACAGTCAAAAATCCGTGTCAATACAAGTAAAAATAACTCCCTTTTATAACATTTCAGCTACTGTGGCTGAAGCGGTCAAGACCTTAGCCTTTTAAGCACTAGGTCTCAAGTTCAAAAATCCCTCCTCCTTTTTAGGTTCCTAGGGAAGTGGGCAAGGGTGTCCTTCCTCCATAGGCACACTTTGACCAAGGCTTTTTGTCCCACATTTGCTAGGCATGGTTGTTTTGCATGCTTAATATAGCAAGTTGCTGAAGTTTTCAAATGCCTAGCATTTGGGTGCCAACTTTGGCCACCACCTAGCTAGTCAAATGCCTAGATGCATGTTTAGTGGAGTATTTGGTGGGTGGTGTGGAGGTTTGGTGCCTTTAATACATTTGAATTTATCAAATACCATGTGCATAAAAAAAACACCTAACCAATATTTTTTTCCCTCTAATTATTTGCCATGTGTCAAATGGAGATTGGTCCACTTGGCATTCCTCAACTGTGTCACATCATTTTTGACAACCCTATCACATGATTTCTTCAATTGGATATATCTTGAGCATTCAGACTCCATTTTTTGAACCGCAAAAGTGTTAGAAAGCTCTCAACGAGTACTACAATGTGCAAATGATTTGAACTGAATTTGAAGAATTTGAAAAATAGAAAGGTACATGGATCCACCTGGATCATCTAGTAACTTAGAAGGCAAAGTAATTTATCATATTTTCCACACTTCTTATCACACACTAAGTTAAACCATGAAACAATTAACACATCAAAACATACTTGAGACAAGGCCCGACTAGGATTTCATCACCTAGAAACAACCTTACCCCCTCCCAGCTATCCTACTTGGATTTCACCATGAAGGGGAGAACCAACTTAGTTCTCTAGTTGAGTATAAATTCTAAACTTAGTATATTTTCGCTAAGCACCTGACACTCTTACCATTTTAGGACTGTGAAGTGAGGAAGTAGGCCCCAATACTAAGCCATGTACTAAATTTCAACACATATTTTCCTCTTGAGCACCTAAACAACTTGAAACCAACCTTAGATTGCCTCTTAATACCTGATCTATAATCCAAATTACCTCTTCACACTTTATAAGGCATAAACCAAAAGTGATCTAAAAAGAATTATAGGATTTAGCACACTTTTAGTGTATGCATTATTTACCTTGAATTTTTTTCTTTCGATTTCTCTTTGTTTGAGGTGTGAGTTTCACTATATTATTCTTATTTTCTCACATGGTCTTTACTAGACAACAATTAATAAACCAAACTGATCAACCACCAACTTTTACCTCCTCCTCCTCCATGGAATACAATTTTAATGATGAGGGTTCACCTCATTTTTCTCCCCCTCCTACTAGAATCTTGATTGTTTATAAAGGTGATGTAGATTTTACTACCTTCCTTGACAAAAACCTAGTTACTCTTCAACACTACGTTAATAACTTACCCAATCATACCCCTATTGCTTCGGTTCCTCCTATGGATCCTCCTTATGGTATGCCTCCCCACCTTATGGTGGGTACTACTTTAACCCAACCCTTTTTGACCAAAGCCTCCCCTTTCTCCAATGTCCCATCTATTACCACTATGCAAACCTAATAAAATATTCTAACCTTCAACCAAACACCTCTTACCACACCCCACACTTCGCATCTAGGTTCAACTTTACCTCTAGTTATCTATACTCCACCTACCATGGGGTTGTCTTCTTCCCCTATTTCCACCCTTCCCCTTGCTCCAACCAACCCATCAACTTCTACCCAATTTTAGAACTTGGTGCTATCTATACCTAAAACACTTCCACCCATTAGCACTAGAGTCACCACTCAAACTCAACTTACCCAAACTTAACCCATGACCTTAGCCATACCTTTAACTCAACCCATCTCCATTCCTCAACAAGTGCCCATAACAACCTATCACTATGTCTCTAATCTACAAGGGTACAAAACACCTTCCATCCAACCATTTGTGTCAATCAACCCCTATGTGACACCATCTCAACCTTTTATGACCACTTACCAATATGTGTCTTTTTCAATACCTTCTATCACTTATCCAAACATAGATGCCACCCAACCTCAACAGAATGTCCCCTTTAATTATACAGCTTCCCAACCCCAACCAGACTTGATCAAGATATTAATGGACAAAATGACCAACTTGGATTCATCCATCTCCAGGTCTCATAACCTTTTATCCTATGATCAAATTTGTAATAAACCCATTGATCCATCCATCCCTATCCATGCTTATCCTACTTAAAGGGAATTGCCCATGTTCTCCATATTTCAAGGTAAAGAGGACCCCCAATAGCATTTGAGAGAATTCCATCATTCTTGTTATTTAATCACATATGATGATGCTCTCCTTCTTCAAACTTTCCCCATCTCCTTATCTGAACCCTCCCTTGATTGGTACAATGCTCTTCCTACACATTCCATCTTTTCTTTCTCTCATTTGGACCAAATCTTTTTAGAACACTTTTCAGTAAACATATCTAAAAAGGTTTCTATTATTGATCTCTATTCCATTAAGTAATTCGATGATGAGTTAATTATTAATTTTATTTCTAGATGGAGAGGTCTCATCAACAAACTTTATTTCTCCTTACCCCAACCCAAACTAATCAAACTCTTCTCTCAGGGTTATGCCAAACATATCACCCCCACTCTTCAAGTTTAAACCTTTTGTAATTTCAATGAGGCATTCACCATGGCACAAAAACTTGAAAACTGGGCCATTGATGAGGGTAAATTGATATTATGGAACAAAAATTCTAGTTTTAAATCTAATGAACCTTCCTCTACCAAAAATACTAACCAATCTATACCAATGCAAAATCATCCACAAACTCAATTGTTCTAAAAACTACTCCACCTCTAATTGTCAACCAACCACCTTAAACCAATTCTTCAAACTCTCCTCAAAAATAAAACTGAAACCAAAATCAAGCTCCTCCAAGACAATATACTCCTATTAGAGAAGTGTATGCATTAGTTTTGGATAAATTTCTCAAAGCCAACCTCATCCAACTTCCACCAATTAAACCACCCTAATAATTTGATTCTTCTTGCCCCGTACCTAGGTGGTATAACGAAAATGTCCATTGTGCCTTTCACTGTGTTATATGACATGACATTAATAGATGTAATACCTTAAAAAGTATTGTACAAAATTTGATTGATAGTGGATAACTTGCATTTGATAATCCTAATGCACCTATGCACCTCCTAATCAATCCCTTGACATTTTCTGTAAGCCTTTTCTCAATCACACTCTTTTCACCCAACACCATGACAATAAACCCAAATCATCTCACTCTCATGAGGCACATACAATCAATGTCATTAATAATGATCCCATTATTGAAGATACCATTACCTCAATCTACCAAGTGGAAATACTAAACTCACCACCTACTCTTTTTAATACCCAAATGCAATAATCAACCACCCTTCTCTCTTCATTTGATGACACCTTGTCTTTAACTGCCTCTCCTTTGGTGGAAGCACCAAAGGAGGCAACCATTGCTTTAACCACCCCTTTTTATTCCACTCCACCCATTCAAGTGGTAGAACTAGCCTCTATTCCTTTAGATACCCAAAAAAAATAAGCAACCATCTCTGTCCCTCCCATTCAAGATGCCACACCAACCTCTCTTATCATAAGACCATCCATTCTCCTTTCAAAAACCATCCCAAAAATGGAGATCACTTCATCTACCCAACCATTAATTTTAGAATCTTCCCTCAAATATAATAATGAAGGAGCCATTTCCTCTTGTCCACCTATGGGCTTAAGCTTTGAAACCAATAACCAAGGAGCTAAACCCATCTACAAGCCCTTTTATAGAGTAGTTCAAAGTCTAGAAGTCACTTCTCAACCCAATTTTGATATAGACACCTTTTAGAATCATCTTGGATTACCTTACCAAAGTAAATCTAAATCCTCAACTTTATTTTAATCCACCCTTAAGCCCATAATTACCCGTTCACCAAATATTTCTTCCAAAACCATAAGTGAACCATCCCAGCCACCCCCACCTAAAATTACCAAATCACCTTACACCTTTTTCACCAAACCTCAAGAACCTAGGGATTCTCCCCACACCTATTCACACTCATCCCCCTCTAATGTTGGATTTAAAACTATCTCACCCACCAAAGGCAAATCCAACTAAACTACCTAAGAATATATAGTTACCCACACCTCTACCTCGAACTAGACCTATACCAACTCTTTCCCACTCACCTTCCATCTTAGAACCCCATCCTTTTACCATAATAGTTACCTATTCTTCCTCTGATAAACCATCCCCTTTTACTCCACCTACACCCATCAAACCATATAGTCCTCCATAATTTTTAACCAATCTATCCACCTCGACTTTTCCACCTATAGTTAAACCTTCATCATCCAAGTCTTCCACATCCAAGTATTCAAAATCTAAACCAATCATAATGAACCAAACCCAAGAAAAAATGGTAACCAAAATCATTCCTCGAACTCCAACTTCCATAATAAAACCTAAGCTTGAGAAGGTTACCACTCCTAAAACCAAAAACCCATTACCTCTAACACCTTTGCTTGAATCCTATTCAACAATTTTTCAAAGGTTGCTACAAAACTCTTCCATTAGCTTACCTATGATCAAAATTTTTGACTTTTCATGCCATAAAACCTCTTGGTTTAATGATAACTTGATCTATGCATACCATAGGGCACTAGGACATGATATAGAGAACTACAAAGCTCTCCAAGCACTTTTTATAGCCTATATGATGAAGATGATTTGTTATTAGATGAACCCTTCTTACCCCCATTACCAATCTTGACATCAACCCAACCCACCCAACCTTTACCAACTCTCCCTTCCTTACCTAAGGATGAGAAGGAAGAATCTAAGCATGCATCAAACCCAAAAAATCCCCTTATCCATACTATTCATGTGGTTACACGATCTCAAGCCCAATAAAAAGATAAGGGAAAAGGCAAAGCCTCCATTATATAGACCTACCCATCAACCCCTCAAACCACCAACCAAACCCAAACATCTCTACCCTCACCTTTTCAACCACTAAAACCCAAAGTATCCATTTTAGGAGCTTCTCCCTCCAAACCTTTTGCATTCATACAATGGTTAGTTTTGAAACAACTTCACCAAACACTGATGAAAATGAGCCTCTACAAACTAATCAACTCTTTACCCCACTATCACCAGGCATTGATAAAGGCTCTAAAATCTATTGATGTTCAAATAGATGATCCTCAACCTCTTTCACCCTTTGTTAGAGATCTCCAAATTTCAACCCTTGTTACCTTTTAGGATTATGAAATACCACCTATTAATCTTGAAAGCTCTAATCCTCCCCTTTTTATTACTAAATACATCAATCAAACCCACATCAAAAGGGTTATGGTTGATGGGGGAGATATCACCAACATTATCTCCTTCCATACATATGAACAACTTTAACTATCCAAAAATATCATGTCTAAAAGTACAATAGTCCTTCACTCCTTCAATGATACCATGGCCACTACTTTAGGCACTATTATCCTCCATATTCACTGGGACCTCATACCATTCTTGAACTATTCTATGTTATAAAAGGTGAGTTCTAATACAATGTGTTTCTTATACACCCTTGGATTTGTGCTATGGGTTATGTCCCTTCCACTTTACACTGTTGCATCAAGTTTGAGCATGAGGGACAAGTTTTCACCATCAAAGCTGATCCTAATCCCTTTGCCTCTTGCAATATGACATACTGGTCTAATGATGTTCTCATTCCTCCTTCATCTACCTTGCAACCAAATTCTAATGAAACCATTCCACCAACAAAAACCATCAACACTTCCACTTATAATAATGATGAAGCATCAACTAGCTTAACCATTTCATCATCCCAAATTCTAGTTGAGGACCCCTTGTAATCCATATTTCAACATCTCTCCCTTGGAAAATATTGATTTTTAGCCTTAAATGCCTTCCCTACTCTGCAAGAGTATGGGAATATTAAATACGACCCTTCTTATGATCCTAACATCAGAACCATTATCCCTTTTGGGCTCCCCAAAAATAAAAAAAATTCATCTATGGGGGACTTGATCAACCACTTATCGCTCCCACCACTATCCCATTCATCTAACCATTCATAGCTGATTTTTCCTACCTGGATAAACCATCCTTTGCCAAAGCTTATCTTTATTGGTGTGCTTATAAGGGGTTTGGTCTTGGCCTTTATGAACAAGGACCTCACAAGTTACTTGTAATTAAAACTCAAAAACCTCATGAGTTCTTTGGCTTTAAGTTTGTACCACCAAAAGAACCCACATCTCTAAAACCCATTTCCTCAATCAAATAAGAACCCAACTCACCAAAACCCATTATTTCCATCGATGAAGAACCTCCAACCCCATCTCCTTCTAAATCTGAGGACTCTAACATCATCCCATCCAACATTTTTTTTGATTAATACTATTAGTTTAACCCCCCTAACTTACCAAAAGGATGGCCAAATTAAAACCTTTCCTCTTATCCATATCAAAATGATTGAACATGACTCTCCCACCATCAATACCATCCAATGTTGGGATGATGATTCCATTATTGCCTACCTCAGTGTAGGGGATTCTTCCATTCATAAATCCTTCCCTCTTGAGAACTAAACCATACTAAATGAATCAACCATTGATGTTAACTTGGGTACTTAGGATAAACCCCATATCATCAAATTGACCAATCCTTAAATTTCAGTTAGCTACAAGACTACCCTTTTTTCCTTTGAGATTGTAACATAATGTTTACATGGTGCTATCAAGATATTCCCAAGATTGACCCTTTTATTTCCCTCAACAACATTTTCACTCATCCCAAGGCAAAGCCAGTTTGACAAAAGCTTCATAAAATGCATACTCACATAGCCCTCCTAGTCAAAGAAGAGCTTCAACATCTCTTATCTGTTGATTCCATCTAACCCATTAACTACCCACAATGAGTTTCTAACATCATTCATATTACCAAGCCTATAAGAGGACTTCACCTCTGTATCAATTATTGTGACCTTAACCTTGCTTGCTCAAAGGATGACTTTCTTCTACCTAACATCTATCAAATTATTAATCTTATAGCTAGTCATGAAATGTTATCTCTCATAGACTATTTCTCAGGATATAACCAGATCTTGATTTCCCCAAAAGATCAACATAAAACTTCATTTATCACCCTATGGGGAACCTTCTATTACAAATTCATGCCCTTTGGATTAAAGAATGCTGGAACAACTTATCAATGGGCCATGACTTATATATTTCATGATCTCATCCATAAAATCATAGAGGACTATCTGTATGATCTCCTTAGGAAATCCAAACACCACAAGGATCACCTAAATGTTCTCACCATCATCTTCAATTGCCTAATTCATTATCATGTTAGACTCAACCCCAAAAAGTGAATTTTTGGGGTCTTATTAGGTAAGCTTCTTGGTTTCATCATCTCTTTATGTGGAATCAAAATAGACCTCACTAAAGTTAGAGAAATCTTGGAGATACCTCCTCCTACTAACCTTATGCGACTCTAAATCTTGCAAGGCAAACTTCAATCTATCCATCATTTTATCTCTAAACTATCTGACAAATGCTAGCCCTTCCACCACCTCTTAAAGGACACTTCCTTTAAGTAGACCAAAGAATGTCAACAAGCCTTTGATTCAATCAAAGAATATCTTCTCTCTCCACTTGTCCTCCTCATCCCTCCTAAGGAAGACCAACCCTTTTACCTATATATATCCACCATTGATCATTACCTAGGGGCAATGCTTACTCATCATGATAAACATAATAAAAAGCAAGCTGTCTATTACATCAACTGCACCCTTATCAAGTATGAAACTTGATATACCCATCCTGAAAAAATCTGCCTTGCCTTAGTTTTCATGGCCTCTAGACTCCATCACTATCTTATTAATCATAAAACCTATGTTATCACTAACACTAACCCCCTCAAATTCATGCACTCTAAGCCATATCAAAACCAACATATGGCTAAGTGGCTCATTCTTCTAGCTAAATTTGATCTTGAGTTCCTTTCACAAAAGTCCATTAAAGGGTAGGTCATCATTGACTAATTGGCCAATGCCCCTCTACCCAAAAATCAACCTCTTCTTCTTGCCTTTGCAAATTAGTCTATTACAACTCTTTCTCAAGAAGAACCCACCTATCAAATTACCATGTTTTTCGATGGCTCTAATTGTCAAAATGGTGAGGGTGCTAGAGTTATTCTCATTCCCCTTAATGGGGAACCTCTTCCCATTTCTTTTAATATTGACTTCAAATGCACCAAAAACATAACTGAATACAAATCCCTAGTCATAGGCCTCCAAAACACCTTAGCTTTGGGAGTCAAAACTATCAATATCTTGGGTGACTCCCAACTAGTCATCAACCAGGTCATAGGATCTTATCAATGTAAAAATGATATCCTCTTAAAGAATAAAAAACTCATGGATATACTCTTAACAACATTCAATCATTACATTATCCAATCCATTCCTCTATTTACCAATAAATTCATGGACGTGATGTCCTCCTTTGCTTCTTGAATTCCATCTCAACCTATCGAATCTAAACTATTCATCACCATCCACCATTTTATCACACCTATCACACCTTCGTATATTATTTTTGATCTCCCTACCATTTTTAGTGTGCAAATGTCTCCTTTTGAAATTTCGTACAACCAAAGATTTTAACTACCTTAGCCTTGGCATCATTCCTCCCAACCTTTCAAACACTGCCCAAAGAGACTTTATTCAAAGTACCTCTCATTACACCATACTAGGGGAAACCCTTTAAAAATGTGGCTTTGATAGCCTCCTTCTCTGTTACCTACATATCTAGGAAGCTTCCCATGCCATTAAAGAAATGCATGATAGAATCTATGGAGGACACTTTAATGGGCTAGCTATTTCTTAGTGTATCCTTCACCTTGGTTACTATTGGCCCAACCTCAATAAGGACTATTGAAACTATGTAAAGAAGTGTGTCAAATGTCAACAACACACTAATCTACATCATATACCTCCTCATGGCCTTCAAGTATCTACTGATTATTGGTCGTTATTGCAATGGGGTCTTGACCTTATTGGGGAAATCAACCCCTATTTTTCATAATGACATAAATATATTATTACCACCATTGAATATTTCACCAAATGGGTTGAGGTCATCCCCCTTATATCCACTAAATCTAAAAAAAATATCGACTTCATCAATCACCATATCATCTACCACTTCAGTGTTTACCATAAGATCATCACTAATAATGGAAAATATTTAAAAAAATGAAAAGTCCAATGCCTTTTTGATATTTTTGGCATCAAGTTAAGATTTTCCCCACCTTTCATCCTCAAGCCAATGGATAAGTAGAAGCCTCAAACACAAAACTCTCATCAAGATGATCATAAAATTAGTAAGTGCTTCAAATCGGGATTGGCACGTACATATCCCCTTCACTTTATGGGCCTATCACACTAGAATTTAAAATTATATGGGTGCTACCCCTTTCTCTCTCATCTTTGGATCTAAGACAATCTTGCCTCTCGAAGTCCAAATTCTATCCTTTCCCATATATTTACATGAAATCCTTTTCAAAAGTGATTATCATCAAAAACACCTCATACATCTTAAACTCCTTGATGAACATCACCTTATAGTGCGTAATCATCTTCATGTATATCAAGAATGGATCAAACATGCATATAATAAACACTTGAAAGAGTGAGAGTTCAACATCAGAGATCTCATCCTTAAGGAAAACCAACATGTAACTAATATGGAGAAAAGTAAAAAGGGAAAGTTTGCTTTTAATTAGTTTGGACCCTACATCATAAATCATAAGGATGAATTAGGAACCTATCATTTGTCCTCTTTTGAGGGTAAACCATAACTTGAGCCTCTTAATGATTCACATTTACATCCTTTCTATTATTAAAATAGGGATCAAACTCAATTTTGTATTTAACTTACGCTCATCCCTTGGTTCACGAGATTTTCCCTACCTTTCACATCCCTAACTCCTTTGGGAATAATCAATTACAACATAGAGCCATGTGATTATCCATCACAATTATGACCTAATCCTAAGCATGGGCATCATGAATCTACCCATGGCATGGTTCTCATGAATACTTTTTGTCTTTAATCAGATAGAATCCCAAGGTCAATTATCTCTCAAACCACTTTCCCCATTTAACATTAACCTTTTGTGCTCAAGCCTTGCCTCCATAAATGTCAAATTTTGAATCCTAAATAGACTTGTCCATGTCTATCATGAATTCAAAATATCACTTGCATTGTAGAATTCTCCCTTGAAGGACAACTATCCAATATTTAAAGTTGCTTAAAAAAAGATTGCTCCCTTGAAGGACAACTATAAAATCCAATCCTAGACCACTCCATTGAAGGATGGATACAGAATAATTATTTGAAGCCTCCTGCATTGATTAGCTTCAACAAATTATCAAAATAGAAAAAACAACAAACAATCCTATCTACAAATTAAAGAAAGTAAGCCACAATCAACTCTTAAAAGTTCTATTTGTAGACTTTTTGCATCGATCAGTCTACACATTATCCCATTACACCGTAATTGGATCCTATATATGTTATTGATATACTTCTCACATTAAATAGTATACATCTCATATTAAGGTATGGAATTATCTATTATGGTCCTTTAGTCACCTATAGAAGGGGTAAGCTAACCCACATCAAGCTATCATTTCACCCATTTCCCATTTAACTATCTACTTATCACCTACTTTCCTTCCACACAAGGGACTATGAGCTTACTTGATACAAAGTGATCAAAATCCCCTCTTTCTCAATCAAAGCATGCTCTTGCAAAGCATTTGATAGGTTTATGTTCACTAAGTCAATCCAACTATGGTTTCTTGTTGACACATCCTTGCCAACTAGAAACATCATGCCTTTTTCTTACACTTTATTTGTTAGTTTATGTGGTCATATGTCTCACATTTAGTTTGTTATCTATACCTAATTTATGTGTTTTCATTCACATTAACATAATCATGAAATTATGTACTAGGAACAAGGCAAATATAAACCAAACACATATCCTATCCTTAAACAAAACATCAAGAACCATAACATTGCAACCATTCACAACATGACATTATAACATTATAACATTATTAGATCATCATCAACATCATTCCTACAACAAAATATCATTCTATCTATCAAACACATTATCATGATCCTAGTTATCCATAATTTCTTAATCACTCACAAACAACGTCATCAAAACTTATCTATCAAATATTCAAACTCATGTGCAACATAAACTATATAACAATAAACATCTCAATCAAAATCAAATGCAACATCATATACATAAATAATCATCATCGTATCTACCAAAAAAAATCTATACTAAGCATGTAACATCATTTGTATCATCCCTAATAATGCCCATCAATACATCATAAACATAATACATCAATATCTCATCCATAAAACATAATCAAGATAATAAAAAACTAATCATCATATACATTAATAAGGTAATTCATGTCATAATATATTAGTTATTCACTCTCTCATATATATCTCATGTCATCAGCACGTAGGCTAGCATTAAAATACAAATCATGTATATATCACACCTCTCCTCGATCAAGCCCCTAGGGCACCAAAACCACTACCACCTGCACCATCTATACCTAGACCTGCACTACCATTTGGTGGTGGCCCCCTAACATCTCTACCTATCCCACTACCAAATCCCACTATAAATGGCCTACATGTTAAACTGGCCCTATACTCCCCATATCTCATTTCCAAAGGTAGCTGTGCCAATACTATCACCTCATAATATTTAAACTCCTTGATAGTGGCTAGGTACCATACCCTTGACACTATGTCAGGTGGTCCTCATAATACTACTATGGCTACCCCTACTCTCTATCTCAATGAGTCTCTCTCTTGAGTCATTAAATCCAAAGAGACGCATGTCTAATCATGCTCACATGGCAAAGTCACAACTTATCCCTTTAAGGTGATAACCTATGCCTATAATATGGATACCTACCCCTATAACCCTATAATCTAGCCCTGTGCTGCTATTAGTGCCTATCTATCTATACCATCATCTTGTGTAGGTACCCCTTCAATATCCACATCCATCAACTATTATTACTCGACACCCCATCCAAAATCTATTGCTATATACTTGGCTTGGAACCATATTACATAACCATTGACAATCCCTGCATCATCTATGGCCACCCTTGCTAGGAGCTCCTTAAAATCCAAGACAACCTCCTATGGCTATGGCTCTGGGAGTGGGAACCCTACATCCTCTCTCTTGTATCATTGAAAATTAAGGGGTATCCCTTACACCAGTCCAAAATATCTCTAAACTCAATGAAATAGGATCAACTTAGTCTCCCCATCCCACCTCCCATATATCTAGTGCCAACTCTAGAGTGATAATGTGTGGTACCTATGCCCAGGCTAAATAGGCTAATCTACATACAACCTCCATACAACATCACCGACCACTAAGCCCTCCAAAGCATCCCTGAACCACTCAATGTCTTTGGATCCTCTAATAACACCTATCAATGCATCAATATTTCTCCATTGCATGAAACCCACTAGAAAGGCTACCTGAGTGAATCTCTACCAAGGTACCCTCAATGGTCTTACAACATGAATGCGCTCAAATTCCTAATAGTGCAACATGAAATTAACACTACTACCATACCATTTGTGTTCCCAAAAGGCCCAAATCCCCCTATAAATTTAGACTAATAACACTAGGGCCCATCGAAATATGGTCCTACCAAGAAGCATCTCCACCAATACACCTAGTAGCAAGTGTGGAAACTATCTATGGCTTGAATCTGGTAAAGTAAAACACGTCACTACCATCATCATCATTAGAAAGAATCTATCCTCTAGGGCCTTTTGGTACATCAACCCAATCCTAAACCCACTTGTATACCATTGAACATGATCTTAATCAACTTCATATATAAGATCCATATTATAGTCTCTATCCTCAATCTCGATATGATAAATGGGGTCCCCCCAGATGGGTAGCCATGTGATCTTCATCACATCCTCCAATAAGATGGTAATCTCACCAGTTAGAAATATAAAGGTGTTCATCATTAGAACCCATCTATCGATGAGTGTGACAATCATAACAACATCCCATGATAGGTGATGATAATGTATCATAGCCCCTAGGCCAACCATCTCCATGTGCCTCCACTCCTTTGTTATCATCTTGTCTTAAACCTCAACAAAGATCCTAGGGACTCAGTCACTCATCTGAATCTGATTATGGGCCTAGATAATAATCACATTTTCATGAACATTTAGTTTTCCACATATCAACCTACGTCTACCATTTTTAACCTATCTTACATCTAACACTCACCACAAACCTTCACCTTTACTTGCACCAATTTTAAACACCTAAGTCATTCTATCACTATCTACCTCTACCTACACACATTATTTTTCATCAACTAAAAAGTGTTTTCACCTCACTCTACCTACCATCCCTTTACAACATCCCATCCTATCAAAACTAAGTTTGACCTTTTTTTCTCTCACTAGACCCATCTCTTCTAAACACTTTATAACCTTTCACCTACCCTTTTATATAAATTTACCACTACATTAACCTATATTAATTTTCCATTCACCTTTCAAAACTATTCCAAGCACTTTCATTCATTATCTTTAACCACATTTACCCCTTTTATATATCAACCACCAATGGTTCCTTTAACTATTAACATTCCCTTAGAACTTTTTCACCCTCAGATTGATTGATACTAGTCAGGTCGAACCACCACTAATCACTATGCATGACTACTACTGGTGAAACCCTACCACCTTCTTCCCCAATACCATTACACTCACCTAATAACAAAATTAACCCACCTAATATTACTCTTTAATCCATTACCATTATAATGCACTCTTTCCTTCCCAATCTCCCTAGCTAAATAGACCAATTTTATCCACACCTAACAACTAGGGCATCATGGCCTAGGGATATTCTCACACACCTTTCACCACTACTCTAACCTACCTAATACAGTTCCATATCCCCAAATTTACCTATAATATCAATTTTAAAACAAGCCCTACCTCATTTTGTGATCACTACCATGGTCAAAGTCCTTATGTTACCACTCGGTCATGCCCTCATCCACCCTCCATCTCATCAACACTCAACTCACCTAGACCCATCACCATCATCCACTTGTAGTTCTACACCTCAATACAATCCATGCCAAATCACTACTAGATAAAATACTCCAAACACTCACAACTAAAAGTCAAATGGTAAAAAAAACTTACCACTTTATTTTTTACATCTTGACTTTTTAGGGTTTTCCCTAACCATCAACGGTTAGGGTAACCATCAATGGTCTACCCTAAGAACACTCTTAACTATCATTGATTGGGGTCCCTCATTCTTTTTCCAACTTTTTAAACAACCCAACCCTAATTAAAATCTGACCTTTTTTTGAAAGAACTCCATTTGGCCTAAAGTTCTTTTTGGATTCCTATTCATGGAACTATGTAGGCAATGTCCACTTGCCTAGTGCATCTGGTGTCAACTTGACCATTGCCTTCCAACCCATACCCAATCAACCCATGCTTTCACCACATCTACCTCAACATTGGTGGATTTTGACCCTAATAATTTGCATGTTTTATGATTATTTTACATTGGTCCTTTTGACTATACCAACCAACCTTGCCATGTTGTACTTTTGAAACTTTACACCACCTCATGCGTAACCTAACCTATTATGTTGTTTCATGGGATCACTTCCTACCTTAGATACTTGTGACAAACACTAACCTTGTCTAAATAGATTGATCAGCCTGGCATGATTAGCTATGACCAATGTTATGGATTGGTCACCCTTGTCACGTGTCTTTTTAGGATCGACCTTATTTTTACCAATATTGACAACTTTAGTCTTTGCACGATCTTGAGTATCACTCTTCATCACATTTTATGTGCATGATTGCATCTCAAATGTCCAACCTTTTCATGTTACCCACCTTATGATTACCAATTCATTATTTATCAAACCCTGACTTGATTTTGCTTTCACCTCATCAACTCTTGGTTTGAGGGGGAACACCTCTTCCCATGCTCAGGGCAACCAAACCTTGACTAGCTATCTATTTTTATTCTACAGCTTGTAAATCAAAGCCACACTATAAAAAATGGCAAAATTTAGACACTCAAACATTACACATGATAGCTTTTGATGTTAAACTACCTCTTTAACCCTCGTTTGGATTCATATTTAGTGGACCACTTAATCAACTATACTCACTTACTAAATTGACCCCTAACTTAATATGTTTAATGCATCCATTTAATTTAACTTGATTTAACCTATTTTTCTCTGACCCCTCAACCACTATCAATTGGCCTAACCATCAATGGTTCGGTCCTCAAACCTGTTTTAAAGTATTAAAGCAATGACATCCTTATGTGAGATTGACATCTCCCTAAATGGAAACTTGCTTTTAAAACATTTAAAACATGAAACTTTATCCCCCTATCAAATTAGTAACTTCCTCCATCCCAACTAGTAGCTTCATCCTAAAAAAGGAGAAGAGGATGAAGTGAAATGGATCCATAAATGAATTCATGTCTAGGCTATAGTATTTTCTTGTGTAGGTATCCAACATCCCTTCAACAAGTAAGCAACAACATTGGATACCTGAACCTTTATCCACATCACTTTCAAAGGCTAAAGTACTGTCACTCTAGCCAAATTACCTCAGCTCTCCACCATCAAGTTACATGTAGCTTTGCTTGTTTTCATTGATTCTTCTTACTTCTAACCTCATCACCCTATCTAGACCTTGTAACATCTTATTCTCCCTCCCATAAGCCTATATCAAAACCCCTACTTTCTTATTCATCATTCTACAACTCCCCTTCAATATCCTCCCAGAATACATAGGCAACCATTGATGGTTAGCCCAATCATTGACAGTTAGCCCAATCATCAATGGTTACCTCAACCATCATTGGTTATCCAACTATCGCCAATTACACCAAATGTAGCCAATTAACTTGACCACCATTGGTCACTATGGCACAAAAACATAGTAAATTATTTTGAGCCCCTTACCCTCAACTAAACCCACTTTTTTCTATTTCTACTTGATAATAGTAACCTTTTTGATTTTTTGAACCAAACCCTGACTATTTTAGCATAAGTATTGACCCACTTTTTGCTATTTTTAGTTGTTTTATTTAAACAAGCATTTACTTTATCTTTCTTGCATTTATTTAATTTCATATCATTGAATGCAAGTATCCTTTCTTTTTTTTCCATCATCTTAATTATTATAACAGTGGATTGACAACCTCCTATTAAGCACTATGCTTCTTGGATCTAGCTCATGCCAGGCAATCCACTCCACCATCCATCTAACAAACCCATTTTTGAGTGTTTTTCTTATCTGTAGGTTATTCCTTCCTATCCAAAGAGGAGTTCCCACTATCATTTGGATTCACACACGTACTTTACCAAGTATTTTCTTGCACACCCTACTACTAGTTTCATTATTTTACTTCCAAACTAAGAAATGAGCAGAAATTAATTAAGACACTCACTATTCTATTACCTTTATTTATCTATATTAACATAAGAGATATAATTCAATATTTTAACTTAGAACTATTACTAATCAATTTCCCAACTTTTCTCTCAATTAAAATCCTTTTACCGTGTATCAAAATATCAAACTATATTTAACATAAAATCTATAAGCCTTAATATAATTTTGCATGTTTTCTAATTTAAACTCAATACTCATAAATTATCGATCCAATTTGGCTCATTTAGATTCATGTATTTAGCCAAATATATTAAATAGTTCTTTTTCTTCACACAATCCATATATCTTTGTTTCACACTCATAATTAATAACAATTTTGCACAATTCATTTCAAGTATATGCACGTAGTGTTTCCATATATATGGATAAAGATGTATATTAATAAAACTCATAAACTCATGTATTTGATGTATATATATATATATATATATATATATATATATACACATAAAAACTATATATATGTATATTAATCTTGTTTGGGTAACAACATGCAATTATATTTATAAAAAAGTATATACGCTATTTGACTTATAGTTTATAACATTATCTTGTTCTAGTTATAATCACTGTTTCGTATATGAATATGTACACAGTCTCATATCATACTATATTTCAAAAGACAAGACACATATGATACATATAGGGCATATACTTTTTTATAAATATGACTGCATGTCTATATTTCAAAAGACAAGATACATATGATACATATATAATGTATATACATATTCACTATTCATAGTGAACACAATCTACATACATATATATATATATATATATATATATATATATATATGTATGTATGTATGTAGATTATGTTAACTATGAATAGTGAATATGTATATACATTATATATGTATCATGTGTCTTTTATTTTGAAATATAGTATGATATGAGACTGTGTACATATTCATATATGAAACAATGATTATAAACTAGAACAAGATAATGTTATAAACTATAAGTCAAATAGGGTATATACTTTTTTATAAATATGATTGCATGTCTATATTTCAAAAGACAAGACACATATGATACATATGTAATGTATATACCTATTCACTATTCATAGTTAACACAATCTACATACATACATACATATATATATATGCTATTCAAAGATAACTTTAAAATATAGTTGACTTACGTATGTGTATATAATCTCTATTTCAAAATGAATTAACACACACACACACACATAGTCCCCTTGTGTATGCAAGTAACCAATAACAATCCATATATTTAAATACTAAAGGAATCACCAAAAAAACATAATCCCCTTTAGCCCTTTCAAAGTCCTTATTTCTCAATTTTATCTATATTAGAACTTATTGCCTGTATGTTGTTTCTCTGCAAACTGTATATAAATATATAAGTATATACTCATAGGGTCGATTCCATCTCAAAATGAATATATAAATATAATATGAATATATTTATTCTGAGTGTTTAACATATATATACATATATCTAAAGATCCATACTCAATCTATATATGTATATACTCTATTAACTACTTAGGGTTCCATCTTAAACTAGGGAATTATGTTTTTAAACAACTAAATTCAATTACCCCAACACCAAATTGAATTGATTTGTAGTCTTAGGGTTTTTAGAAGTTTTATGACTTAGTTATGTGGATGGCTGAGCCATCCACAGGGCTAAGCCTATATTATTTACTCAAGATTAATACATTTTCAAAAACCCTAATAATCCAAGCCATAAATAGAATTTTTATTAAAAAATGAAAGTAATTACTTCACCAACCTCTTAAGTTGATTCCAAATCTAAAATAGGTTGAATTAGTATATTCCTTCTCTTCCTTACTTTGTACTTTCTTTTCTCCTTCATCATGTCCTCTCCTCTGCATGACTTGCCTCTTATCATAATTTTCTTACCATTCATGATTAACATGCCCCTGTTCACTACAACTCACAATCCATGCAAAATCCACCTTTTTCCATTCCAAAGTGATTAAAACTAGCTAACTTCCATTAAAAATACTTAATGAATCCCTAATTTCACTTTACTCAAATTTTCCCTAATTATTTAATTATTATATTATTAATTTCAAGAACCTTTCATGTTCAATACTATGTTAATTTCCTGAGTAATTCACTCTAAAAGTCCAATTAAAACATTATTAGCAATGATAACTATTACTTTTACTTCAACATAGTTTATGCATGTTAGAAATATTAGGCTTAAATCTTAGGATAATCTTAGGTTATAATATAATCTTTGTAAAAATCATTTAAAGATAAACAATATCATGATTTTACAATAATATTGTAACTGAAAATAAAGTGATGATATCCTTTTATCCAAAAATGTAAATTGGATAATTAGTATCCTATCCATAATAGTATTATAGTAATATAATTGTTTATTACTATTTTATAAAAACAATATACGTACTTTTTTATCTTATTACCTTCAGGCATATATTGATATTCTCGAATATCAATGATAACAACTAATGTTCTAAAACATTATATATATGTTTTTGATAGTCTATATATAATAGTAACTAGATATCATCCACATAGATTTGTATTCTTGTAATCATAAACAACATGAATATAGTAATACAATACAATTATACTATAACATTATGCACTAAGTCTACGCAAAATATACACAATGCAATCATACACAAGATTTATTCCATTTATAAGTACTAACACTAAACTAAAACTTACTAACATGTAAAATCTAATATCTAAAGCAAATAACATTAAAAAAATACTAATTTTAATAATCTACACAATGTATATAACATGTATTAATTAATGTGGTGTGTGCATGGGTTTTAGTAGTTCCTCTATCATTCCTCAATATCTCCATATCCATCACTCTCTCTGATGATGCTCTCCCTCCATCATGCTCTGAGGGATGATATCTCTTGCATCTAACTCATGACAGGAAGGTATTTAGTCTAATACATCATGATATATATCATAAAATAGTGCTATAACAATAAATGTAACATAATCGTTATGTATAAAATTCACAATATAACCAACTCATAACAATGTAATCATGAAATCTAAGTAACATATAACTATCCCATATCAATATATGAATTATAATTTAGTTAAAAAGTAACAAATCAATTTAACAACCATAATAATCCATGGATAATTAGGTAAATCAGTTTGGTGAGAAATCAAGATGTAACATCTTTCCCTCTAAAGTTGGTCATCATCTCGATGACACTTATTCAAACAATAGTTCTGAATAAAAAATAAAATTTATCAAAAAAATAACATAGTATGAAGCATCAAATCAAACAAACAAATATGAAAAAAGCCCATAAAACTCATCATAATTCTCCTAAATAGCATTATCCTCAGAGTATTGGTCCCACAAGACCTTGCACTGTGACATTTCTCTATTACATAAACAAAGTTTGTGAGTGTCAATCACTCTAATTGGTTCTACCATGACCACCCCAAGATCTAGAACTTGTAAAGAATTTCAATTCAACACATGTGAAGGATTAGCTATATACTTTTTAAGATAAGATACATGGGAGATATTATGTAATAGAGTTAGGGCTAGTGGAAATGTAAGCCTATATACTATTGGATGGGCCACTTCTAAAACCTCAAAGGATACCACATATCTTAGTGAATTTTCTGTTGACTTCCCAAATTTAATCAAAATACTTTATGGCGTAACTTGTAAAAATACTTTATCACCTACTAAAAATTGCCTAGCTATTCTTTTCAAATTAGCATAGCTCTTATACCTATCATTGGCCTTAGTCAATCTATGCCTAATTATTCTAACTTAATCTTCTATTTATGAAAGCATCATAGGTCTAAATACTACCTTATCTTCCAACTTGTCTCAACTAATTGGTGTCCTGCACCTTCTTCCATAAAATACTTCAAATGGTGCCATTTTCAAAGCAAATGGGTATGAGTTATTATTTGCAAACTCAACCAATAGAAAGTACTCTTCCCATTTGTATTGTTGATCCATAGCATACATATGAAAAAGATCCTCTAACACCTAATTAACTCACTCAGTTCAATAATCAATTTATGGGTGATATACAGTACTAAAGTTTAGTTGCATACCCAAATCTAAATTTAGAGTTAACCAAAACCTATAAGTCATTCTCAGATTATGATCTAATATGATATTCTCTATAAATCCATGAAATTGATATAATTTCTTTACAAATCTCTTCATAAGAGTTGGTGCATCATCTATCAAATTGATTGGTATAAAATGTGCTAACTTGGTTAGTTTATCAACTATAACCAAAATCATGTCATACCTATTTCTTGATAATGGTAATACTTGGATAAAGTCCACACTAATCACCTACCATTTTTATTTTGGTATGTCATGTGGATACCACAACCCAACTAGATAACATCTTCAAATTTCACTCATTGACATTATAGATAACATGACACAAATTCTACTGTATCTTATTGATTCCATTATATAAATATAGAAGTCTAATCTCTACCATGAGCTTGATTACTCCTAGATGTCTTGAATATGGGGCATTGTGTAGTTTTTTTTATCACAATTCTCTTCAAATTTTCTTGATATGGTACATACATCTTTCTATTGTATCACAAAAGACTATCATTTTCTAAGCTGTATCCTTTATACCTAAGATTTCGATCATTCTTAGACAAAACTTTCTTGACCTTATCATATAATTCATCTCCTAGTGAGAATTTGATCACATGATCCTTGGAAGTACTCCTGATAGTAACCATTATTGTTATATACCTTTTACGACTTAAGGCATCAGCTACTCTATTTTCCTTTCCTTTGATGTAATTGATATTAAAGTCATAGTAAGATAAAAACTCTAACCAACATCTCTGATGAACATTCAAAATTTTTTGGGTGAAGATGTATCTGAGTCCCAAGTTATCAATCTTGAGCTCAAATGAATTTTCCAACAAATAATGTCTCCATACTTGTAAAGCATAAACAATTGTTATAAGTTCAAGGTCATGAGGGGAATAATTCTCCTCATAAGGCTTCAAATTCCTTGAATCATAAGGTACCACTTCACCATCCTACATAAGGAATCCTCTTAGTCCATCCACAAATGCATCTATTCTCATTTAAAATTGACCATTGGGATCATGAACTCTTAATACATGTGATAAAGAAAACATTCATTTCAATTCTTGAAAACCTACTTCACACTTATATGACCAAATAAAACTTTTATTCTTACATTATAGAGAGGTAATCAGATTAGCTATCTTGGAAAAATTTGAAACAAATTTCATGTAATAAACTACTAATCCCATGAAACTCCTTACCTCATGGACATTTCTTGGTGCTGACCACTCCATAATAGATCTTATCTTAGTCAAATCAACTAAAATGCCATCCATTGAGATAATATGTCTCAGATATTGCACTTTCTTTTGGAAAAATGCACACTTGGATAATTTTCCATATAATATGTGCTTTCATAGACATTACAAAACTAGATCTAAATGTTGAAGATTCTATTATTGATCCTTAGAATATATAATAATGTCATCTAAAAATAACAAAATAAAATGATCTAAATAATTTATAAACACATTGTTCATGAGATTTATGAATGCTATAGGTGCATTCATTAACCCAAATGGTAACACTGTAAACTCATAATGCCCATAGTGAGTTCTAAATGCCATCTTTGGAATATCCTCATATTTTATTCTTAAATGATGATATCCATCTCTAAGATCAATCATAGAAAACATCGTTGATCTTTGCATCTGATCGAAAAGATCATATATTCAAGTTAGTAAATAACTATTTTTGATGGTCATTTTATTCAATATTTTATAGTCAATGCAAATTCGAAGAGTGCCATCCTTCTTCTTGATGAAGACAACTGATGTACCCCATGGTGACACACTTAGTCTAATCAATCCTTTGGATAATAATTCCTAAATTTGTGATTTTAATTCAACCAATTAAGTGGTTGTTATTCTATATGGTGCCTTATATTGAAGTTCTAATCCTAGTTTAATATCAATAGAGAAATCAAACTCCTATTTAGGAAGCAATCTTATAAATTCCTATAGAAACACATCATAAAAATTCCTAAGGATAATATTCAATTGATGGTTCCTTGGTTTCCTCCATTTCATTTATCTTGAAGATAAATGCTTGACATATTTTTCCTTAGGCCTTATTGAGTTGCATTATATAAATTTGAATAAGCCTTAACTCCCTTTTCTTGCCTTGAATTAGTGTCTGATTACCAAAATTATCTAGACACTCAACCTTTTTTAGATAAAAACCAACCATATGTAGTTGAGTAATTCCATTTAGCTAAAGTGATATTTTGACTAGAAAAATAGGTAGAATGATCAAGATTTCCCTCACCAAGTTGAGAAAGGATAGCGGTCTCTATGCTTGAAGCATCAACATGCACATGAAAGGGCTTCATCCAATTTGTAAACTAGAGAATGGGGGCAATGATTAGCTTGTCTTTGAGTATTATGATACCTTTTGATAAGAATATATCCATATAAATTGACCATTCTATTTAAGTAGATCCTTTAGTGGTGTTGTGATCTTAAAATATCCTTGTATGAACTTTTGATAGTATCCCATGTGTCTTAGGAAGGTGCAAACCTCACACTGGGTGGTCAACACTGGAAGGTAAAAAATGACTTCAATCTTGGCTGGATCCACCGAGAGTCCATCATGACAAATAACATGACCTAACAAAATTCAAAATGGGGTGGTAAAAATACACTTCTTTAAATTTAAATAATTTTGAAGTTGTTAGCAATGTTCAAGCATAAGGAAAAGATTAATACAATGATCCTACACCAAACTATATTTGGTCCAATTATCCAAGTAAACTTGAAGGAATTTATGAATAAAATCCTTAAAAGCTTTAATCACAATCTATGAGAACACAGATGGAGCATTATTCAACCTGAAGGGCATCATGTTGTAAGTGAATGAAACCCATTCAATTACAAAGGTGGTCTTTGGTTTGTCTTCTTCTATGATCTAGACCTGATGATATTTAGAAAAACCATTAGTAAAGGTATAAATATGACACCTAACAATTCCTTCTAAGATCTCAATAAAAGGCATAAGAAAAGGGTCAGTTATGTAAGTAACATTGAGTCCCTGATAGTCTACACAAACATGAATGTAACCATCCTTATTGATACTGATCACCACATGGGTCACCCATTCAGACTATCAATAAGAGTGATAACTCTAGTATGCAACATGCTATCAATATCCTCCTTGACTTGAGCATGTAAATTAGTATCCATATAATAAGTTATCTTTTTGATAGGTCAAACACCCTCTACCAACTTGATGTGCATCTTATACAATGAAGGATGCACTCCTTTCATCTTGGTATAATTCTATGGAAAATGTCTTGATACTCCTTCAATAGTTTAAAAACCTTAGATATCTCAGTATTAGACCAATAATTCCCCACAATGGCCATCTTAGGCATGTCCTCTATACCAATATTATGTTAAATCATTTGAAGTAGCTCTAAATATGACTATTGGTCATTTTATATGGTGTCTCAGAAACTGCACATTCCATACTCAATATGTAAAGCTAAGTGATCAATGGATGGATTTAGGGGTCAAAATTGGCACCTTCATCAATCTGGTACACAACCTTATATTTACCTTTCTAAATATATTCCCTTAATGCATCATCTAGTTGAGATTCAATTGATGAAAAAGATGAAGCTTTCATATCATATTCTTAGAAAATGGTTAATATTTCCTCACGTGCATCATGTAAATGTCTTATGCAGTCTTTAACCAGTGCTGGATCACCTACAATATCTTGACATATAGATTATAGGTTTAGGCATAAATATATCTAATGATATAATTAAAATAGTGCCAAAATCATATTACTTTTAAGGATACTCCAAGAATCCATCTCCAAGCATTATTTTTGATGTATATACCATGCTCTAGCCTAGGTGCGTAGAGTACCATAGAATGCATGGAGCCATAATGTTGGGTTCTTTTCCTTTAAACTAACATGATTTTACATAGTTATGTACCTAAATAAATAATATTTCTAACATGATAACATGCTGGCATTTCACATAAAAATAGGTTCTTACATGCTCACTTGAAGCACACAACTTAAGATCGATTCCTTTTGGTTTTACCACAAGAGAGTGTATTCATCTACTTTCCTAGACTAGGGAAATTGATCAAGTAATTAGTAATAAAATCATATTTAGTCAAATATCTAACTTAACTTCCTTGTTCATCACGTATCTATCAAAAAAAAAAAAAATTGGCATAAAATGATAAAAATTAATTTCAAATCCATTATAACCATAGATAAATTAACACAAGCATTATGTTAACACAATATTCATTCCATTACATTTATAAGTTATATAAAAAAGTAAAATGATTACTTCTTCTCTTTTTGGTAGAGGGCTCTGATCTCTGTGACAAAACCCCTGATTATTACCCCCTCTTCTGAGAGTAGAAATGAAGACTTTGTAATAATGGCTGCCCTTAGAAGAAAGAGTCCTACAAGTGTGTTATGTTTCTGAATACATGATATAACAATGATAATAAAAAAATATATCTCAAGATATAGCGTAGTTTGTATTTGATATTTTTAGATTAACAGGGGTATGCCTAGATAAATGTAACAATGTAATAGCATGTGCAATAAACTGAATTGAAACTAGAAATATTAGTTGTTAATTTTCAAGGAGGGATGGAACATGATGTCCATCATGGCATCCAAAAAATAATGCTTAATTCATGATATGTATCATGGCATTTCATACAATTGAGAAGCAACAAGCACGCATGACAAAAATCAAGAAGCACACAAAAATGGCCAGGGGGCCAAGAAAATAAAGGACATGGGCACATATCACTCAAAATGGAAAGTAATCATACAAGGCAATAAGTAATAAGAATACAATAGAGTGGCTAAGGGGCCAATAAAATAAGGGACATGGGTACATGTCACTCAAACTAGAAAGTAAGCATACCAAGCATGTTTAAATGCCACATACACATACAATTGAAAACAATTAAGGTTGGCACGAGGGCCACAATCACATAGAAGAGTACAAGTAAAAGACATTGGTAAATGTCCTAAGACATACATAAGATATCAAATAAGAACTGAGAAATACAATCACATCTAGCTACATAAAGCAAGGAAGGAACACATTTAATATGCTGAAAATACAATCACATCTAACTAATCAAATCAAGAAGTGAAAGTATGCAAGACATGTAGTATAAGACTAAGTATATGCTAAGAAATACAAAAGTGATATATACTAGTGAGTATCGATAAAGTGATATGTATAAGCTAGTAAGTAATGTACATCATCATAATAATTTAGAGTATGTGGTGTAGGAATGACATAACTTGGATGGTGTAGTCAAGTAAAACATGCCCCTGGTGGGTAGATATATCAATATATGTCTTGAATGTAGAAATAGGATGCCCCCTTAATGGGTAGAGTGAATTAATCAAGGATTTGGATGTTACTATACACACTCAAAAAATATCAAGTGAAGCATGTAATGTAGATAAATCAATAAAAAATAACATAAAATAGAAAATGTAAGTCTAGCATGGTAGTAGAAATGTAAAGTATGGATAATGCATATAATAGAAATGTTTTTGTGTTTTTGAATTATTTGAATGTTTTTGGATTTGACATATTTTAATTTTTTTGGATTTTTGAAATGCTATATTGTTTTTGGTATTTTGAAATTTTTGTTATGTATAATCAATCATAAGGACACTATGTACAAGTAATTAAAAAGAAGTTATGTACAATCAATCATTACGAGATTATGCATAAGAAATTGAAAAGAAGATATATACAAGTAAGACTAAGAAGAAATGATACTAACCAATGAGTCTCATGAGAGACTCCCTTTCATGGTGTCCTATATCAAGGAGAGGGATCATGTGTGATCGTGAAACATGATGGAAGGGCTAAGACTATGTCTTTGAAAGCTATGTATACTATAAATGCTCTAAAATATTTTTAGTGGAAACCAAATTTGGGGTCCCCATATAGTGATAAGAATTGGATGCAATTGTAGGGCTCTTGCGAAACTATGTGGTAGTAAGAGAATCCCTATGAACATGTGCTCTATGTGTAGAAGCATGAGATCTCAATGATACTACCCTGGGTGTGAAAACTGTAGCTGAAAACTATCTAGAGTCCTCGAATTATGGCTGATTTAAAATATGCCTCTAGGGAAGTGTATGAACTCTCTATGATGGTGAAGAAAGCCTCAACTATGTTTGAATCTAAATTGGAGGAAGAACTATAATTGGTGGAGAAGCTAAAACTAGTGACTACAGAGTAGTAGATGGCTTTGAAGTGAAGAGTGGTAACTCATATGGAACTCTAAAAACTATAATAACCTAATTAACATGAATGAATTTCATGCATTTGTGAACTATAGAAGGTACTAATTGAACTTTTTGAATCCATGGTTGGCCAAGTAACATATCAAAGGCTCCTACACTAAGAACTATAGTAAATGGTATGGCCACATCTATTGGACCAACCTGTAAAGGAAGTATAATATCACCCAATGAAATCTATATGTGCCCACTAAATCCACTAATAATTGTGTTCATCAGGGTAATATCCTACTCTAAATATCCCAAATGTTATAGTAGTGTCATAGTGCACATGTTCACATTGGATCTATTATCTATGAGAACATTATGAATGGGATGATGATGAATGTAAGATCTAATAAAGAGTGTATGGTAATCCAAATCATCCTCAACTATCTCCTACTCTAAGAAGATGGAAGGTCTAGCTGGAACTTTGTAATTATACACACTAATCATGTTACTCAAAGGGTGTAACTCAAATGAAGGTGCTTGGTATGTAGTTGGTGGAGGATGTGCATGATATTTATGGTGAACACCTTATGTATCCCCTATCTCTTGTTTAGAATGCTATGGGAAAGGATTTGTGATTTTTTAAGCTTTGTCTTGTGTTTGCTTTGCCTGAGGAGGCTGAACTAGAGTGCCAAGATCAATAATGTTTTCATCTATCAATTCCTATATTTTGTGTTTCCAACTGATGCATTTGTTTGTTATGTGTCCTAATGCCCTATAAAAATAAAAAAATGCATTATGATCATATCCATGTGGAAGAGGATTTATTGGATCAACTTCCCAAATAGGAACAAGAGATATGATATTAGATTCTAATAACTATTGTAAGACTCTAGATGGAGATACTGGTAGATTGGTAAAATTTCATCGAGGAGGTGTTGATAAAACCATTCATTGATGGGGATCTGAAACTGCATTAACTATAGGTTGATTTTGGCTTTTGCTATCATTAACCTTTACTTTGTATGGGACTTTACTATTGATCTTATTTGTTGTTTCTAATATGCTTTGTGTACTTGAGTTTGCCTATTTAATTTAATTTGACTTGCCTTTCCGTTAGTGTATGACATAACTCAGTAAAGGAAGAGAACCTTTTGAACATTATTGACTCATGTAAAGATGGAGGAAGACTCTTTTTGAAGAGATCCTGTAATTCTTGATTGGCCATGGGGCTTGTCATTTTAGCCAATATAGTATTATATCAAAGAACACAATCTATGAGATGCTCATTTGACCTTTTTTTCTATTGTGTAACTTGGGCATAAGAAAACTTGTCACCTATATTAATGCTGAAATGAGCTAGGAACATGTCAGCTAAAGGATTGAATATGTTGATAGATTGATTCGGTAGACTATAAAACCATTGTAAAGCACAATCCTTTAGACTTTGTGGAAATAACCTGGTTAATAACCAATCATTTGGCTCATGATCCAAGAATGCTATGTGAAAATCTCTCAAGTGTGTCTCTAGATCACCCTTGCCTATAAGAGAGAGGAGTAAAGAGGTGAAAATATATCTATAATTCTTATCAATATCTTGTACATCTAGGAGTTTCTTTCTTGTAGTTCAATCACCATCAGTAATCTAATAATCATATCAAAGAGTCAATTTGGCTACCACCTCTCTATTAAGACTTTAGATACCCTTATTCTATCAAAATCAAGGTAGATTTCACCAAAAAATCAATTGCCTCAATCATAAACTCAATCAACTCTTGGTCAAATAAGTACTTGATTTTTAGTATTTATTTACTTTATTTCCATTTTGAAATCAACCCAGGCCTCACCCACTTCTCAGAATCCATCTTTTAGATCTCATCAATTAGTAATTTATCAACTTAGATCCTCACAAAATAACCATTGATAGTTGATTCAACCACTAATGGTCTACCCATCCATCGATGGTCACCTCTACCATCTATGGCCACCTTAACTATTGATGGTTAGCCCAACCATCAATGGTCACTATGGCACCAAAAACCAACAAGTTGTTTTCACCTACCTACACCCAATTAAACATATATTTTTGTTTTCTTACCTATCCACAAACCCCTTTATAAATTTTTGGAGCATACCCCAACCATTTAACACTAGTATTAATTATTTCATCACTAATTTAATCATTTCTAGCATATTTATTAGCAAGCACTCTTATATTCAATTTTAATACCTTTTGATTCATTGATGCAAGTACCTTTATTTCTTGTTTATAAGCTTAATTGTTTAAAACATGTGGATTAATAGCCCCTAAAGAAGGCCCTACTTTTGAGATCTATCTATTTTCTAGGCAATACACCAAAATATTTGTCTAACAAACAAGTTTACATTAGTGTTTTCTTATCTGTAGGTCATCCTCCTAAGCCAAAGAAGAGCTCTTCACAATCCTGTGATCTCAACATGTGCACTATCAATCAGGTTTTTAAACCATACCCATACTTAGTTTATTCTCTTTCCTATTTTCTATAATAATCAATAAATTCATTGAAACACAAAAAACTAGAACATATGCTCTTCTTATCTCTATTCATGCCTGATAACTCACATGCAAGCTTGGGCTATACATTCAAAGCTCTAAACTACTATACACATACTAAGACATAGTACTAGTTCACTCTATATTTCACTAGAGATTCACTACACTTCATTACATCCTCTCCCTTTTTTATTCAAATGTGGGTATCATTTTATAGGTGAATGGGCATCTTCTACTAGGTAGGATGGGTGTATGCTGAGTGCTGAGCTATCACGAGTCTATTAGCTATAATACACTATCTAGGGTGGATGAGTGCATGCCATAAGATGATTTATCATTGAGGGGTCATTATCTCACCTAATCCACTCTCTGACATCCATGATTATTTATTCACCATGCCCAAGTCTTGACAAGAGTGTCTTTATGTAAAATGACACTATGTAACTACCCCTAGCTGGTGTGGGATCCATAGAGACTCCTCCAAATGGTGCCAAAATATACAAAAAGGGGAGAAACCACATCAAGGATCACCTCACATCAAGATTAATCTAGTTGATGTAGTCCATGTACTTGCTCCAAAAAGGGGGCCCAACATTAACCCATACAAAATTTCTAGTCCAACTGGGACTAGTCTTTAAGCACCTTAAGAGCATAGAACTTGGGTGCACCCTACCTTAAATCTTCCTTAAATTTTTCAAATCCTTAGATGTCACTCCTAATCTCTTTAATGGAACTATCCACTTTAGTGGATATGACCTCTAGGGAAAGCATGCATGTGATTTCTAATTCTTTTTTAAAGGCTTCCAACTTTTCCTTTGCACACTTCACCCTACTATCTAATATTTCTCCCTACTCACTAGCCTTTGTTTGGAAGGCACAAAATACCTTTTTTGGGTCTTTAATTGAGAACTAAGGGAGTTAAACTTGGTTATCACCTACACATGCCAAGTCTTAGTCACTGTGAAGAAGTGATGGAGTAAATCATCCTTTTCTTCATTTGCCTTCTTGAGGTATGTGTTGATGATTGCCACCTGGTTGGAAAAGTTACAAAAAATGGTGTCTACTTATTTGAATCCCTCTTTAATCCTAGCGAACAGGTCTTCAACCACATCCATATTTTTGTTCAATTATTTTTTTAGGGCCTCATAGGGGTCCTCTTGGTCTTTGAATGCCGGTCTCATTATAGGGAGTATTTGATCCACAAGCGCATAGACTTGGTCAACTTTTCTCTTCTCTAAGTTATCCACCTCATCTAAGAGGGATGGCTCTAACTTTCCTATCACTCTACCAATTTTTATAGCTTAATCTTGGTTTCCTTGAGCTCCCTCTTATCCTTCTTCACTATTTTATTCCAGTTATATGAATGAACATCATTGATGATGTTCTTGCATTATATAATGGAGGCCATTTTGATCAAGGCATTAGCTGAGCATATTGGGTTCATGTCATATAGATTGAGGAGTTGGTAGTCATGCCCTTCCTCTAGATTCTTGGAACTCTAAATTGCCTTTGTTAGAACCTCAAATTTGGGTTCATCCATATATCAATCTAGTACCCAAGAGACCTAGTGGTGCATTAGGGTTTTAACAAGTTTTGAAGGCATGAAATCCATTAGGTAGAGGCTCTCATTATCTTTGATTTCCTACTATGCCTTTCCCTATTGTCTAGCACAAACTCCTCATCATCTCCCAGCTCTTATACCTCACTTATGCTGGTGCTTGGACTAGTAACTTCTTCCATGACCTTTTCTTCTTCTTCTTCTCCTTCTTCTTAGGGTTCTTTTTTAGACTTTTCCCCTTCATCCATTTTCTCTGGTAGTGGCTCTGTGGTGTGAACTTGAATTATACCATATTTTTCTTCCCCTCACATTACAACCTCCTTCTTTGTTTGCCTAAAGGGACCAATATCACCTTATTTTTCCTTAGGCACCCATTCTACACTGAGGTGCACCTATTATGCAACTTCATCTACTATACTATTTGGGGTTCCCAACACCTTCTCTAGTGTTTTCTCTTTACTAAGCCCCACGCTTGTAATGACCTTCTTTTCTTCCCTCTCTTTCAATATCCTAGCATGTTCTACTTGGGCCACCTCTTCCTCTCTTTCCATTGCCTTTCTCTCTACCTCTTCTTTTGTGGCCCTTTTTTTCTTATCCTTCCTTTCCATGGCTTACATTGCACATTTTTTTTCTCACTCACTTATCTCTTTAGCCTCTAATCAATTGATTTCAACTTAGGACATGCCATTAGCTTTTATCTCTTTATGACTTCAATGCAATTTTATTACCTCATCAATATGGCCTTGGTCAAGGCCCATGGATTTCCATTGGTCTTGTAAATCCTCTTCAATTGGGGTACTTGAATGGGTCACCTCTTTGGGCTCCTTTCCATTTTATTCTTATGTTCCTCCTTTCTCCATTTGCACATTGCAATTTTCTTCTTGCCTTTACTCTTTGGCCTTCATCATTTCAATGACTTCCTTAGGCACTCCTATCTTAGTCATTTCTTCTTTTTGTTCCATATAACTCATGCACCCTTTAAATTTTATCCTCACCAAACCTGAGTTTCTTGAACCTTCTTCTATGCTTTTTTGGCTCAATCTTAGGTGGTAGGGAATGGGTCCCTTCACTTGATGAGGATTTAATGTCCTTAGGCACAATGTAGGTGCCCAACACACCTTCTTCTAACTCCTCTTCATCTAACTCCTCATCTATGTCAAAGAGATATATCTTAGGCACTAGAATATGAGCCTTCCCCTTATTCTTCTTTATGTTTGGGTAGGTATTTAGTATAGACTTGATGTACTTCTTAGAATATCTTGAGGAAAATGCCTATTTTTATGAAGCAATTTTAAGCTTCAGGCACTCCTGTATTTCCTCCAGTATCTCCCCTCTATTTTTTGAGGGAGACTTTATCTTCTTAGTGTGAATAGGGGTTCCTCCTCCCCATTGTGGACTGGGGGTCTTCTTTCTACACAACACTTGGCCTAACACTAGAATCCTTCTTTTTTCGCTTCATTTCATAGTAGATTCTATGGATGAAGCCCATAATGGTGACCTCTTGTATTGGATCGATGTCTATTCAATCTGAGGCATCTTCTTCATCTTTGATCTCTATTCCATTAGTGTGGGGAAACCTACACCTCAAATTCCTTCTTTCCACATCTAGTTCCTGAACTGGAATGTTCATTTGATGTGCATTTGGGTTCCTATATAGCACGTCTTTGAAATATTCTATCGAGAAGGTGAAGGGGAGCCTCAACCATCCCAACCTATTTCTATCCATAAGTGCCAGGTACATGATGTAGTAGTGTTATATTACAAAAAATATTGTTGTCCCAAAAAAACTTTGAGGGAGTCCTTAGGGAATGCACCACACCAATAAAAAGGCCTCTATGTATTTCTCACACTAGTGCATTACACAAGTCTTGTATTTTGGGTTTAAGGTGGTGGGGTAGGTTTAATCCTTGTATTTTTGCACAAGGGACTCATGGTGTTCTAGAAACACCCACATGCTATCCTTACCCCCATCTAGGATCCTGATCTCTTTCATCATGATCAAGATGAGGACATACCCCCATCTAAAAGTTCCCTTGATGCTATAGTATTCCAGTGTGTTCATGATCATATTTAATAATAAATCATGTGATATTGAATTGGAATCCTTGCACCATGTGGTATACAACATAGAGGTACACCTTTAAGACATCTATCTACCAACCACTAGGACATAATTTAGAGCTCATGAAGTACACCACCACCCTTATGCCTGGGTCCTCACACTTGGTAATTAGGAACCTATAACCCCCCTTAAATTAATTAAGGAGATTTGAAATAAACTCTACTACCTTAACATCATCCTTCATCTAATGGATGTCTTACCCAGTATCAGGTAGCCCAGTTATCCTCTTGATTATCTACAATGATATCTTCATTTGCCATCCCATGAAGTAGAATTAGTCCTCATGGGTGCATGAGAGCAAGAAGTAGATGAGATCCTATGGCTTTCCAAAGTAGGATAAATCATATAAATAAGTTGTACTAAAATCCTTTAGTTTATCTTGAATTGAGACATCATAAAGGGCATCACCTTCTGGGGTCTTGTACCCCATATCCACCATCCAGTCATATGCCAAGTCCTATAAATGACTCAACATATGATGGTTATACTCATTTAGCTAGAAATTATGCATAAATAAGCACCAACTTTCCCCTACTTGGACCTCTATGGGATACTACATATACTGATAACATAACTTGGGCAATGCCTTGATATCAATATCTACAACACTGAGTACCTCAATTGGTTACACCTTAGTCTTGGTGACCAATGCTTCCTCTACAATCCTAAACCTCTTGGTTTCTAATTGAAACTATATAGAGATTGATTCCTTTTGCTTATTTACCATCCTAAATTAGCTTGTGTTGAACTTAGGTAGACGTGGCTTATCAAAACCTTTAATGATGGTCAAAATTTTTGTAGTCATAGGGTCTCTATGTATTTGTTCATCTCTAATATTTATTGGTTGTTAATGGTATCATTAGTAATAGCTTCCTAGCCTGAATTGGTTCTCTGCATAAATGTTTCTTTTCAATATTTCACACTAATTTTCACTATGAACACACTATCTCTTTTTATGCTTCTATTCACTCTAAGGTGCTTAGATTTACTCAATTGCTCACTGTGACAAGGTTTTTCTTACTTTGGGTCTCTAGATTCTTGCTAAGTTTGCACTAAGTCTTGAGTTAACATAAGCTTGGTAACCTAAATAAGTATACCATTTACCATTTTATACCCTTCATTTTATCAACCATCGTTATTAATGTAGGCTTAGTGGCATAATCACCTCGATCTTCTTAAAAAATGTGAAAATCTATAAAATATTCAAAAATATCTTATCTCATACGTATTAAATTCATATTTGTATGTTGTCTCCACTACCTCATTGAATGCTCTTAATGTGTTTTTTAGTGAAGTGACATATAGTTCAAATGGTCACTTATTGCCCCTTCTTAGGTGGACACTACCTATCTTAGATGACGTCTTTCTACTCATGTATCCTTCAGTGTAACCTTCACCTTTTTATGACAATTTGGGTGCAACACCTCACATGCACATAACTCATCCTCCTTAATTCCACTTCTTCTCTAGTTTTGCTCCTATTTTAAGTGCATTTTTATTCTTTAGTTAATTTCTTGCACATCATCTTACCTTGGCCTATTTTCTTGGATGACTTCCTTATACATGTGTATCCTTTGGCATGACCTTCACCTTTCTTATGGAAACCTGGGTGTAGCACCTCAATTGTACATGACTCAACCTCCTAAATTCCACTTCTTCTTTAGATATGATCCTATTTAAAACACACTTTCAATCTTTGGTTAATTTCTTGCATGTCATCTTGCCTTGGCAAGTCTTACCCCATATAAATCTCTTACACTGGACCTCTAGTGTTCTATTTCTCTCATGATGCTCTTGTGAACTTTTATAATGTGCATCTTCACTATCTATTTTTTGCTCAACCATGTTGGGCATCTTGCCTTTGGGTTGATTTAGCACCATATTAGTTAATGCACCTACTTACAACTGTAGCACAAGTGTAGCACCAAGGTGATTTATTCTTGGGCCTTTAAGGGTCTTACACTTTTCATATTGCACATGTGTCTTTGTAGCTACTTTTACTTCCACCTAGAGAGCTTCACATGCATACTACTTATATGTATAACCTCATGCACTTATGGGCACAAGTACTCAACTAACTCAATTAGAATTATGCATGAAGTGTTGACACAAAAGTTCTTTCATATGCTAAGTACTGCTCACTACCTCTATACATTGTATAAGGGATAAAACAAAAAGAAAAGAATGGTTTGCCTTGTGTCAAACTTTATTCTAGTTATCTCAACTCAAACTAACTATTGACCATCAATTTGGAGTGTTCATGGCATGTGTGCCCACCTACTACCTATATGTCTTTAGTTGGTTGCCATTGAGATACCCAGGGAGTAATTCATTGGACAACATATGTAGAATATATGCACCTATTTCCAAGATGTGATGGATGATGTAGGGACCCATCCACTAGATTTGTAACTTACCTAGGTGCTTGAATTACTTAGAATCATAGAGAAACACTAATGCTCCTTCATTTATCTCTTTATGCTTGATATGCTTATCATGCCACCACTTTTGGTACACTTTCTTAACTTAATGACTCTATTTGCCTTGGGTATGCTTCTCATTTGAGCACTCCAAGTCTTCTAACCTTGCACTTAAAGATTCCTGGTCATCTAAGTGGCCAAATCATGTAATACACAAGGAGGGCGCCATGAATTCCATGGGTAGAATTACTTTGGTGCCAAACACAAATTGAAATGGTGTATCCTTGTTCAGGCACTTGTAGGTTATGTGGGATGCCCAAAGTACCACTAAAAAATAATCATCCAAGTCCTTGTGACCAACATCACATATCTTTGTTTGGCACATTCCTAAGATTTTATTAAAGGATCTAACTATGCCATTGGCCTAGGGATGAGATGAGGTGGCCTTGTGGTGCACCACCATGTATTTATTCATAAGGACGTGCATCATTTCATTGATGAAATGAGTTCCCTTATTGTTATTCAAACTCAATGGGCACCCATACTTGTTGATGATGTTCTCCCATATAAAGTGCATAGTTATTGTGGCTATGTATTCTTTGGCCCACTTGGTGAAATAGTAGTGGCCACTAAGATGTATCTTACACCTGTGCACCATATTGTGGGAGTAATTAACCCAATAAAGTTAATGGTCCATTTTTTGAATGGTGCCTGGGCAAGAATGGGGTGAGAGGCATATCGGCCTAGTGGTTAGGCTTTCTGATACACTAGCATATATCACATGCCTTGGCATATTATTTTGTATCTTATAATAGACTTGGCTACTATAAGACTGACTACAATACCTTACACTCCATTGTGTCACTAGCACAATAGCCTCATATGATCCCCTCATGTGCTAAAACACATTGACATAGAACTTTATCCATAATTAGTTTGTATAATTTCCCCTCAATGAGATGGAATGGGGTAGCATAAATCATAAGTTATTTTTTTCCTTGGTGGATAAGGTCTAGGGCACCAAATCAGATGTTAATAAAGTGACAATCCCCACTATATCTTCAAGAATGTATTAGACTATGTACAAATATACATCTGACATGTCATCTTCAATTGGTGCCACTACATTTCTAGAGTTGATGTGGGATAAATGGTCTAGCCCCAATTTCTACTTCCTAGTTTTGATGACTATAGAGAACTAGAACTCCTTGAAGAGAATAATATATTTGCATATGAAACCATGTAAGACATGCTTGTTCATGAGGTACTTGAGTTCCTCATGATCTATGAAGAAGATGAATGGGGTTAATAGTAGGTATTGCTTAAATTTTTTTAAGGCATAGACCATTGCCAGTGCCTCACACTCAATGGTGGTATAATTATGCTCTACCTACATCAATTTTATAGTTATGAAGGATATTGGGTGGTCCATTTTGCCCTCACTTGGTTGTGCCAATATGGTACTAATGGTAAACCCTGAAACATCAATGTGGATGTAAAAAGGAGTTATCCAATCAACAAATTATAGAATTAGTGTACTATCCAATTTTAGCTTCAGTGTCTCAAAGGGATCTTCTTGTGTTTTTCCCTAGTAGAATGGGCCATCCTTGTGAAATATTTCCTTTAGAGGCACTATGATCTTTGCTTAGCTATGAATAAACTTTATATATTAACCATAATGGTATAGAAAGGCATGAATGTATTTCTATGTTGAGGGAGTCTAGAACTAGATTATTATGGATATCTTGACTAGATCAGCAAGCAAATTGTCCTTGTAGATGATGTGCCTAAGCAATGTCCTAAATAGAGTTATAAAGTTACACTTCTTCAGATTTAAGGAGATCTAGAGATACTTGCACATTTCAAACATGAGGTGTAGATTTTCATAGTGATATTTTACAAGACCATACATATTCCAATCATCAAAATATACTTGGAGAAACCTATGGATAAAGTCCTTAAAGGCATTTATTACTACCCTGGAAAATATGGCTGGTGCATTGTTGAGTCCAAAGGGCATCACATTATAGGTGAAATAACACCATTCAATTTCAAAGGTTGTTTTGGGCTTATCCTCTTCAATTTTCTCCTAATGGTAACCCAAAAACCCATCAGTGAAAATGTAGATTTCATAATGTATGACTCCATCCAAGACCTCATCGATGAACAACGTCAGGAATGGATCATTGATGCAAGCGATGTTAAACATTGTGTAGTCAATGCAAATACATATGCACCCATATTTATTGATGCTAATGACAATCAAGCTCACCCATTAAAATTATTGTAATAGGTAGATGATGGTATCCACAAAAATTCCATCAATCTCCATCTTGACCTTGACATAGAGATTAGGATTCATCTAATATGGGTACTTCTTGACTGGCCTCACACTGTTTACCATCTTGATGCTCATTTTCTAAAGTGAAGGGTGGGTGGCCTTCATGTCTTTATAGCTACATGAGAATAGGTCTTGAAATTATTTTAGAAGGTCTATAATTCATGCCATCTCTAATTCAGACTAGTAAGCACCTATAGTGGCAATCTTTGACTCACCTTTTATGTTGATGTCTACTTTAGTGATCTTGAGTAACACATGGTAGAGGTTCATTTATATCTTAATGAGAGTCTTCAACTTCCTTTATCCCCTCTATTATTTCAATTTAAGTATGAATTAGATCTTCATTGTCTGGGGTGTTATCATACATAAGGTTTATAAGCTTTTGTTTACCTATTGGAACCTTTTAATAATGTTCTTTTTAGGTCTCATCATCTTCTTCATTGGAGTCACTAGTAAGTGTCATATCTTTCAATAAGGTCAGGAGAGAGAGTCATTTTTTACCAAACATCTCCTTTAGGTTCCCTTATAAGATAGCAGTATCCTCAAACACTACCCTTTAGATGACTTGTAATGGCTCTAGTAACTCTAAGTTATGTGAAGAAAAGGAGAAGGTGTGCACGAACCTCTCCTTAAGAATCTCCTAGTTACCTATCTCATGGTGTGTCTCATTTACAATGTACCATACTCACACCCAAGTTTTTAAGGTCCTATAAAATGTGTGCACCCATAGGCCTCTCGATGCATTCTCACCATAGATAAGGTTTTTTCACATAGATGCACATGCATGATTGGGTCAAAATCATTGGCATAAGTAGGTATGTACATATCCTCATTACTCTTTTTGAACTTAGTGTAGATCACTGCCTTCATATCCTACCAAGTTAGCAAGCTAGGTCTCTGCACTACCCACCAATGAGTAGAAGTGCTCTTCAAGGTATGCACTAGGGCACCCATTCAATCTATCTCCTTTAGGATGTAGGATTCAATGTATTGGACATAATTTTATATGGGTTAGCTCCCTTCATAATTTATAAGCACTAAAAGCTTCTCTTTATTGAGTTGTATTATTCTTTTCTTCAACTTTCAAGTGTGGGGGGGCCATTTCTTCTTGAGGTGCTAAATCTTAACCAACCTTATCCTAGTTGGTCTTGGTTCAACTTTGCACACTAGGTGGAACCTTCAACTAATAACCTCATAGGCCTCTTAGACCCATTACCCATAAGATACATAAATTTTATCAGAGGTTAATTATCCATCCTCCCATTTTAGTATGCCTTGATCATTAAGGTTGAGTTTCTTAGCACCTTAAACCATGATATTATAGATGTGCTTGATCTCATCCTCAAGATCAACACTTTCTACATATGAGGTCCCTTAATCACTTGAAAGATGGATCATTGCCCTTTCCTCGTCATTCTCAAAATTCATATAGAACTTCTTAAAGTGCATGTATGTGTTATTATCATAGCACCATTACCTTTCCAAGAGCATTAAATAGTTATCTTGTTCTACAAACTTGATGACCTTAAAGTCGACATGGAACTTGGCACCCATGATATCTATAATGGCATCCTTCAATATCCAAATCAATTTCACTCAGGGCTTAGTATCCATGAACAACATGTGAGGTGAAGGTCTCAAGAGTGGCCACCCCATCTTTTCCTAAGGCATTTTGAGTCAGAATACTGACCTCATTGTCTATATGAGCTAGTACTTCACAAAATAGACACCCATTGATGGTGGCATCTATCAATAGTTCATGTTCATACCTGAAATTATAATTATTCCTTACCTCACATACCCACTCCATATGTGACACATCAACCTCAATCAACTAGGGCACAACTTCTACTTCTAGTTTCTTCCTTGCATGCTTTACCAACAAATCTTTTAGCAAGGGTAGTATTCCTTTAGTTTACAAGAAGCATAGGATCTTAGTAAATTCTTAAAATTTAGCCTCCTAGTGATCTTTCTTCATACATGAAGTGGTGGCTTATGGATCCAAATATTTAGCCAATAAAATTTTACCCTACAAGTTTTGTATCATGCTCATGGCTTGTTCCAAGACAACTTTTTACCACACGGGGTTAGGATATGATGCAAATTTTGGCTCTAGATATGTTATATCCTTAGTGAATCTTGATTTTCCATACTCCAATCATAGGTATTGGTTTATCATAGTAGGTGGTTGAGTGGTAAACCCATTCCTTGTTATAGCATGTACCTTATGTAGCTCCTTACAAGTTTGTTATGGATTATGATCCCATCTTTCTTATTTGGACTCGTGCCTCACCATTTTTACACCTCTATCTATGCTAGGCTGACCTTGAGTTACATTTTCATATAAATTATTGCATTCTTTTCCTACATGTGTTCCTTGACAATACCCACACATTGGGTGTATGGGGTAGTCATATTGATAATGTTTAGTTGACCCACACTTGTAGCACGATCATGGTGGGAATCTTCCTCTACCACGTCTTCCTCCTCATCCATGTGTGACTTGTTGGTTGCTATAGCTCATATTATTTATCCATAGCCTTCATTTATTTGACCCACATAACCACCACCTGATGTTGTCACCTACCTCATAACTCTTTCTATGTTATAGGGAATCTCATCAATGACAATATAGTTCACTATTGAGTGCATATAGGCATTACACATTTTATAGTAAGTGGTGGTGTTTACTTGGATAGAATGCTAAAATAGAGGATAGTTTCAAGAATTATGTGGCCCATGAAAAATCTCAAAATTGAGAAGTAGGGTGTAGACATTTATTTGTGGGTAGTTGTTCTTGTTATGCCCCTCCATCTCATAGTCAATGTACCATAATCCACTATGAGTGTCATGCACTAAACCAGCTATCAATTTATATAGTTGGGAGGCCATTGATGTAATATATGCCTCTATGAATGTGATAATCCTTGTGTAGGTGCTACCTATTGCCTTGGCCCATAGCATGGATTTAATCACTTTAAGGGGGTCCATGAAAGTTTTTATAAACAATTCTCATTTGAAAGGTACTAATAGGCCTCCAAAAAACCATTACACATGTTAGGGGGGTGAATGTCATAGAGAAGCTTTGAGAGAAGAGTTTTAAACTATGCATCATATAGGTGCATGCTCTTGAATAATCCTTGGTTGATCTCCTTGAGCACCATGATGCTCTATTTCTCAAACTTAGGGATATAAAACTCCTTCAAGAAGGCTTCCTTCAACATAGTGTAATCAACCATAGCCTAGTTTAGGTCAGACTTTTGATACTAAGTATGGGCATGATTTACTAGGGTGGTAACAAAATAGGTTTGCTTGCACTCAAGCTAAGTGATGCCTCAAGTGCACCATTATAACTCACACTTTAGCACATACTCTATGGTATTTTCAACTCCATGATACTCAGGCAAGTGCATCACCATCTCATAGTAGATATGTTGAGGGGGTAGTGCTAGGTTCTAAGGCACTTTACCCCCTTGTGTCTATGTTGGAGGTGTCCCTCCCATACCTCTACTTATAGGGTTGAGCATTGACCCTGACAGAGTACGATACATTGTTAAACTTGTTGGTGTAGTACCACTCACTAGTGACATCATTCCACTTCCTATGGGATGTTGCTCAGTTAGCATAGATGACATTATTTGTATGATAATTCTTGTACCTATGTTTAAGGATCCTAATTTTGTTCTTGTTATATTCACCATACTATTACTCAATTCCTCATAAAGAATTACTTTCTCAACTACAAATTCTTGATCCAAGTTTTGGACCCTATCAAAGTCTATGTTGATAATAGGTTTAGTTACTGTTCTTTTTTTTGGTGGAGAATCTAGTACATAAGCTTGCACTTCAGGTTCAAAGGGGGTAGGTAATTTTGGTGATTTCTCAAGAAACATATCTTATAAGAACCCATTATGTCCTATACACAACTACTAAGTATATTTTCTTGCTTCTTCCTCTCTCTTTTTATGCTACTACAATTCAATGGATCCTTCCCCATGCCCTTCCCACTTGTTATGGGTCCTCTCGACACTTTCAATTTTTAAATCCTATATCAACCTATACTTTCACTTACTATAGTTCAGCCTCTAGAGATCTCAAGTGTCAAGTTGTTATTCCTCTTCCATTACACCTCACCTACACTTCCCCTTCTCACTTTCTATGCTTGTTCATATGCGTAAGGACCTTAGCCTTCCATTTTTATGATTTCTATATTATAATCCATCAGAAGCTTCTTTATTTTGATGTTGAGCCCTCTTATGAAATTACCCCTTTGTTCATGAAGAAAATCATATTCTATTTCTTTCAAGCATGAGAAGATCAACACTCTAAACTCCAACATGTATCTATTCAATGCATCCCTCTACCACTTATCCATAGTGCACATCCAAACTTCATCTAAGATTTTCAACCTCTCTTCATGCTTTGTGGTCCACTTGATGTGTTAGTTGTAGCTACACCTTCTAGTAGTAGTGTAGGTGACCAACCACTGGTATACATTCTTAAGTATTTCATAGAAGAAAACATCATATAGAACATCATATAGGTTAACTTGTACCCATTTTCTTAGATTTTTCCCTTTGCATGTAGGATAGTTCTGCATGAAACTATCTTCCACTTTCTCTAGCTATCACTCAATATTCTCAAATGATAGTCATAGAATCACTCTGTTATACCACTACAAAAATTAAATTCAACATGTGTCTCAGAAATTAAACCAAAATGTTGTAGAAAAGTTCAATAGGTTGGCTTTTGCACTTGGTCATGCACATAGCTATTGAGCCAAGTTAGTTCTAGACTTGGTGGAGCTAGGAAAAAGGATAGTAAGGTCTAGCACACAACATTTAATCATGTTATGGCACTGACATTAGTTTCACACAAGGTAAAAGCCTTATGCACTCACCCAAAATGTAATAGCAAAGGGATCAGACCCACTTTGGTCTAATTGCATCATAGTGTAACTTGGGGTTCAAATGGACTTAGTTACTAGCTAAAGGTGTTTAGATGGACATACACCACTTCATCCTTTAGAAGAATGTCACTAGGCATGAACCTTTACAAGATCATAGGTCCTAAGATATAAGTCCATCTCTAGTTAGACTGAGCTCTTATAGGTGTAAACTATTGGGTAGTAGGTTAAAGGCCATTTGGTTACTTGTGAAAATCATGGGGATGGTTTAAGTTTAAGGATTCATTCTTAGGGTATAATTCTAGGCACGGGTCTTAGAACCTTGGCACCTTCTAGTTCTAACACTCTATTGCTTTATAGGTGAGTTGAGGTCACTATATGGCACAAGGACACCATTAGTGACCAAAAATGAACCTTCATTTTGTAATACATTCAAGTAACTACTATAAAATCACTCAAATGAAACTAACTCATGATCATATCATTATGTAAACTATAGTGTAATAATCAATACTTCATTTCCTCATTAGCATATAGTTTAATTAATGAGTTCAATACAAAGAACTAGAGCATATACTCTTCTTATCTCTATTCATGCCTGGTAGCTCACATATGAGCTAGGGCTATACATTCCAATCTCTAAACTAATATATACATACTAAGACATACTACTGGTTCACTCTCTATTTTTTTAGAGCTTCATTATAATTCATCACCTTCTCTCCCTTTTGTCTTCAAATTTGAGATTCCTTTTATAGGTGAATGGGCATCTCCTACTAGGTAGGATGGGTGCATGCCAAGTGCTGAGTCATCATGAGTCCATTAGCTCTAATACATTGTCTAAGGTATATGAGTACATATTGTAGGCTAAGATATCATTGATGGGTTTCTATCTCATGTACTCCACTCTCCAACATCTTTGCTTCTTGAGTTTCCACATCCATGTATTGGAAAGAGTGTCTTTATGTAAAATAGTGATGTGTAACTACCTGCCATTTGACATGGGATCCATGAGGACTTCTCCAAATGGTTCTAAAATGAATAAAAAGGGGAGAAACCAACCCAAGGGCCATTACACACTTAAATTGTTCTAATTGACATGGTCCACGTACTTACTCTAAAAAGGGGGCCCAATAGGTTTTGTGAAAAATACCTTTACCCATACATTAAATTATGGTGAATGATAAGAGTGGGTAATAACACATACCAAAATGATTTGTCCACCCAACCCAACATAAATATATTCATATTATCCACTCAATGAATCTAGTGTGGGCCATTTTTTATTTGATATAAATTATGTTGTAGCATCCTTATTATTTTCATCATCTAGAAAGCATATAGTTGGTTCTTACCAAGTCAAATATATTCTATCTTTATATTCAATAGTAGAAGTGTGTAAAGAGATACATTAGATCAATGTACTTTCAATTCCAACTTCCACCAGTTTCATTTCTTCATGACTTGGGTAGCCATGCTCGTGATGACTCATTTACATATTGGTTACCTCTACTACTATGAGGAGCATATAAATGTTGTACTTATACTCCAGAAAGACTTCTATAGGATCTAACTCTTTAGATGTATGGATAACAACCTAATTTAATTATTCTTTACACCTATCATAAAAAAATTATAGGTGTTTCTCTTTGGTGGTGAGACCTCTCATAAATTTTTCATTTAGGTTCAGGTCAATTGGATCAAAGGTAAGGTTACCTAAGATGAGATATCTTCCATTTTAATCTTATTTAATTCACCTTCTCCATATGGACAACCAATTTCATCATTAATTTCTTATATTTCATATATTTCTAATTATAGGATAGGTGTCACATTGGTTCCATTGAGCTATCTATCATCTTGAATTATCATGCCAATTCTAGGAACAATAACATATGATATGAGCATCTCAAATTTATAACATACATCTTCTTCATCTAATTGTTATAATTATTCTATTTCTTCTTCTAAATGATTACAAGATGTTTTTGACATTTCTTTTTGTGTGGGAAACTCACTTCTATTCTAATTTTTAACCAATATGTTGCCTAAAAAACTATTACCATTTCATCATCTAACTTATCTTCATTTCTACTCTTAACAACTGGTTCATGCTTATAGAAGGTTACATTATCGATCAATAAGACTTATTCAACATTTTGTCATTTACACATCCATAGACCTTGAATTATGAATTTTGGACCATGGTCTAATAGGCTAGTTTAGGCATTGCTTGTTGATAATCTAGTACAACAAATGGTATTGGATTAGTAAAATCATCAAAAGACACTTGATCACTAAAATAAGTAAAATAGTCTACTGACTAAATGTTGGATTAACATAATTACACACTTTAAATTAATCAGGGCTCTCATTTATCACAGGGAAGTTTGATTAGTCATTAAATTGAGGAATTACTTCATTATAAGGTACACATTAGTCTATTAGTTGACTTATAGGGGAGTAAAATGAAGGAGTTTGCCTGTAAACACCTAATTTTCCAAGTAAATAAAATAGGTCCACATAATATCCATGTGACATTGATTGTTGTTCAATTTTAAAATACTCTTGGTAAGTTAAAATCATAGATGTAAGATCAAATTAGGTCCTTCAAATAAACATAGTGTATGCTATGGGAAATGTAGTAGATCTATAAATCAATCTTAGCTTAGAAAAGATTAACCCTACTTACACTTTTGATTGGGGATACCTTAGATAATCAGGGTCATGGCCAAGATGGATACATAAAACTTAATCAAGGGATATATTACGACAATATTATCATTAAGGAGGGTTCCCAAGACTCTAGTCAAGAAAAACTATGCAATAACCCCAACTAAGTCCTATGTTTTCATATTCACTAAACTAATAACAAGTAAAGAAAAGTCTAATCTAGTACTCACCAAAGCTTGTGGCATAAAGTGGGGGTTAGTAAATGTAGAGTAAATATTTACTCTACGTTTCATTCTATTTATTAGTTGCACACCATGAAATTTTGTCTTCGCATACTTTGGTCTGAGATGGCAGTTTTTTAAAATAGAGCATAGGCTCTATTTTCCTTTTTGATTCATTTTTGTCTAAGTGTCGGGATCAAACAGATCTAACAAGTGTCATCATCTGAGGCACCTTTCATATTTTCTATGAGTTAGTAGGAATGTGCCACATATCTCATAGTGATTTATCAGAATGCACCAAGTGTCATCATCCACAGTTTCATATCGGCACCCACATTCCATCTCTTTTTAGTGAAAGGTTTTAACAAGCTAAGTATCAGGATCAAGCGGAAAGCACCATGTGGTAGTTGTAGAAGGTCTCAATTTTGCTTTTCTAAAAGCAATAAAAGATGCCACGTATCCCAACAAAAGAGAGCGAAAGCCACCACATGTCATGATTTGAATTATCTTCATTTTGCTTCACTGATATAGAAAAGACCATGGTGGGTCTTAAGTGTTGTTTTTGAAGCAAGCAGAAGTCGCCAGGTGTCATTGTCCATGTAAATATGAAATGAGACCCATTTGTTTCTATGGTATAAATATATTAAAGTGAAGACCACCACGTGTCATCTTTCACAAGTTTCTAAAAGGGTAGCTAAAAGAAGTGGAGACCACCACGTAACCCCAGCTAAGTAAAGTATAGATTGCCATGTGTCCTTTAATGAAGCAACAAATATTGACACATGTCCCTGTGTCCCTTTTAAAGTTACTTAGGTAAGAAATGCTATGGGTTTTATTTTATTTTAATCTATTGAATTTTTGAGGAAGTGGATTGCAACACGTGTCAAAGGTGGAACACTCCTGAGCAAAGACACAAAAGAGTATAGGTTACACAGAAAGTGCCATATGTCTTTGATAGGTGTTGCAGAACATGCCAAGTGTCATCCTCTAGTGTCTCCTAAAGTAATAAGAAGGTTTTCAAGAAAATGGATAAGTGTTACTTAGTGTTTAAGAGAAGGGAGCGTCCTACAATATGTTTCAGCTAATGAACTGCAAGAAGACGAAGCATTTCAAAATCTATAAAATATCTTCTATTAGACACTTCTAGTTCGGTTAGATTTCAGTTGGGCCATTAGATTGAGAAAAAATAGAAAATATGGAGTGAATTAGAGGCTATAAATAAGGGTGTAGAGATCACCAGAATCATGATGAAATACCAGAGAGAATTTTGAGAGAGAATTATTGTAAAGAGTTTAGACTTTCTAGAGCTGTGACTAGGATTATCATTTGCTTTTGTTCTATCTTCTTAAGTTGGAAGGTTTATGTAACTATCCATGTTTCTGTGCCTCTTATGTGACTGGAGAATTAATGAGAAGATTGAATCATATGCCTTTGTTGATATTTTCTATGTCATTTGCAAAAGTAGTCTAGGCTGTAGACTTTTTAGAGTTGTGATTAGGAATGTCATTTGATTTTGTCTCATTTTATTGAGTTGAAAAGTTTATATAACTGTACATGTTTCTACACCTCTTATGTGACTGGAAAATTTAAATAAGAAGATTGAAACCTATGCCTTTGTTGACATTTTTTGTATCACTGCAAAAGTAGTCTATGCTGTGAGCCTCTGTTTCTATCATTTCCATCTTTTACATTGATCATGCACTTGTTTTCTCTTAAATGTAAATGAATCTTATATATAGTCTCATGGTGCTTAGGATTAAGGTTGACTTAAATTCATGTGCAACACCATAGATTATATTTTCTTTCTTGCATTTGTGTTTCTGTTAAAATTCTTGTCCCTTTCCCAGTATATACTTAATATAGAGAAGAAACAACTTCTTAAAAATCTGGAGGTTGTTTCAAGTTGCAAGTCCAACTTCTTGAAACTTCCCATTGTTTTTGATTAGAATCAAGTGCAATTTTAAATCATCAACATTAAATATAAAAGTAAACATGCATAAGATAATCCCATTTAATCTATGTATAGGTAGGACCCTAATGTATGGAGAAAGCAATATATTCAAAAGCTATTACTTATGTTGCTTCTATCTTCTAAAGAGAGGAACAAAGTTAGAGATACTTACCTTGAAGATGAACCCATCGAGACTTAATCTCTAACTTAGCCAAAGATGCTTCATAAGAGGTTGGAGTGGTTTGTAAGGATCACTAAGAAAGGCTAAAGCATCCAAGACTTTTTAATAAGACAAGATTTTTCTCCAAGTAGAAATCCTAAGCTAAGACTCCTCATGTAGAATGGTGAAAAGGTCAATTGTAAAGAAGTGAAAATGAATTATTAACTCTTGTTGTCTCTCTAAGAATGGAGAAATGGGTGTGTTTATATAGGTGGATCTAACCCTAGTCCCTTCTAAAAGTTTTAGCCAATAAGGTCGACCCAATCGGCCTAGTATCATTATTAACAAAAATAATTTCGGTCATGGACTAGCTGACCTAGACCCTAATAAGTTTTTATCAATAAGAGTACAAGGTTGATGGGGCTGACTATGTAACACAAATCATTAAAAAAAAATTAGGTTAGTGAAGGGTTAAATGAATGTGGTAAATGACTAGAAGAGGGTGAAAAATAGGAGGCAAAGCTTACAGGAATATTTTTAGGAGCTAGTTGGATTGATAACAAGTGGTAATAAGCTATAAAAATCCTATGAATCACTAATGGTCTACCCACCCATTTTTTGGTACACCCTTTAGGGTGTGCACTCAGAGAGATTGAGACTTGATGGGTTCCTAAAAGATAGAAAGAATCAATAATTTATAAAGTTTGAAAATATTATGTATATGCATATGCCCCACGTGAAGCTCATCATGTGTCACTTAGGTGTAATAGAGGATGGTGTTTCGAGAAAGAACATAGTAATAACACTAAAAAAATTATAGTATTTTAAAGCATAAAATAATAGAAAGTAAATGATTGAAAGGGAAATAAATGAGCAAGTAAATGTATGCATACCTTGACTTTCCTTTATTTCTGGATGGTTGGTTGCTATGTTTTTAGTTTTGATCATGGAGGATGTAGATACTACTTTTGAAAAACCCAAGGATAAAAAACTAAAGAGAAACAACACACAAATGTAGGAAATCCAAGATAATTAGTTTTATGTGGATGGGACATACTTGGAAATTTGGCAATCTAGGGTGACAAGTGCTATGTTAGACCAAATGACCAAGTTAAAAAAAATTAGAGTAAATTGGGTAACCAAAAATCCAAGGCTATTAAAGATCAAAAAATTCAAACAAGTAAACCTTAAGTAAGAAAGGCAAACTCACCAAGTCAAACTAAGGATACATGTGAAAAAGGATGGTAATCAAACATCAATATAGAATCAATAACAATACTTAATTAAATGGTAAAGGATTATCTAGGAATAATAGATCAAGGAAAAGCATTTAGGTTTAAGCAATCAAGTTTTGATGGAATATGAAGAGACAAATAATGATGAGGGGGACATAGGTGGCTCAAAGGTGTAGCTTTTAGAGAGATTTAAAAGTGTGCATTTCCATACATCATCACCTAAATCCTTTTTGAATCAGTGCATCAATCCAAATGGTAAGATAAAAAATGTTCAGTTCTTTATCAAAGATTCTTAGGTGGGGAATAAACAAGCACCATCTACCTTAAACCCCAATAAATGTTTTTGTGTTGATAAGCTCAAAGGAAAGATTGGAGAATAAAAGGAATTTTTATTAGGTATAGATATACCCATTTCAAAATATGTGAGTGGATTTCATATTGTTGTTCTGGATGAATTGAAGACCAAGGCATCCTTATGGTGGTCTTATTGTTTGGTGGGAAAATTTCTTGGGCCACGACCTAATATAAAATGTTTTAGGGGTTGCACTAGATCCAATGGAAATTAAGAGGGTATTTGGATATCTTTGATTTTAGTAATGTTTTTTTCCACATCAAATGCACCAATGATGAAAATAGAGTGCATATCTTAGTAGGAGGCCTTTGGTTTATGGGAAGATCTATACCCTTTTTGACAAAATGGAAGGCAGGCTTTGACCTTGAGCAAGAAGATATTCACAAGACACCCATTTGGGTATGTCTTCCTAAGATTCCTATAAATTTTTTGGAATAATATTTATTCATCAATATAGCAAAAACATTTTTTAATCTTATTGCCTTTGACTCAGCTACAAAATTTAGGACCTACATGGTGCATGCTCGATTCTATGTGAATGCAAGAATAGATCAAGAATTTCCCACTTTTTTTATTCTTAATTCCTCAAGTGGTGAAAGGATTCAAAAAATTTATTATGAATATTCATTCCTAAAATGTGAATGATGTAGGAAACTAGGACATATGACAAGAAATTGACCCTCCTTTGTAAAAAAAGGTAATGCTTTTGTTTTCAAAAAGGATCAAAATACATGGATGAGAAAATCAAATATCAATACAAAGAGTTTCCATTGATGTTTCATCCTCTTTCTTAGGATAAATTTATTTTAAAGGAAAACATTCCAATTTCTATGATGATCCAAGATGCATCTACATTAGGTAATGAGCCAGTTTCAGCAAAAATAATTATAAGGGTTAATGTAAATTAGTCAGAGATTAATAAGGTAGTAGAGGTAGATTCTAAAGAAGTTTTTCAAGGATTATAAAATACACCTTTCATAAGTAACAGTCAATAAAAAAGGTAAATTAGAGTCAATGAGATGAATAAGGAGATTACAAATCTCCAAAATACTAAAAAAATTCTACTCATTTTTCTTCTCCAGTGGTTTGTAATCTTTTATAGTGTTTGGATAATTTGGAGGAAAGTGAAGTTAGGGATGTTTCCCTATGGAGTTTTTCACCAATAAAAGAATATATTTTTGACATAGCTTAGGACATCATGGGTTTGAATGAAGATAAGGATAAAAAGGAGTTCTCTAATAGGATATCTTCAGCTTGTACATCACCAAGTTTTAAGATGAATTATGCTAGAGAGGAGAAGGATATTAATTTATATGGGTATAAGAAGTAGGAAGATATAGGTATATGAAATAAAAAAATAATATTATGATTAGTTGAAAAAAAAAGAGTAAAAAATAGAATGAGATAACCAATGGTTATCAAAAAATTCTAAAGCTCAAACTGATCAGAGAATCTATTAGGAAGTAGAATAAATAGTAACAATGAAGGTTATGTCTTAGAATATTAGAGGTCTAAACCATTCTATCAAACATAGAGGTTTCATAGATATGAGGATCACTAATCAACCATCTATTCTTGATATTTAGGAAGTAAAAATGGTTAGCATTATTTTACAAGCAACAAAACATTAGATTTTGAAGGAAGATTTATTTTATAGTGTAGGCTCAGAGGGAGTGTTAAGAGGTATTGTTACCTTTTGGGATGATAAGAGAGATAAAGGTAAAATCCTTGTTGAAAATAGAAACCATCTAGCTATTTTATTTACTAATATTTTGCATGATATTTCTTGGATTCTTTCAAATATTTATGCACCTAACATGATTTTTGGTAGGAGAAGACTATGGTTGGATCTGGTGTCTTTCAAAAATACTTAAAAATATTTTAAATAGGTGATTTCAACACCTCATTTTATGATGGAGAAAAAAAGGAGGTGTCCAATATTTGTATGATATTATGAAGGATCTAGATGAGTTCATTTTTGTTAATGGGTTATTTGATATCAAACTAAGAGGATATCCTTTCACTTGGTTGAATAAAAGGATTGATAAGAATCTTATTCAAACAAGATTAGACCAGGATCTTATTTCCACTGATTGGTTTAGCATTCATGATTTTTGTTTATTTTCACTCCCTAGGATTGGATCGAATCATAATCCATTGGTGTTTAATATTTTTACCAGTTTTAAAACCTATAAGACTCCTTTCATATTTGAACATATGTGGTTTTCTCACACAAAACTACTAGTAAGGATAAGTGAATGGTGTAATGTGCAAGCCTCTTGTACAATGATGTTTAAGTTTTCTCAACAAATAAAAAATGACAAAAATAAAATCCGTGTTTCGAATCATGAGGTTTTTGCTAATATCTTCTACCAAAAAGAGAATATTAAATTTGAGTTGATTTCTCTTAAATCTTGTATTACTACCCAAGGCCTTATCAAACATTTCCTTTAGCAGGAGCATAAACTAGAGTCAAATTATCATTTCATTCTAGATCAAGAGGAATCTTTTTGGAGACAAAATTTGAGGGATACTTGATTAAAGGAGGGAGATTATAATACAATATTTTTTCATTTAACTATGCTAAAGAATAGAAGTCATATAAATTTAATAAAATATTTGATGAGGATGGATCACTTCACATTGATCCTGTGATTATTAAAGAGAAAGCAATGTTGTAGTTTAATTGGGGTTTAGGCACTTATCTAGTTATTCAAGTCAGTTCTGGACTCATTACAACTAGGTGTAAAGATAGTTTATTCCTGTATTGCTTAAAATTTATCACTCAACTGTGTTGGAATTAATTCACATAAGGTATAATCCTTATGTGCTCAATTGAAGCACATAAGAGAAAGAATCAAGGCCTATATTGGGATAGTTATGATATGGCACAATGAATCACATATAGGACTTGGTTAAAACAAATAATGCTTTTGATAGATTCATGGTCGCAAGCCTTTTTGGGCTAAGACTAATGATTTATAGGCAAAAACCTATTAGGGAACTCATTCTAGCCATAAGGGTACAAGTCTTTATTGGGTTGGTTCTATAACCTCAAGAGTGCAAGTTTATTTGTCACTAAATTTAACATCATTTGGTTTCTTTGAGGGGTCAAGGGGATGCTTTCACTAGAAGGCTCATTCTAGGCTTGTGCATCAAGTTAGGGTAAAAATGTTTAAGTGTATGACCTTATCTACACCTTGGCTATTTTATAGAATATGTTGATGTCATTTATTACACATGGACACCATTAATAATGTAGACTAGAGTGTATACACATAATATTTTTAACTTTTATTGATTACTAACACTTTGAATCTTGTAGGAACCTATCGAGTCTCAATCTCTTTGAGTGCATACCTTAAGGGGTGCACTGAGAAAGGGGTGAGAAGACCATCAATGCTTTATAAGATTGTCATTCCTTTTACCAATTGCCATCCACACTCTAGCCTCCCGAAACCATTAAACCCAAGCTTAATCTTCTTAGTCCTATTCATTTTAATAATTTTATATATTTTATCCTTCATTTATTACCTTAGAACCCTTTTGACCTATCAATTATGCTAGGTTGACTAGGTCAACCTAGTACAATTTAGGGACTTTTTCTCTCTTTTGGTTTATTGGCCTCTTGGCTGACCTAGCACAAACCTAGAGAGTTAGCCTCAAAAATGTGCTAGATTGAATGGGTCAACCTAGCACAACCAACATTACCAAAATTTTTTAGGGTAAGATACCAATATATATACAAGGTCATTTACCACAATTTTTTAAGAGAAAATAATTAAGTGAAGAAGTATGAATGAACATCTACCTATTGACCATTCTACTTGGGGAATAAAGCTTTAGGGTTCAATACTTTCATTGAAGCTTTGATCTCATCTTGTGGATAAGTCTTTTGGATGCTTGGATAGGTTGTGTAGCCTAGATCTGATTTATCTTAGTTATCCTTACATACCATGATAATATCTTGTGAAGCACCTTGACCAAGGGGGATATTGAGGATTATTGGGTTCATTTTCAAAGGTAAGTATTCCTAACTTTATTCCTTCTTTTTAAGAGTAGATAGATACTGCATTTGTATTCTTCTCTTCCATGTATTAAGATTCCATATACATTGAAATGAGTATATGTCTTGTATACATGTTTGGTTTAGTTATTTATTTGATTTGTTTCTAACCCCCACTTTGTGCCACAAGCTTTGGTGCGCACTAGATTAGATTTACCTTGTTATTAGATTAGTGAAATATTAAATGATAGGAATCTTTTAGGGTTGTTATGTAATTGTGTTAGACTACAGGCTTTAGAAACCTATCTCACATGGTGTGTTGTGACAAGTGATACCTTAATTAGGTCTAATAGATCCCCACATTGGTCATGATCCTGATTAATAATTGTATGCCCCTAATCAGAAGGGTAGGTGTGCTCTATCCCATTTGATCTAGGATTAATTTATGGACATGATGCATTTTTGATTGCATACATTCTAGTGAAACCAATGTGAATCAAACCCTTGTAATATTTCTTTCACTTATTTCAATTTTATTCATAATTATTTTTATCATATCTTTACTATGTTGGATCGACCCTGTCAACCTAGTTTATTTATCTCTATGCACAAGTTTGTAAGAATAGGTAACTGAATTGACTAGCTTGACCCTATATAGGTTTCAAAACTTGTAGAATTATGTTTAGATAACTAGATTGACCAGCTCAACCTAGTGTAGTTTTTATCTAGTTTTTAGACTTCCTTTTTAGTTAACTAGGTTGACCAGGTCAACCTAGTGCATTTTTAGCACATTTTAGCAGGTTTATGTGTTGCTTAGTTGACCAACTCGACCCATTTTGTAGGTTTTTGGTAGTTTTTTCCAAGGTTATTGATCATCAATCTTCTTCTTTTCATATCTAAAACCATTTAGATGAGTTTATATTGTTTTATATCTTTCTATTTTTATAATTTCCTTTCATAGTTTGTAGTCTTTATAACTACCCTTGCATAGTCAACTAGGTCAACCTTATGGACCTAGTCTTGTGTTCTATGTTTTCTAAAATAATTAGGTCAACCTAACCAACATAGTTCATTTTCAGACTTTGATTCCATACTACAAGTTTGATCCTGTTGACCTTGTTTTATATGATTGTCTATATAATTTCTCAACTATGCCTTGTTTTAGAGTTGGAATAAACCATATATGTTAATCACATCTTTATTTTAAGTTGTTTGCATTCTTATAATAGCTCGCATAGTCTAATTATGTGGTTATAAATTAATCATTTAGTTGAACTATTTCTATTGTTTTGCACATATAGACAAACCACATAAACATCAACAAGCATTTAAACGCTTGACTACTTAGGCCAACCTACTTAGAATTCATCACTAAGGGGGAAACTGACTTGATGCTCTATTCAAGTATAAAGCATGGTTTATTTTGGCTAAGGACTTGAAACCCTTATTGTTTTAGCATGTGAATTGAGGGGGTAGGCCCCAATACCAAGCTTGTATCATTGCCACTATAGTCCCTTTCATCCTAAACTTACCTAAAACTATCCTTAGATTGTTATCTAGTACCTTACTTATAGATAATCTCTCTTTACACTTAAAATCATTCTTAATAATATAATAAACATTATAGGTTAACCAAGTAGCTAGCTTTACTTTCAAGTTATTCACTTTCTCTTTGATTAATTGTGTGTGCAAAAACTTGCATTAGCCAGTGTTATTACAAGATTTTGCTTTGTGTGCATCTATTAGATTGGCTAACATCAATTAAATTGACTATTTTTTCCCTTTTAGTATTTAATGCTTTCTTACATTAATTTTAATTATCTTATTTTAGTTCATATATTGTTATTAGCTTTCTTTTCTTCCCAGTCTATTGTGTTAGGTTAACCCTATCAACCTAGTATCTTTTTTAGCCCTTGTACACTATGCTATGTCGACCTGGTTGACCTAGTGCTATTTTTATCACCTTTACCTTTTTATACCAATTAATATTGACTAAATTGGGTCAATACTATGGACCTAGTATAGTTTTATAGTCCCTATTTTTACACTAGGTCGACCAAGCTAACCTAGTACTATTATCAGTCACTTTCTGATTCTTTGCCTTCTCAAATTCTTTGCCTTCTCATCTTGCATCTTTTCCTTTCATCATGGACTTTCTATTTGGTTAAAAAAATGAAGTTCATTAAATATACATGATGTAATTCACCAATCATAATAGGGTCTCCCATAGACAAAGTAGGGATCCTTTCATAAATGCTAGTAATGTTCATATTACAACCCACACAATGTAGGGTCTCTCATCTTCTATTAGAGGATTAGATTGAGTTAGAGTATACTCCTAAAATTATTTTATTTATCATGAAATTCACTCAACATAGAGGAAAGGATCCTTCCACCATCTATAACCTCATGATTAGCCATCAAGTTGAAGAACCTCATTTTCCTACTCCCACTTTTTCAACTGGAATCAGGTGTATATATTTATTTAATTCTCAACCTTTTCCTTCAGTCTTGACTCCTTATTATGTTATGATATCTTCTTATTTAACTTCTTCTACCTCCATGCCTAGTATCTCAACTAACATGGTAGGTTCAACATCTAGTGGGCCTTTCATAAGATCCACTATCCTTAATCCTTCCACTAGTTCATCATTTTCTACCCAAGGCACTCATGATTCTAGTGCTTCTTCTTCTCAACCATTTACTAGTCCATATTTTTATTCACAAGAAAATTTTGCTACTAGTGCCTCAAATTCTCATAGCTCATCTCAAACTCATATTAATGCTAATAGTGGTACCCAAGCCACTAATACCAACACAAACACAATTACTACTTATTCTAATAACACTAATCAAAATCATCAACTATTATTGAAAACTCTCAATCAAATTAACACATTCCAAGATCATAATATGAATCAAATGATGTAAATGCAAAACCACCTTCTTAATCTTCAAACCAATTCTCAACCAATGGCTTGGGCACACATAACCAAAGTGTCCCTCCTCCTCCTCTTCAATATTATCAGGGTAATCTCATTCTTTAACCTCCATTAGTCAAAAAAGTCATAAAACATTTAAAAAATGAACCTCTTATCACTCAAATTGCTAACATTGATATTGGAGGTATAACACCTATAATTTCCTACAATGGATCAACTGATCCTACCCTTTACCTAGAAACATTTGGAAATCTTTACAAGGATTGGGTCAAGTTAAATACCTTTGCCTCTACCAAACACTTAGCCAAAAATCTCATGGGTGATGCCTTGGATTGGTAAATCAACTTAGAACACACTTTATCACTAGTTTGGAGGACTTAGTAAATGCTTTAGTTCAAGAATTTTGAACTAGTGATCTTTTAGAGAACACTTTGGCCCATTTCATCAATTTCAAACATAATAAAAATGAAATTGCCCAAGCCTTTGTTAAGAAAAGGAAGACTTTATCAAAAAAATGTGAACATAACATGGCATATGATAATCTCTTTCATCTTTTTATAAATTATTTATTTCCTAAATTACAATATTGAGTCTGTACCCTTTCTCCATGTACCTTGGAGGAAGCCATCGATCAAGCCAAAAGACAAGATTTCCTCATGCATCAATTTTAGACACCTTAAATTTTTATGGGCCCTCACCTATTAGTAAAGAATAAAAATTTCAATGTTACTAATTATGGTATTATCAATTTATATGACACCATTCATAATGTTCAAGTTGTCATTCCTACCCCTTCTTTAGAACCAACACCTTCTTAACAATACACTAATCCTCATTTCTCAAAAAGCAACATTAATGTCCATAAGCCTTTATCCTCAATTGAATTGGTTAAACATATACCTATGACTCTCCCTCAAGATCTTGATCCTACTCAACCTATGAAATCATGGTATGATCCTAATAAGTTTTTTTCATTTCATGCTAGTTGGGCTCACTCTCACGAGACTTGTAGATAGCTCCATAATTTAGACATGGAATTTTTTATTGGCCCAAATTTTGATCATGATTATATTATCCATAAGCATCAACAAGCCTATGAGATTGATTTCAAAGACTATAAATTATATGATAAAACTCAAGATTTAAATCAAGCAAATACTCATTTATCTATCTATAAAGACCTTTTGCCTAATCATCAACCAATCTAAGAAAGTCAAGACTAGCCCACTTCTTCCACCAATAATGTAGAAAGTCTTATTGAACCAAATTTTGAAGAGAATTTGATTAGCATGAATAATATATGAAGAGTGGTAACTTTCATTGATTTGCAACCCATCTACACTCCATATAAGACATATTATGTTATCCAAGATTCTTATCTAACTCATTTAAATGTGTTAGGGTAAGAAGATCTTATTTATTTTAATGATCTGATTTATGATTATCACTTGGATAATAAATCTCATACTATTTCTACTTCTCTCTTACCATCTTCTAATACTAATGACTATCCAGTTTCTACTAACACTTCTTAAAAATCTCAAGATCATTCTAAACCAACTACTTCTTCATCACCAAACAATTTACAACCTTCTTCTCAACCTTCTCATTCTTATCAACACAATTTTCAATGCTCTTTAGATCCACCTTCTGAATACCTTATTAATCATTATGCACCTATATCTAAAAATCTCCTTGTGGGTTATGATGAGTGGGATCTCATTGCAGAACTTACTAATCTTCAATCCTAAATACCTTTTCTTGAACTCATGAGGACATCTCAATGCCATAAAAACTACCTCATGCATCTCTTATTTGAGATGAATATCCCTCACCTTCCTCTAGCAAGATGAGAGGCTACTTTATCTAGATTTAAGGATAGTATCTTACTACAATGTGAAGAGACATCCATTAACTTTAATGAAACTATAGACACTTCTCTTTATTTATGATTTACTATCATATCTATGATTCTAGATGAGATTCTAATTCATATAGATGATCCTCCATTATTTATTAGCATCTAAATAAGTGATATCCAAGTTAAGCAAGCCTTGATAGATGAGGGTTCTAGCACCTATTTTGTCTCCCTTAATTTCATTAAGACCCTTGGGTATTCTGAATTCAATCTAAAATCTACATCTAGCACATGCCAAGGATATGATAGAAGGTAAATTCTTTATATAGAGTGTGTGAGTCTCCCCATTATCATCCCACTTGTCACTATTCATGTGAAAGTTATGATCTTCAACTTTCCCCTTTTGTATAACATCTTGCTTGGTAGATCATGGACTCATCCTATGTGAGCCATCACATATTTTGCTTGCCAATGCATAAAAGTTACTCATAATGGATCCATTTTTAGGATTCAGGGAGACACTAACCCTTAGAATTTTGAACAATTCTAAGATCATGGTGTCTTCAAGATTCCTACTCTTGAACCTTTACCTAGTATTCCATTACATGAGTTGCAACATTTCAACTTTCCTGTCAACTCAATCAAAGGTTATAATGGGCATCCTAAGCTCATTGGTAAATTCCTCCCAAACTTTTAGACTCTGATGATGATGAGCTCCATGAGATTAACTTAAAGATAATAACTTCTGATATCTCACCTTATCTCATCTCAGAACTTCCTACTTCTTTGAAACCTCATTCTCACAAGCCTCCTTATGATGACATTCTTGTAGTCTTAACCAAGACTAGATACTCTATTCACCAAGCTTCCTCTGATGATAAGGTCATCCTAACTTGTGTCATCAATCTTCATATTCTAAATTATGATGATATCTATTCTTTAGATGATCCTCTTTTAGGTATCCTTGTTTGGGCCCATGATGTTGATATTTTTTGTTACCACTCTTCTTTACTTGATTATTTTCATGCATCTCATCATTCTCTTTCATTTATATTCCTAATTCTTGCATTTTTCCTCTTTATCATAGAGTAGAGATGGTGTCAATACCTCTAATTTTTTAGGATCCTCTTAGGACCATGCTCTTGGATCATGTTATGACTGGACCTTATCACTTTTCCACACCTAGGGCAATCCTCCTTGTACCTTATACAAATCCCTCCCCTCGTTCAATAGGGCTAGCTATAGTTAAGCCTATTCCTTTTTCTACTCTAGTTGAGCCTATTTCTTCTCCTACTATTATTGCACCTCTTCTTGCTTCTCCTCCTAGTGCTCCTCCTATTGAGCCTAGTTCCACTCCTTCCCCATCATCACACTCCATTGGTGATGGTTTTCTTTCACTACCTACAATGGCTCTTTTACCCACCAAATGGACCGATGAGTCCTCTTGAACTTCTTTTTCTCTAATTTCACCTCCTTCCATGAGTGATCCTAAAACCACTCACAATTTCATATGTTGCTTCCATGGGAAAGATAATCATTCTTCCACTCATTATCATAAGTTATGAAAATATCTTGATACCTTGCATCCTTATTCCCCATCATCAGATAAATCCATACCTCCCCCAAAGGTACTTATTGAATATAGTCACAGGTATGGTGAGGTATATTTTCTATGGCACTTATGTGGCATGCATCACACATATCATTTTTGCACTCTTTGATAACATCTTAAATATCACCTTGTATCCATTCATAGACATTCTACCATTCCTCCCATAGGTCATTCCTACTAGAAGGTTCATCCTTTTCCCATGGCTCCACCTCTAGTGGTTTCATCACCTCATATGGTCCTTTTACTACCTTCTATGCCTCCACCTATGATTCCTTCAATTGTGGATCTTTCTCTACTTGAGATTCCTTCTTTTGTAGATCATGTTTCTATGAATTCCCCTAACCAACCTTTGCCTAACTTTCCTACTTAGCATGATCCTTCAAGAATTCTTACTTTTTTAGTTAAGGAAATAATAAAAGAAGTATTTGCCTAGTATTCATTGAAGATTGATGAGACCTTAGAATTTTTTTGATTACAACTTCTTAGAGACTTATTAGATGTATTTGATAATGTGTGTGGATAGATTTACCAGTATTTATGAGCACATGCATGGTGCTTTCTCATTTATATTTGGATTGGATGTGTGCTCAAATATTATTTATATTTTGAATATATCATTTGACACCATGTCAAATTCTCTTCTTATCTTATATCATGTTTCTCCTTCTTTTTGTACTATAGTTAGCTTATGTTACCATTTTACGTTTTGTACATGATTGTATTTTCCTTATCATTATTTTATTTTCCTTTAGAGTTTTTCTCAAAACTCTTTCGTTATATCTTCATGATTGTTTGCTTTCTTATCTTTATTTTTCATAGATATTTATCATGGTGACTTGGTTATATTTACCCTCTTCCCTTTGATTAATATCTCTTATTACCATGTGATCAGTTTGAAAGAAATATTTCTCATTACTATTTTCTATCACCAGTCCTCTTTTGGATTTCTTTTCTCCCTTCTTCCTTTTTCTAAAAACTAAGTATATACATAGTTGAGAATTGAGATCAAATTATTAGTTCATTATCAAGCCCAAGTGTTCTAGTCAGTATTTTGTCTTGAGTTACACAGCTCATTCATGTGTATCACTATCTCTCTTATGATTGGTCATTCCAAATCTATATGGAAGAGGAATTTAAAAAAGCCTTCAAAATAAATTTAAAAGATAAATCATTTAAATAAAAGGTAATGATATCAAAAGGAAAAAAATATTGAATATTCTTAAAAGTCTAATCACACTAAAAGACATGATTCAAAGCACGTCTCCTTCTTCTATTTGAATCTCAAACTCCATAGTTAGCCTCATGATAGAGCCGATGCCCTTTGGGGTATGGCAGGCTAGTATATTAGAAGAGGAGAATAAAAAAATATATTTTAGTGCTACCTACTTTCTCATGAAAGTACCCAATCTTTGTAGTAGACCGATGTCTATATATGTGGTCTTGAAGAGTGGGGAACATGTCATGGGAAGGTAGGTCCATTTCAATTTTATTTGTACTAATCTAACATCATGAGTTGATCTTAGTAGCACACTTATTTTCTTAAAAAGCTTTATGTCTATAGAAAGCATGTTTCTTTTGTACATAGATGACCAATAGTCCCTTAATGTCTTCTCATGTCCTTAGTATGCCTCTTGCCTCCTAAGGTATTCTCATAAGATGCCTAAGTCTTGATTATTACACTCTCTTTTTCATTCCTTTTCCTTCATATTTCCTCTTGGTAAATATTATTTTGCTTATTGATCACTTCCCATGGGATTTCATTTGTGAGTTGATTTATAAGACCATGGATAGGACCTGACATCCCTCACAAATTACCATCTTTTCCATCTTATTACCCACATAATTGATTTACCATTACCTTATCCTTCTGCTTACCAATATTGATTTGGTACCCCTTGGGTTTTGATTTTTTGAGTTTTATTGTAAGACTGTAGATAGGAGCCGACCCTCTTCACAAAATTTTCCAAAAAACAAGTCACCATCCAAAATTACATGTGTCAAATAAGAGATAATATTTGATTGACTATGTGGTTACACATCATTGACATACTTCCCATCTTGATATTTAGTATCTTTTATGCTTACTTCATTTTTTTCACCTTTTATTTTCTTATTTTTTGAGTGCATGTAAGATTACAACCATTTCTTGAATTTATTATACTTCCCAACTTGAATTAGTATGATAAATTTAAGACCAAATTTTTGTAAATTTTGTTTTTATTTTGTACTTCCCATTGTGAAATAGTATAATTAATTGACTTAATTTTGATTTTTTTATCACCATTGGTGCCCTTTTACATACCTTCCATTTTATTACATTTTTTTTTGTCATACTTCCCAAGATGATATTTAGTATGATTTTACTTGTTTTAGTTTGGTGCAAAAATCTTTTACACTAGTTTTAAAAATAAATCCCTTTTTACCATCTTGTTTGCCATTTTCTTAGATTTTTATACTTAGTCATTTTTTGTTAGTACAAATTTCCAAACTTGAATTAGTGTGTAGTACATTTATTTGATTGATTATATTTTTACAAGTCCTTTTTCACCTATTTCTTTTTAACCATGCATGTGTACTCCATAATTTTAGAAAATAAACCACACCACATATATTTCCTATAGCATATACAACAAATTTAAATACATTTGCTAGAAATAAATTTATCCAAAGCATCCACAACCTCAACTATAATGAACAAACACAACCATCATAAAGAAAACAAACAAAACCAACACTAATAAGCCAAAAATGATACATCAAATATATACCATGAGTTTAATACAATACAATCATATACAAAGCCTCAGCACTAGGGTGAAGCTCTACCCTGTCTATCTCATGGTCTAGCCACATTGCCTACTAAGGCCTCAGTCTATCTCCTATGAATGGTAAAATATAATGAGGTAGACTAAGATATTAATCCTCTACATGTCCCTATAGGTGTGTTATTTGCACTTGTGCCTACACCAACTTAGCTTGGGTCACTATATGTGCTTGTGTCAGTTGAATTTACATTATTATATATGCCTGCATCATCTATGTCACTACTTATAAATGCACAAATATCTCATCTACCAAGGCCTACTAGGCATATCTGTCACCTAAACCCATCTCTACTAGTGGTTACATCCTCTCTCTCTACACCTATATCTACCTCACTATCTCACCATCTTACCTAAGCTAGGGTAGATGGTACACTTAGATCCTCTAGTTTTATGGAATCATATAGTTGTAAAGTCTTATCTAGGATGTCATGGAATGATTCCCTCACCAAAGACCCCCATATCTCCTCCTCATCCTTTGGTATGCCTATAAAAACACATCAAATGGATATTAGATCACTATCATATCTGATAATGTCTATTTATATCTCTCTACTACCAAATAAAAACTTAAGAAATAATTCAACCATCATCATACATATCTATGTTTTAGCTCCTATGATATCATCATCCACATGATTACCTAACATAGTCTCCCTATCTATACAGCCTCTTATTACCTCCTCACTAGGTCACCTCCTCAACTTGAACCTAGTTATCATGGATCATGTCCATATCAACCTCCATCTGAGTAGTCTCTCTATAATCTCCTCTAGCTCATCTATAGGATCATCCAAGATGTCTATAGTCTCAACTCTCTCTTATCTTCATCACCACCATGTCCTCAATGATCATCGCTCATCTTTTTATGGGGTTGGTAGTGGTGCATTTGGTCTCTCTACCTTCTCCACTTCATCCTCTTTCACTTGTCATACCTAACTAGTCCATGGTCACTCCTAACATGGCCTCAGTGTCAACCTCACTATCAATGGTTTGAGTCCCCTCTTCACTTGTGGATCCCTCACACACTGAGCCCACTTATCAGGTATCAGTATTGGTGTTATCAAATGAGGTAGGCCCATCTATCCTGGAACCCATGCCATCAGATGTGGTTCTCTCTACCATGTATAGTGTCTAATCACCTCTCTCTTCTCTAATGTTGGTACAACTATGTGTCAGCTCACCCATGTAGTTGTCATGTGCCCATACGATTTCCACATTATGTCTATACATATCACTGACTATATCACTAGCATGTGGGGTATGGTTCATGATACCTAGTCCTCTTTCCATCTCCACACTTGACATAACCCATCATCGATCGTATGGGGTAACCCAACTACTTGATACATGGTAAATATCTCATATATCCATGCTATCAATAGTATGATTTATCCCATAGTATTCTACCCTCTTAACAACATCTCAAACATATCATGTATGAGCTAAACCTAGATGATAGATCCTAGATCATATAATACTCCCTCCTCTAGCATAATCTTGCTCAAGGTTACCACAAATAATAGTACCTTATTGTCTAACTTATTATAGAGTACTCAGTATGTCATAAAGCCTATCACTACCTTCTATAGGTCTAAAATCTATGATAAATTCACACCATCCATATTGAGTCTTCATCCTCTCAATATCATCTCTAAGCCTATAGCCCACATAGCTAAGGCTCTTCTCTCCTCTAAGCTATTTGATATCCCTATGGTCATTAGTGCTCATACTATGGGTAACCCAAAGATGCCATATACATCTTCTAGTGTGATACCCACCTCTATCACATCCCCATCCACCTCCCATATGAAGGTGTTAGTCAACTATTCCCAACATCCTAGGAACATAAATAATAGGGAAGTACTGAGGGGGATCCTGCACATCTTAGCTATACCTCTTAGACCTATGACTACTCATCTAACTTAATCTCCATCTATCAATCTCTCTAACAAATATAACAACCAAGACACATCTACCAACCTCCAAAATATCAACCATCTTTACAACCAAGAAATAATATAGGATGTATTAGTTCCTCCATGTCATGTATAATCATGATACATTTTTTACATATTATTTTTATAATTTTAATTAAAAAACAAGCCTAATTACTTTTTTATTAATCATTCTATCCTATTTTTATCTTGTTTGGTCCCTCTTACCCTCCTTTGGTCATTTCGGGCCATTCTAGCCCTCTTTCAGATTTTTGCTCACTTTTTTGTACTTATTCTAGTTCCTTGGTCAACTTAGTTTGACCCAAATTTCCCTATTTTTGTCATTAGTGACTTCAAATTCCAAGTCAACCCTCTTATTTTCCCCTTCCTAGATCTAAGTTTTCATTTTGGCCCTTACAGACTAGTTACTTGCTCCATTCTAGCCTTTTAGCCTATAGATTACACTAGATTGACCCATACCTACTGGGTTAACCACATGGATTTCACCCTTTTTCACCCTACTAAGTTGACCTGGTTGACCTAGTATGTTTTGTTTGCCAACCCAGTACATTTTACCCAAAATGTGCATTTTTCTCATTTTTTCCTAAACCCTTCCAACCCATTTCCCATCTTCTTATTTTATACCCTTAGAATCTAATTTTTTTCAATTTCAACATATATAAATTCTTAAAAACAAATTTTATCAAAAATTCACTTAATTCAATATGAATTTCAAAAACTAGTTTAAGATCCATATTTGCATACTTGTAGTGCACCTGCTGCCACCTTTGGGTGTCTTCCTAGTCTAGCCTATCATTTTATCACCATCCTAGCCTTGTTTGGTCTCAAAGCTCTCTTTTCTCTCTTTCACAATTTAAAATACAAAATGAATTATCTTTTTCCCTATTAAAATCACTTTTTACCAATTCAATTCTTTCATTTATTTTTAGGCAGATTCCTTATTTTACCTCTATCTTTGTTTTTGTTGATCCATTTTGCAAACCATAAAATGCATTAAAATCATGATGACGTAGATATTATTTTACACTATCACATGTCTATCTTCCAATTTTTTTGATTTTTGGCTATTTTTTGCACTAACTTCTACAGGTTCACTTAGTGTACTCTATAATGGACACCTTCATTTTTTTGTAGTCTACTTCTTTATCTACGATACTAAGGAAAGTTAAAGGAATGTGTTTCTCAATACAATTATTTCATTTGCCTTATTTTATGATTACTACACCATACTTAGCATCATCATTATGTGTTATCATGTTTTATCTCTAAATCACCATCTCGTATTGCACTTATGTGACACGTGATGTGCTTCAATTGGGGCATATGTATACACATAATAATTTTAGCTCTTATTGATTATTAACACTTTGTATCTTTTAGGAACTTGACAAGTCTCAATATATATAAGTGCATGCCTTAAGGGGTGCACCAAATAAGGGGTGGGTAGACCATTAGTGCTTCATAAAATTATCATTCTTTTTTACACTTGCCATCCACACTCTAGCCTCTTGAAACTATTAAACCCTAGTTTATTATTCTTAGTCATATCCTTTCCAATCATTTTATATATTTTATCCTTCATTTCTTGCCTCATCACCCTTTTGACCTATCAGTTTTGCTAGGTCAACTAGGTTGACCTAGTACAATTTAGGTACTTTTTCTTTCTTTTGGTTTATTGGCCTCTTGGTTGACCTAGCATAGACCTAAAGAGTTGTCCTTGAAAATGTGCTAGGTCGATCGAGTCAACCTAACACAATCGATGTTCTCAAATTTTTTTAAGGTAAGATACCATTATATATACAAGGTCATTTACCACCATTTTTTAGGAGCGAAGAAGTGCAAATGAACATCTACCCATTGACCATTCTACTTGGGAAATAAAGTTTTAGGTTTCAATACTTTATTTTAACCTTTTATCTCATATTGTGGATAAATATTTTGGATACTTGGATAGGTTGTGTAGCCTAGACTGATTTATCTTAGTTATCCTTAAATACTATGACAATATCTTGTGAAACACCTTGGCCAAGGGGAAGATTGAGGCTTGATGGGTTCATATTTAAAGGTAGGTATTCCTAACTTTATTCCTCCTTTATAATAGTAGATAGATATTGCATGTATTCTTATCTTCCATGTATTAGGATTTTGTATACATTGACATGAGTATATGTCTTCTATACATGTTTAGTTTAGTTGTTTATTTGTTTTCTTTCTAACCCCCACTTTGTGCCACAAGTTTTGATGCACACTAGATTAAATTTACCTTTCTTGTTATTAGATTAGTGAAATATTATCTCATATGACTCTTTTAGGGTTGTTGTGTAATTATGTTAGACTATAAGCTTTGGAACCATATCTCACATGGTGTGTTGTGACAAGTGATCCCCTAATCAGGTCTAATGGATCCTCACATTGGTCATGCTCCCACTTAACAATTGTATTCCCTCAATCAAAAGTGTAGGTGTGATCTATCCCATTTGATCTAGGATTGATTTATGGACATGATGAATTTTTGGTTACATACATAGAGCTTCACTGTAACCTAACATTCATATGTTGAAATTACACTATTATAATTATTACATTCAATTCACATTCAAAAAAAATTACCATAAACACATAAACTAGATCAAACTCAATTAGGTGAAATGACATTCTTCATTAAACAAAGTCCCAATAAATAAAGTACATGACAAGTGAAGTAGAGTAAATGCTTATCTCAGGTTATTAATGACCCATAGGCTCATAAGCAAGCTTGGGCACTACAATGTGGATCCTCAAAGGCATCCATGATAATCTTAATTTTTAATGGTGGTCAAATCACTATATCTAGAACCAATTTTATAGGACTCTAGTACATCAAATTGTGTCTCTTTCACTCACTAGTTTGAACTCATATTTATAACACATATGCGCATCTTTTTCCAGGTTGGAGTTACACATGTTGGGTACCAAGATGGAGCTTCTTATAATAATTCCACTAGATCCATTACCTTTCACCCATCACACTATGAATTTCATGCGTATCCACTCCTTAAAGGTTCCCAAGACATCATGGAATTAGTTAGCCACTTATTAGCTAGTGCAAGTTGTCTGTTGATTCCTCCAATTGGCATAAAAAGGGATCAAAATAACATTCATACCAAATTATTACCTCATATTGAGATGTTTTTAAAGTTCAAATAGACCCAAACTTAGCTAAAATAGGGCCCAACATTACCCCATATAAAATTTATAGTCCTCCTTAGACTAGGATTTCAAAGCTTTCAGTATGCAAAACTTGGGCATGCTCTCCTTTAACTTCGTAATGAAGTCCTCAAATCCCTTGATAGAAATATTTATTTCCTTAGTGATGTTATTTATCTTTGTGGAGTTAGTGTTGAGCATGATTACATATATCTTCTCTAATTCCTTCTTTAATGCCTTGAGACTTGTCTTAGCTTTTGTCACTCCTCCACCAAGAATTTCCCCTTATTCACAAGCCTTAGTCTGGAAAGCATAGAAGAGTGCTTCTAGTTTTTGTTCTTGGTTTTTGATCTGGGTACTTAAGTCTATAACCTTCCCCATTATCTAGGTCAGTTATAACCTAATTATAGTGTATACCTATGACATTAGCTCCTCCTTCTCCCCCTTTTCCTTCTTGAGGTGCACATCTATGACTAAATTCTAGTTAAAGAAGCTATAGTAGATGGAATTAGCTACATCTATGCCATATTAAAGTTTGATGAAGATTTATTCTACTTATTTAAGCTTTGTAGCTAACTTATTTTATAGTACAATGTATGGGTCCTCCTCTTCTTCTTGCATTCGCTCTATCTTCAACCTCAAGAGCATCTTATCCACCAGCATGCATACTTTATCAACCTCTGAGTGGTTTGATGTGTTAATGCCATCTAAGGGGGATGGTTTGGCTATTTCTATGTGCTTAGATAGTTTTTGTAATTTAAAATTCATGGCTTGTGCTTCCTCCTCTACATCTTGCATGATTTTATTCCATTTTTTTTCCCTAACATCATTAATGATGTTTTTTCATGTGAATTCATTGGTAGATCTGACTAGGTTCATGGTACCAAGATTTAGGATAAAGGAGTTTTGCCCCTCCTTAGGTTTATCCATGCCCAAAATAGCCTTTTAAGGTATTTGAAAGTGAGGCTCATCCATGTAACTATCGAATGCAAATGAAATATATTTATGCATCTTATTCATGGTATATTATAGGGGCATGTATCCAAACATGAATAAGTCTTCCTCTATCCACACCTTTTACATATTTTCACTAAGGCTAAATTTTATGCCCTATTATTATTTAATATCCAACTCCATGTGTTTTTCTTCCTCTTCATTGGTGCTATCACTCTCTTCAGTAATTTCTTCCTATTTATGTCAAGGTTCTTATTCAAACTTGTCCTATTTGTCCTCTTCTTCTTCTCCCTTGATGCCAACTTCACCCTCTTATTTTTTTAGTTCTCCATGGTACTCTTTATTTGTTGCTTTTTTGAGGTGCTAGTATCACCTTCCTTTTCTTTAGGTGCCCCTTCACTACTTGGGATTGCCTATAGTACATCTTAGTCTATTGTACTGGTGGAGGTGTTAGGAACCTTTTATACTAATTCTTTAGTTGGTTTTGTGCTTGCATAAATCTCTTTCTTTTCCTTCTCTTTCTTAGCCTTTTTTTCCTAGGCCTTTTTCTTTTTCTCGACCTTCTTTTTTCACTAGCACTAAGGCCTTTTCTTCGTCAACCTTCCTTACCTTGACCTCAGCTCTATAAATATGATCATGAGTCATGTTGGCTGCCTTTATGGCCTCTCTTTTCTTCTCTAGTACCAACACCTTCAAAATTTATACTTCGCTCATTCCCAGCTTCCTTCACACCTTTCTCTTTTTCTCCTCAGTTTGTGGAGGTAGTGTGAAGGGCCCTTTGGATGAGGTGATTGTTGGCTTCTCCACTTCTCCAAACATAGTGGTAGTAATGCCTTGAAGGGCCTTTTATAATTCCTTGGTGTTGGGTTCATCTCCCATCTCTTTTTCTTAGACAATTAAAACTCTTGTCCCTACTTCTTCCTCCTCCATCTCTTCATGTGCGTCTTATGCTTCCATTTCTATCAAGGTTATCATTAGAAACACAATGAGACCCTTAGACTTATTTTTCTTCTCCTTATTGCTAGGCAAAGTAGTCCATGGCATGAAGTTCATGTACTTTTTATTTGGGGTGGAAGAAATAGATTCTTTGTCAGAGGTGATTTTTAAACTTAGGCACTCTTGAATTTCTTCAAGTGTTTCTCCCTAATTTTTTTAGGGAGACTTCTTTTACATTACTAGCACCAACTTCCCTTCATCACTAATCTAAAGGGGGAGATGATCATCCTTCTTAGGGTGTGTTTCCTTCTTTCTTGGCTTCATCTCATTATATAACATGTGCATGTGCCCAAGTATTAATTATTTATAGAGAGGATGGAGGTCAGTGATATTTGAGGCATCCTCCTCATCTTTTGTAGTTTTTCATCCTAGGCACACATATTAACACCACAACATACTAATCTCCAAATCCATGGCCTTCACTAAGATGTCTAGCTATTACATATTAGGAATTATCCTTAGCACATCCCTAAAGTACTTCATAAAAAATGCATAAGGGAGTTTTAGCCAGCCTAAATGGTTGTTGTCTATGAGCACCAAGTGCACTACATAAAAGTGTTGAATGATGGAAAAGATCACCATTCCAAACATGTTTTGGGGGAGATCTATAGGGATGCACCATTCCATATCAAATGCATCTATGTATTACATGAACCACCCCATCACTTGGGTCTTATATTTTTGGGATAAGGAAGGGGGAAGGTAAAGTCTTGGTACTTTAGCATCAAGGAGTCTTTGTGCACCAGGAAGACCCATAGATTATTTTCATTTTCATCAAGCATGCTGATCTCCTCCATGACTATTAAAATAAATATTAACCCCCACTTGAAGGTATATCATGCCATATGAAACTCACACATGTTATTGATCATTTCCTTAGTAATGAATTTAGAAACATTTAATTTGACCCCTTGCACTATGTGATAGGTGATGCACAATTAGGCTTTGTTGATATCTATCCATCTTTTACTAGGGAAAATATTAGAGCTCATGAGGTGCACCATTGACCTCATACTAGGGTCTTTGATATATTTTATTTGGAATGTGAATCCTCCCTTGTATTACCCAAGGAGTTTCATGACCCTCTCTACTTCAAAATCATCTATAATCACCTGATGTATGCTTGCACTTGAGTAAGGGAGCCTAGTGATTCTACAGATTAGGCATGCTGATAACTGCATGTGCTTCCCTATAAAGTAGAAGTGATCCCCATGGATGTGTAAAGGGAGGAACTACATGAGTTCCATTATATTTATAAAACATGGTAACTCATAGATATGAGTTGTGCTAGTGGTCATAAGCTTGTCTTGAATGGAGATGTTGATCAATGTTACACCTAACTCTAATTTTTCTTTGGTGTCAACCATCTAGTATTATGCTAGTTCTTACGTATTGATTAAGGTGTGATGGTTGTATTATTTTAACTAGTAGGTGTTCATGAATGATGCCTAATTATCCCCCAATAAGACCTCTAGGGGAAACTGCATCTCCCTGTATGACATCTTTGTAAGTGCCTCAAGGTCAACTGCTACAACACTAACCCCTTCCACCAATTTGCCATCTTTGTAGTGGCTATATTTTCTATCATCCTCACCTATTTCACATCCTTATATGGCTACAATAGACCATATCTCATTCATTTCTTTCCCATTGAATCAGCTAGTGTTGAAGTGTGATTTATTGATTCTATCAAAGCCTCTAGTGTTTCTTAGCACTTTTTACATGCATAGGGTATATGATTAAAACTTTAGCTTCTGAGCTTCATCTATCATTAATGGTATCTTTGGCATCACTCAATTTTTTTACCCTATTTTTGATAATTTATGCCCCACACTCTTTTATTCCAATCTCAAAGGGAACACAATTTCAATCTTTGCTCAAACATTCTCTTTTTATGTATATGGGTGCTTAAGACTCTCTTTGGTAGGTTTTTCTCATTTTCATCTTGGGTTTGATTTTGTATGTTTGGTTTATTTTTTTAAAGGTTTTAAAACTAAACTAGTCAGCCTTTCACTTTTTTATACATTGATTTTAGTCATTAACTTAATTATAGGTGAGTAATGGCATGATGGTGCCTAGATTTATTAGAATCTGCTAAAACCCATGAAATCCATGAAAATACACTACCACATATGCATTCAATGAATATTTTTTCCTCTACCATCACCTCATTAAATTCTCTAAATGGTTTTTTCCATGAAGTGACATGTAGTTTAAATGATCAGTTCCTGCCTAACTTTAGGTAGATGCCAACTTATTTTGATGATCTTCCTCCTATACTTTATTTATTTTACATGACCTTCACATTCTTTATGGAAGGAAACCTAGGTATAATGCTTCAAATTCACGTGATTTAGTCTCCATGGTCCCATTTTTTAATATTGTGCTTTCTACCAAATGCATTTCTCTTTCACTGGTCAATTTCTCTATGCTTTCATCTTGATTTAGCCTACCCTACCCCATACAAATCCCTTGCACTAGTCTTCCATCACTTCAATCTCTAAGTTTATTATGAACTTAGAATATTATGTGCCTCCCTTTCATTTCATGCACACTAGCTTCTTATGTGACACCATTTGTTACTTTATACTCATATGTTCAAAATTTGATAAATTCCATGCACCCAAAAACTTAGGTGTCTGGCCTTAGGTGCATAAAAAGCAACCTCACTTGATTCACCCAACTAGTATTATGTATGGAAGTGCTAGAATGGTTCTCCTATGGGCCTAAAATCACCTCACTTATTAAATATTTCACATAAAAGTCTTATGGGCCTAACATGAATAAAAACATAAAACATAAGGAAATGTTTGGCTTACACCAAATGTTATTTGGTCAACAAAACAAAATGAACTTATGATAGAAAAAATTTGGTGTCTAATTGTGCAAGTGCCTTATTATAGTAGTCTAGATACACTTTTACTCATTGATCCTATAATATTCATAATGGCCAAGAAAGGTGCAAACATCTTTTTGTAATGAGGGGGTTTAGAGCTGAATGATTATTGTAATATTCATGGGATCAATGAGAAGAACATTTTTACAAATGATATACTTGAGCAAGGTTCCAAAAAGTTTCATGAATATGCACTTCTTGAGGTTTAAGGATATATGTAGCTTCCTTCACCTTTTAAACATTAGGCACAGGTTGTCATAATGGTCCTTCACTATCCCATATGTTGTCTAATCATCCAAGTACACTTGGAGGAAATTATGGATGCAGTCCTTAAACATGATGATCAACACTTTGGATAACATGAATGGTGAATTATTGAGTCCAAAAGGCATCATGTTGTACATGAAATAACCCAATTCATTTAAAAAAGTAGTTTTAGGCTTGTCTTCCTCCTCAATCTAGACTTGATGGTATCTTGAGAACCCATTAGTAAAAGTGTATATTTTGAAATGCATGATGCCATCCAAGACTTCATTGGTGAAAGGAGTTAGGAAGGGGTCAGTGATCTAGGCAAAATTCAATAGTCTATAATTGACATATATATGGATATACCCATCCTTCTTGATACTAATAACCATGGGGTTTACCCATTTTGACTCTTGCACTGGTTAGATCACTCCTACAGTTAGCATACCATCAATTTATATTTTGACCTTCTTGCAAAGATTGGGGTTCATTCTATAGGGGTGCTTCTTGACATTTATTATACCATCCATTATATTTATGATCATCATCCCAAGGGATGGGTGGGTGCCCTTCATGTCTTAGTAATTCTAAGGGAAAAATTATTCTAACTCTTTCAAGAGATCCATAATTTGCTCTAACTTTGTGTCAGACCAATATGCACCCAGAGTAGCCATATTTGGTTCCCTTTTTGAGCTAATGTTTACCTTGGTAGTTTTGAGTAGAACATATTAGGTATCATTCCGCACCTAGTGAAAGTCCTTAACTTACCAAGTTCCATTATTTATTTCTATATGAATCTGATTAGGGTATTCTTCATCAGGGTTGTTATCATCCACTTGGTGTACAAGCTTATTTTTATCTATCAAGGTCATCTAATGGCACACCTTCAAAGTATCATCATCTTTTTCACTCAAGTCACTATTAAGTTCTTTCTCCTCAAATAAATTTAGGAGTGCCAATCCTTTTTCTCCAAACATGTATTTTAGTGATCCTCTAGGATTGTAGTGTCCTTAAACACTACCATTTGAATTAATTGTATTGGTTTGATCAATTATAGGTTATGTGAAGAAAAGGAGAAGGTGTGCACAAAACTCTCCTTGAGTGCCTCCCAATTTGATGTCTCATAACACGTCTCATTGATAATGAACCATGCTTGTGTTAATGTATCTAAGGTTCTATAGAAGGCATGTACCCATAAGTTCTTTGGGGCATTTTCACCATAGCCAATCCAAGTTTATTCACACAAGCACACGTGCGTTATTGGGATTGAATCTCTATAGTATGAAGAAATGCATAAATCCTCATTGATTTTCCCAAATATAGTGTAGATGGATGATTTTACATCTTTCTAGGTTGGTAAGCTAGGTCTTTGCATTACCCACCAATGAGTGGAAGTGCTTCTCAAAGTGTACACTAATGTACCCATATTTTCTACCTCCTTTGGGATGCATGACTCAAGGTCATGGACATATTATTCCATGTAATTTATCCCCTCATATCTTTGGAGCATGACAAGTTTACATTTGCTTAAGTAAAATGATCTGTTTCCTTTCTTTATATTATAAGGGATCCATCTCTTTGAAGTGTGATTAATCTAAACCCATCCAGTCCTCATAGGTTTTGGAACCTTCACACTCACTAAGTGGTACCTCTATCCATTTATCTCATAAGCTTCTTCGACCCATTGGTCGTAAGTAATGTTGGTGGTGTTTGAGGTTGACTATCCATCTTCCTAAGAAATCACTCTTTAGTCATTGGGGTTGAGAGTCTTGATGCCTTGTACCATGATGTTGTAGATGTGGTTTATCTCATCCTCAAGATCAACACTTTCTACATAGGGGGCTCCTTGGTCACTTTAGAGGGGGATTAATACCCTCTCCTTACCATTTTCAAAGGTCATATAACACTTTTTAAAGTACATATTAGCATTATTAACATAACACCATGACCTTCCTAGTAGCAATGGATAATTATCTTTTTCTACCAACTCAATCACTTTGAAGTCAACACAAAACTAGGTGCCCATGATATCTACAATGGTGGTTTTTATAATTATAATTGGCTGTATCCTAGATTTTTTGGCCATGAAAAGTACATGAGGGGAAGGCCTCAAAGATAGCCTACTCATCTTCTCCCACACCTATATCCATAAGGACCTCATATATAGACCATTAATCAATTATGGCATTCACTAGGAGTTCTTAATCATACTCCACATTCTGTGTATTTCTAACTTCTCATGCCCTCTATATGCATGGTGAAATGACTTTAACTAGATTTTGCCTTGCATGGTCTAGAATCAAGTTCTTCACTAGGGGTAGCATCCATTTTATTTGTAGGAGGTGCAAGATCTTAGTTATCTCTTTTAATTTAGCCTCTTAACTATATTTTTTATTTTGAGAGGTTTTAGCTTATGCTTCTATGTCTCACACCAATTGGAGTTCCCCTTGCAGGTTTTGAATCATACTCAGCCTACTACAATACATCTTTTTAGTATGTAGGGTCTAGGTAAGGCATAGATTTGGGTTTAGGCCATGTTATGTGTTTAGTGTAGATTTGTTCCCCATTTTCTAAGCATAACCTAGGTACTGGTACAACTGGTGACTGAGTGGTGATTCCACTATGAGTAATTTCCTTTAATTTGATTGGATTCATGTGGGTTGGTTGCTCCTTTAGAGTCCACTTCTCCACTTTCAGTTTGATCCTAATCATTACTTCACCCTTGCCTATGTTAGGCCTTCCTTGGGTCAATTTATTATATAAGTTATGGCATTATTTAACCTTATGTGTTACCTAAAAATACCCACATGTTGGATTTATAGGGCATTCATGTTGATAATGCTCTATTAAACTACACTTATAACATGAATGTGATGGGAATCTTCCTCCACTACATCCTCCACCTCTCCATTTGATACCTCTTTTCATCCCATAGGCTACATTTTGATAACCATAACCTTTATTTCCTTGGTTAGTTTTCCCTCTAACTGTTGTAGTTGCCTATTAAGGACCTTTATCCATATTTTTGAACATCTCACCAATCATGCAATATTTAGCTATGGTATGGGTGTAGGTATTACACAACTAAAAATAGATAGTTGTGTTAACCTGACTGGTGTGTTGTAAAAAGGGGCATTTATGAATGTCATGTACATCATGACAAACCTCATAGCTTAAAATCAATGTACGCACATTCCTTCAAGGGTTGTTGTTCATGTTATAACCTTTTTTCTCTTAATTGGTATACCATAATCCACTTTGAGTTTCTTGTGATGAACTAACAATCAGTTTCTAGAGTTGGGAGGCCATAGATGGAATATATCCCTCCATGAATGGGTTGCTTCCTGTATCGACACTCCCAACTACCTCATCTCAGAGTGTGGCTTCAAGAACTTTATGAGGGTTTGTGAATGTATTCATGGATAGTGCTATTCTAAATCATACTAACAATTCTCCAATAAACCATTGCATATGTTAGGAGGGGTGAATGTCATAAATAAGATTATAAAGAAGATTTTTGAACTTGGTATCATATGGTTCACACTCTCTGATGGTCCTTGATTAATTTCCTTGAGTGTGATGATGCTATGCTATTCAAACTTAGGTATATAAAATTCTTTCAAGAATTATTCCTTCAAAGTATTGTAGTTAATCACATATTAATTAGGATCAAATTTCTTATACCAAGTATGAGTGTGATCAAGCAAAGCTATTGTGAAATGGGTTACCTTATGCTCCAACTAGGTTATACCCTAAGCATGCCATTATATCTCATATTTTAGCACATGTTCTATGACATTTTCCATGCCATGATATTTTGGTAAGTGCATGGCCATCTTGTAATATATTTATGGTAGGGGCAATTGGCATCTGAGGTGCTTATCCCTTTGATACTTGCCTTGGTGGTGGTCCTCCAATGCCTCTATCCACTAGGTTAGGTGTTGGCCCTATTATTACTATTGGCACAAAAGATGATGATGGTGTTGTACTATTGACTTATAACAATGGGAAACTTCATATGGGTTATTAGTCTACAAAGCTAACATTAGCTGAGCTGGTATGTTTACACCTTCTTTCTATTTTGGCCAACTAACACCCAATGGTCTAGAGGTATCCTCACTCAACTCTTCATAAGGACAAATTTGTTCAAGTAAAAAAATATACTCCAAGTTTGAAAAATGGTCAAAGTTTATGTGGACAAGAGGGTTAGTTATCACTCTTCTTTCTTCATGTGGGGGATCTAGATCATGAGCTTTCACCATAGGTTCAAAGGGGGTAGGTACTTCTAATTCATATTTAGTGGTCAAATTCTATAGGTACCCAGTGTATTCTTCACCCATAAATAGTTGACCTCAATCTATGGCTTCATTGTTCCTTTCCTCATGCTACTATAATTCAAGATATCCTTCCCCATGCAGTTCGCACTTGTTATGGGTTCTCTCGATACTTATAAGTTATAGATATTACATTAGCCTATGATTTTTTTTGTTATAAGTCTATCTCCTAAGATATTAAGTGTTAGTCTACTCATCCCTTTCCATTGCACTTAACCTACACATCCCCTTATTCCCCATTGCACTACTCACATGTAAAAGGATTTTAGCCTTCCATTCTCATAGTTTCAAAGATATAATCCACCATTAGTTTATTAATATCTACACTAAACTCTTCAATAAATGTGCCTTTAGGCTCACAAAAAAACTAATACTCTAGTTCCTTAAGGCAAGAGTATGTTGACACTATGAACTCAATCACATAATTATTCAGCACTCCTTACCATCATTTGTCTACATATATAGTCTAAGTTGCATCAAGGTTCTTAAGCTTTTTTAAGTGATCCACTCAAGGCATTGTCCATAGATTCATATTTTGTGGGTTTTATAAGCATCCAACTATCAGTACACATGTTCATGTAGTTTGTAAAATAAAACCTCATACAGAGCATCATGTAGGTTATTTTAGACCCACTTCTGTAGCTTTTGTCCTTTACAAGATGGATGTTTTAGTGCAAATATATCTTCTACCTATTATAACTAGCACTCAATGTTATTGAGGGAGATTTAGAGAATTACTCTATTACACCATTGAAACAACAAAATTAAACATTGAGTCTTGACAATGGAACAAAAATGTTGTAGTTTAATTAGGGTTTAGGCACTTATCTATTTGTTCAATTCACTTATAGACTTATTAAAACTGGGTGTAAAGATAGTTTATTCTTATAGAGCTTAACATTTATCACTTGATAGTGTTAGCATCAATTCACATAAGGTGAAAGACTTATGTGCTCACCCAAAGTACATCAAAAAAATAATCAAGGCCCATTTTGGGCCAGTTGTGCCATGGTGCAATGCATCACATGTAGGACTTGGTCAAAAGAAAGAAGGATTTTAGTGGATTCATGGGTTCAAGCCTTTCTAGGCTAAGATTTATGATCTATAGGTGCAAGCTTATTTAGGGAACTTACTCTAGACATAAGAGTGCAATTCTTTATTAGGTTGGTTCTATAACCTCAAGGGTGAAAGTTTATTTTCACTAAACTTAGTGTCATTCAGTTGATCTAAGGGGTTAAGGGGATGATTTCATTAAAAATATCATTATGGGATCACACATCGAGATAAGATATCAAGGTTTGAGTATATGACCTTATCTTTACTTTAGCTATTTCATAAAATATGTTGATGTCATTTATTACATAGTGACACCATTAATGATGTAGACTAGAGCTTCGCTACAACCTAACATTCATATATTAAAATTACACTATTATAATTATTTCATTAAATTCACATTCAAATAACATTATAATAACCACATAAACCAATTCAAATTCAATTAGGTGCAATGCCATTCTTCTTTAAATAAAGTCCTAGTAAATAGAGTACATGACAAGTAAAGCAGAGAAAATGATTATCTCAAGCTACTAATAGCCCAAAAGCTCACAAGTGAGCTTGGGCACTACAATGTGGATCCCCAAAGGCATCCATGCTAATCCTAAGTTTTAATGGTGGTTGAATCACTATATTTAGAACCAATTTTGTAGGGATTCACTACATTAAATCTCATCTCTTTTACTCACTATTTTGATCTCAGCTTTAAATACATAGGGTCATCTTTTGCCAAGTTGGGGTTGTACACATTGGGTACCAAGATGTATTTTTTTCAATCATTCTATCAGATCCATTACCTTGTTCTCATTTCACTATGAGTGCCACATGAAGCCACTCCTTAAAGACACCCATAATATAATGGAATTGATTAGCCACCTACTAATTGGCATAAGGTATGTGCCAATTCCTCTAGTTGACACAAAAAGGGATCAAAATAGAAATCATACCAAATGATTGCATCATGATGATATGTTTGTCAATTTGTCATTGAACCACACTTAGCTGAAATAGGGGCCTAACAAGTAATGAGTTTCTTCAAAGATATTTTCGCTCCCAACTCAATGCTTGACAAAGAATTGACCACAAATTTTATTCAGCATGTCCCAACTCCTATTACTGATGAGGATATTGTTAGTTTATTGAGATATGTAATAGAATTAAAAATAGAGGCAAGGATGTTCTCAATAAACAAATACAAAGTGTCAGGACTAGATGGCTTTCTTATGGATTTTTATCAAAATTATTGGGATATTATTAAGCATGCTTTATGGGTAGTGGTGGATGAATTTTTATCCTTTGAAAAACTTATTAGATAAATTAATAATACTTTTATTGATCTTATACCCAAGAAGATATGGGCCTCATAATTCAAGGATTTTAGGCCTATCAACATGTGTAATTATGTCTATAAAATTTTTACAAAAGTTTTGGCTTTAATGATTAAGCCACTTTTGAATAAAATTATTTATTCTAACCAAAGAGGATATGTTTCAAGAAGACAAATATAGGATGGTATAATTTTTGTTCATAAAATGGTACATTCCATGGTAAAAAGTAAACAAGCAGGTATGATTTTCAAAATTGATATGGCCAAAGCTTATGATAGAGTGGACTAGGTTTTCTTGGATTTCATTCTAAATAAATTTGTTTTTCATAAGCATATTAGAAGGTTGATTTATATGAGCATTTCAATTGCAATGTTTTCTATTATTATTAATGGCTTCCTAGCTAGAGTTTTTGGGAGTAATCATGGAATTAGACAGGGGGATCCATTATCTCCATTCTTTTTCATTATAATGGTATATTATCTAAGCAAGAACCTTCTGAAATTGCTTGAACATAGTAGTTTAAAGGGTTTTAAATCAGCCTCAAGGGAACTTCCTTCTCTTCACCAATAATTTGTTAATCACATGATCATTTTGGCATTGGCTTAAATTTGGGAGGCTAAAGAAATTAAGTCAATTCTGGATAGTTATGTAGTTGTCTCAAAAAAGTTGATAAACTACACCAAAAGTGATTTATGTTTTATCAACATGTCAGTTCCCCATCAAAGAAAGATTGTTCATATTCTAAATTGTTAGATCAAGGAATTTTTCTAAGTTTATTTAAGTATGCCACTGTTCAAAGGGAAAATGAAATCTGATTTTTGGTACCCTCTAATTGAAATGTTTCAAAGGAAGCTTTCTAGTTGAAAAGGATCTCTACTTTCTCAGGTGGGAAAAGTGTTGCTTATCAAAAGTGATAAAAAATTCTCCCTATTTACATTATGTCCCTATTTAAAATGACCAAAGTTATATAGAAAATAATTGACAAAATTCAAAAAAGATTTGTATGGATGGGAATGAAGGTCATTCACAAATTCCATTTGGTGGATTGGGACAAGATATGCCTTCCTCCATGAATAAGGTATTATTTACAAAGTTTTGTTGGATACTCCTCAAAGAACCTTCCCCTCAAGCAAATATTTTTTGTGCTAAATATCTTGGTTACAATTCTCATTTATCCTTCCTTACTAATCCTATTTTTATTATAGGATCCACAATCTAGAATTTCTTTTCCAAGAATAGAGATACTTTACTAAAAGGTTGTAAGTGAAAGTTGGGTAATGGTCATAATATAAGATTTTGGAAGGATCCTTAGATTCTAAACCATTCTCTACAGACTCTTGTTCTATGGCATCAAGTTTCTCATTCTAGGAGAAATGGTGGTAGATTATATACAAGTTTACAATGGTAAACAAGTTGGACACATTTAACCCTTGATAATGTTGATGTTATTTCAGAAATTATTATTTTATATCTTAATTTTATTCTCAAGGGTAAATATATTACAAATCTATAGAGGGAGGATGAATTAATATGGATTTATTCAATGGATGTAATATATCATGTTAATTATGGATATTTAAAGCTTCAAAATTTGATAAAGATGGGAAATTCATTGGGTCAAATTTTGAATAAAAATCTAATTCCAAAAATCAATATCTTTAGTTGGTTGAGTGTCCAAAATAATATTCTTACATTGGATAATATAAGTAGAAGAGGTATTTATGTGGTAAATAGGTGTGTTATTTATGAGAATGCTTGGGAATATGTTAATCATATCTTCCTTGAGTGTGTATATTCTTTCCACACTTGGGGTTCTTTGCTTTAAAGATTCAAAGTTTCTTGGGTCCTTCCTTCATCTATTATGGAGGCTTGGCAGGGTTGGTATTGTCCCTTTGTTAACCAAGAACTCAAGAAGATTTAGAATTTGGATTTCCCTCATCTTCTATGGAGAATTTGAAAGGAATGCAACAATAAAATATTTAGGGACAATAAAATCCCCTTTTTTCGAATATCTAATAAAATATTTTCCCTCTTATCTAAAAATTTGAGGAAGTCATTACTAAGGAATGGAAGATTAACCTTGACAACATTCATTTGGTGGATCCCAAGATATCCTTGAAAAAATTGGTGAGATGTTGGATCCTCAACCAAGTTGAGTGAAACTCAATTTTGAAGGGTCTTCTAAAGGAAACCTTGGGTTTTCACGAGGTAGTGGGGTTATTCAAGACCATCATAGGGATCTTATTTCAGCTTATAAAAGAATCATGGGACTCCAATCAAATCCATTCTTATAATATTTAGCAACATTATGGGGGGTATAAGTGGATCTTAAGTTGGGATGCTGATACATTTGTATTGATGGGGACTCTCTCAATATCATCAACTACATCAATAATAAGAATTTGGTTGCCTAGTCTATATCACATATTATAGACAAAACTACTCAGTAAATCAAAGGCTTTGAAAAATCATTTTCTAATAGACATATAGAGAGGGAAATATATTTTTTAATACATTTGATAATAGGGTTAAAAACAAAGGAATTCAAATTTTGTCATAAAATGGAGGTTCTTCCCAATCATATAAATGATATTATCAGCAAGGATAAAAGTAATCTAGTTATATAGGGGTCAAATCTATGATAAGAATTGGCACATAAGGCCAAGCTTTGAAATGTGTGTCTTCATTATTTTGATTCATAATAAACTTATTAATCATATCAACAAATGGTATTATTTTTCATCATTACGTGATCAACCAATTCTGTAATCATTTGAAGGCTATTACTAATAGAGAGTTCATTAAGTTTGGTATCCCTTAAAGTGAAGATTTAGGAAAGTCTGTGAATAGGTATTTGGCTATGGTATGGGATTTGAACTATGTGGAACCAATGAATGTCGACCATATAAGGAAGAATTTGGAGGTTTGAAAATGTTTACATACAGGGGGTATAATAAACTTCATAGATCATATTTATGGTTATGATACTTATCTCTCATAATAATTAATAAAAAATTCGGTAGACAAAGTGGTCAATATCTGAAACATTTTTTTTAAAATTAAAGAGGAGCTAATTTCAAGGTTTATTGGGCTTAAAATTTAAGAAAATAAATACATTAAATTAACTATGAACCTTATTCAAGAAAAGGACAAATTTCTTATGGTGATGAAAAGATAACAATTTTCTAAAGATTTAAAAGAGAGGAATTCCCTATTCCATTTGATGAAGTGGTGAGTTAAATAATATGAGGTATAAATGGGTAAGAAAATAGAGCTAATTTATCATGTGATAATTTTCCTTATATATAAGTTTTTCAAAGCTCAAAACCTTGCTCCCTAGTATTCAATTTCTAAAAAGAAGAATGTCAATGTGAATGTCTCTACCTACAGGCCTCCTAAATAGATGTTAAAAACTAGTTTCAAACCTAAATCTAAGAATAATTAGGATCATATCAGGGCCAAAAATAAGAAAGATGGTTCTTTCAATGATTAGATGTTTTAGGAATCAGATGTAGTAATTAATCTTGAGGAGATAGACAAACATAATAATAAAGAATAGAATACTCAAAAGGAAATGGACAAGCATAATGTAGGGGAACATAATACACAATTTAGCACTCACTTAATTATAAATAAGGAAGGCACAAAATAAAATTATACAGATAGTAAAGGGAAGGATGACTATGTAGGTGTATAAATAGGGGATCCTCATTCTAATATTCAGATACATTTTGATTTAAACTCCTTTAAGGATATAGCTAAAAAACAAAACAAATTAGAGATAATGGAGGATGAGGTAAACCTTCATAAATCCTTCCTTTATTGGTTTGTGAAGGATCATTCAATATTGAAACATGAATAAATAACTTCAACAAAAAATATGGACTATATTAAACACAAGAGAGGGAAGTGGAAGTGGCTACTCAGATTGATATTCTAATTGATATAATTAATATGCTAGAGAAAGATAATAGATAACTGAAGGATACAATTAATATTTTGGTTATCTATATTTAGGTAATTGTGAATAATGCAATGCTTAGCATGGAAAGGTTATCTGTATTTATTAACAATGCAAAAACAAGTGAGAATGACCCCAGGCCAAGAAAAAAGCTTAAAGGAGTGACTATTACAACTCAAAAGGATAAAATGGTAGATAGTTTGGAGAATAAATTACAAAGCATGACAAAGTATTGGATTATGGATTATAAGGAATGGAAGAAAAGTCACATCTAAATTTTTGTGCTACGTAATGTAAGCTATGTATCAACTATTTTTCTATTGTGTCTTTGTTGTATCTCTCAAGTGAATTTATATTTTTTTCCCTATATTTGTTAATATTTTTGTCTATGTTACCGGTCACTAAGGTGGTTCTTTTGTATGGGTAGGTTCACTCTAAAACCCACTTTTAACTATAATAAAAACAAGCCAACTTTAATCGCCAATAGAAAAAGTGCATAAAAGGGAAAACAACATTGGTGAGTGAGAAGTAACAAGCCAACCTTACTCAGCAATATAAAAAGTATATAAATAGTAAATGAAAAAAGGGTGGTACAATAAAAACAAATGGTAAAATAATAAAGGCACATATAAAAATTTAGATCAATGGTGTAAATAAAATAATCCATAGTTGCTCAAACATATTGTTTTGATCTAAAGATAGATAAAACTAAAACAAAGTAGTGATAGCATGTTGTTAATATGTAAAGAAAAGGGAATATAGAAGTGTGAAAATAGGTTTAGAATCACACTTGGCTTGTCAAGGTGGGGAAATGAATGGGTGGAGGTGAGAATGAAGGAAAAACCAAGGTAGAGGAACTCTTTATTGAATTCAAGATACTCAAATTAAGTTTGTCAAAACAAGAGGACTTTCAACCTTAAGGACTCTAAATAAATTATCCTATCCACACAAGTTCTAGGTCAGTACATGAAGTATATATATCATCCCATGAAGGTTATATGCATGAAAATTAAAATAGACCTACCTTTCCATAACATGTTCCCCATTATTTAGGACCCCTTATAGAGCCATCGGTCTACTGTGAAGATTGGTTACTTGTGATAAAGTAGGTAGCACCATATATTTTTTTGAGTTATCCTATTCTAATCTACTAGCCTATTATACCCCAATGGACCTCAACTCTATCATGAATCCAATTGTGGAGTTTGAACTTTGATTAGAATTAAGAGATGTGCATGGAATCACATATTTTGGTGTGATTTTGACTTTTGAAATTTTATATGTTTCCTTTTGTATATCATTTCCTTTTATTTCAAATGTTTTAGATTTTAAATTTCTTGATGGTTTTTTCTATTCCTCCTCCATAAAGATTTGGAAAAACCAAACATGGGTGCTAAAGATGAATTTCATTTGAATACTTGGGACTTGGTTACTAAGAGAGAGAACCCAAACAGCATGATGTTTAAGAGTCTTATCAATTTAGGTAAAATAAAAGTGCTATCTTGACTTTGACTTTGTTTAATCCAATGTGGAATGAAAAAAATGAAATTAGGAGGAGTGAAACATGAAACAATTTAAATTACTTCAAATTGAAAAAAAATGTGATAAAATGTGAAAAAGGGATACAATGATAGTAAAAATGTGATTCCTTATCATAAGAATGAAGGAAATTTAGGAAAACATGCTAACACAGATTGTTTTACAAATTTCATCTATCAAAATAATCTAAAGTTAAAGCTAAGAACAAAGATCAAAAACTTATAGCCATTACAAAACATATTCTATATAGGAAATGAAATGATGGTGATTTTATGAGGAAGGCTAGGTCTTATCCATGGTCTTACATTGCAACTCATAAAATAGAAACCCACAAGGGTGTATAAAGAATGTGAAAATTAAATGGGATAAAGATGGTATTTGTGAGAAATCACAAGTCCTATCCATGGTCTCACACTAAAAGTCATAAAATATAGACCCAAGGGGTGCCAAAAAGTATTGGAAATTGAGAAATCAAAGAGGACAAAAGTGGAAAATCATGAGGAAGACTAGGTCCTATCCATGGTTTTACAATAGAACTCATGAGAAAAAGGGAAACTAAAAGACCAAAAAGAAGGACTAAGGTTTATGAAAATAGAGAACTAATACAAAGGGTGAGACCCATGTAAGTATCCTATAAAAAGTGTTAGATAAATAACATATAGAAAGCATGGCAAGAAGGGAAAGATCTAGGCAAAATATTTCTTGATAAATTGTGCATTGGTGGGTTCTTTGAAAATATGGCCTTTATTAGTTTGAAGGCAATAGGTACTTGGACCAAGAATGTCTTTGACTAAATAAGGACCCCACCATTTTTGTGTATATTTACCTTCTTTATCATGAGTGTAGTCTAGTTTAAGGACAAGACTACCAACATTAAACATGAAAAGTATAACTCATTTATTATATTGTTTAGCAATGTAGGCCTTATATTAGTGATTATGTTGTAAAGCTAAAAGATGATGTTAATCAAGGAGATCAAGTGCATGAAGGTGATATTCATGTAATTCTTCATCAATTATGATACCATGAAGAGATATACAGAGAGAGGGAAGTTCAACTTCTAATTTGAGGACTAATTCATAACCATAGACTCAAAAAAATGACATTGCCCCAATGGTAGTGTGTATGCTAATGTGATAGGCCCAAAGAATGAGATGTAAATGAAGATTCTAATCCATGCAAGTTTCATGAATTGTCTTTTGGATAATTTTAATAAGAATTTTATTTGTGGCCTTAGCTTGGCCATTACATTATATATGGTATGGTGTGGAAATTTTGTGATTAAAATTTAGTGTACAGTTGTTTGACATATTTATTTTTGAAGTTTCTACCATTATTCGAAATTATAGTATGAGTGACACCAAAGTTGTAAATTATTTGATTTAGGAAAAAATTAGAGATGTTGGTACTAGTGATATTGATGAGGGGCATAGCCTCAACCCATTTGGTAAAATATTCTATGGTTGTGATTATAAATACATGCCCATATTGAGATCAAGGTAATTTGCTATGAATTCTAATCCCCACATAGAGAATGAACATAAAGATTCTACCATTTGAAGCTCAGCTAGAGGTGCATGAATAAAATCATCATGAAGTTGTCAAGGAGTACACTTTTTATCAAATTTGATGGCATCATTTTCAATAGTGGGCCAAAATTATCCCATACATAAGTATTTATAGGTTGTAGCATGTCTGCTATAATGGACACCTCAAATGGCCCCATGTACTTATTAGAGAAGAGGAAGAACCTCTTCTTTCATAACATAGCAGAGCAAGGTGCCTTCAACATTTTGATAATATAAGATGTTATATCAAAATATATACTTAAAATCTTGTTTGTGAATGTAAGGTTTTCACAAAACTGGGGATTTTATTATTTGGATAAAAAAGTGGGATCAATGAGAACTTGGTGTAAAATAAATAGAGATGTTGAAGAAGTAAAATAATCAATAGTAGAATTTTGATCTCAAGGGATAGACTTGGTGGTAAAAGAAGCAAAATATTTGGTGAGGATAGTTATGATTTGATGATAAAAAATGATATTCTCACTTATGCATTGATAATCACCATTGACTTGGTGTAAAATGAGTTGGGAGTCACCTAAAGCATGTAGATATGTGATATCTAGATCAAGGGCTGCTATCATGCCTAAGATTAAAGCTTCATACTCTTATATGTTGTTAGTGACATTGAATATGAGGTGAAATACTAATGGGATGATTATTCTAAGAGGGATCATAAGGATACAACTTTCCCCAGATCCTTGAAGGCATTTAGTGCCATCAAAATGAAGGGTCCAAGTTTCTTGGTATAAATCAACATTAAGTTTAGGAAGTTCTTTGATAACTTATTTTAGTTCATTAGTGTCAGCAAAGATAAAGGACTCTTCTATATTACTTGCTTCAAGGTTATCATTGAATTTATGAAAGTAATCTTTTAGATATATGACTTGTTTTAGAACTTCAATTTAAAGAATATCATCATTGAGAAGAATATATTGAAGGTGATCAGTAGCTGATATAGGAGCTATGGTAAGTTGATCAACAATGAGTTATATTTTGATAACTTTTTGAGTAATAATTCAAAAATAAAATTCCATGAGAAATACCATCCACTTGCCAATTATATCTTTAAGAATAAAGTCTTTGGATAAAAAGTGATGAAGGGGATCAAAATGAATGATAACAAAAGTGGTTTGATAAAGCATATAATGTCAAAAAAATTTAATGGAAAAATATATGGTAAGGTAATCATGTTTGAATTTTTTATAACATTTCTCATAATAAATTAGGCCTCATTTGATATAGTATACGGTAGATTCCCTTCCAATGTCATCTTTTTGGGTAAGCATCTCCCCAATTGCTTTGGGTGTGGAAGAGGTATACAAGATCAACGATTGATCATTTGAAGGGGGACAAAGAGTAGGTGGGTGAAACAATGATTATTTCATATTATCAATTTTTTTTGATAAGGATCTCTCCATTCTAAGGAAATACATTTCTTAAGAAGAGAATTAACATAATAGATACAATAAGCCATTTTGGGAATGAATCATCTAATTGCCCCAAGTTTATAGAGGTAAGTGTGAATGTTGAGAATAGATCAAGGGATGGGCATGTTGATGATAACATTTATCTTAGCTGGATTGACACCATGAAGATAGACTGGGAATCCTAGTTTTTTTCCAGATGTGACTCCAAAAACACATTTATAAGGATTTAGTATAACTTTATATTTAAGGAGGTAGTCAAAGATAATGGAAAGATTAGAGAGATGAGTCTTGTGGCTTTTGGATTTGGTAATGAGTCATCCACATAGGTCTATAAAATTTTATGAATAAGATCATGAAATATGTGATTCATTTTCCATTGATAGGTAGCTCCAAAATTTTTGAGGTTGAAGGGAATTTTAACATAGTAATATGTGCCCCATTTTATGGTGAAATTTGTCTTATGTTGGTCTTTAAGGGCAATGTGAATCTGGTTATTACCCAAGAAACCATCTATACGAGACAACATTTCATAACCAACTATAGAATTAATGATGGAATCTATTGAAGGTAGAGGTAAATTATCCTTGGGATAAGAAAGATTAAGATTAAAAAAATCAATGCAAATGTGAATGACCATTGTGACCATCTTCTAAATAGGGACTATGTTAAAAACCCATTCAAAATAGTCCACAGGTTTGATAAAATTAGCATTAAGAAGCTTGATAATTTATTTATGGTATAAGGTGGAAACTTTAGATGGAATTTTGTTGTTGCTTTTGGTGAGTATATTTGGCACTGAGGTAAGAGATAATATTATACACTATGATGCTAGGTTAAATACTAGGCATTTCCTTATAGGACTAGGCAAAGATCTCATGATATTTATCAAAAAATAGTTTAAAGTTATCATGTTTAGTAGGTGTGAGTTCATGAGAAACTATAATTATTTGAGGGCATGATGGAGTACCATATTTGATTTGAGTAGTTTCTTAGATAATCATAGCATTACCATATTGTAAATGATATAGTGAATTAGGTAAAGATGAAATTAGATTGGCTTTAAGATCAATGCTTGTGATGAAGTTATTGAAATAAGGGGATTTGTTTTTGAAATTCTTGAGTTTGTGATGTTTTCAAGGAAGTTGAGATTATTAGGCATAAATTAATTTAAGAATGGATTCATCGCTAAGAAAATTAGGAAGAAGACCATAATACTTGACATCTACTTCAATATCAAGAATTTTATTACAATGGTGATCATATTCAGAGTGTATCTGATATACATTTTTAGCCTTAGCATCTAATGTAATCTTGGGAGTAGGGGATAAGGTTGATTAGAGGAGATTGGTGTATCATTAATTTCATTTATGGGGGAATAATTGGATGCAATGATGGGATATGTAGGTGGTATAGAAGATGCAATAATTTTTGGAAGTTTAGAAGTTCAGAAGATATGATTTGTTCTATCACCCAAGGAGTATTAATAAATGGAGATTTCTAGACCATTAAATCTACGTGGAGACATGGTTAAAAGATATTGGAATAATTTGGCCACTCCATAATCATTTCATGTGAAGACATATTTTGGGTAAATATTGTCCTAAGAAGTTTATGGAGGGGGAAATCAATGATCTAATCAATGAGAAGAATAGTATGATCACAAGGTAATAAGTAAGGAGGAAACCACTCTAAGATGTAAGGAGGTAGATTATTAGTGTTTCAAGTATGTTGTAAGTCATTAGGTTCATCATCATCTGAATCAGTAAAAGTGACCTATAAATATGGATTAATGTTGATGAATTTAGGTAAGGGAACACTATTGATTGTTGGAATGGTAGGAATGCAATAATGGGATTTAGGATTGGGAAGTTGAATAATCCAAGGGTTGGGATCGGCCTCATGTTTATACCTTTTGCCATTATGTAGGAACTTGATGCATTGGCTACCATAAGAGGTGATTGCCCTCATTCTATGAGTCTGAGGTCAACCTAGGATTATGATGTAAGATAGGATCAAATCAAGGACCATGAGCTTAGTTTGAATAGTCATAGGTCTCATTGTAATGGGAAGCCAAATAAAACCAAGTGGATTTTTATTAGTTTTTTTAAATATAAGATAAGTTAGGTAGGTTTTATTGAGATTATACTTATTATATCTAAGTTGTTAAATGAGCCATAAATATATTACATTAATATTAGACCCTTTTTCAACTAAAACTTTATGAATAAGGATAGTATTAATGGTTATTTTAATTAATAAGGGCGGGTCATCGACATGAAAAATGATTTCATAATTAATAATGTATTCTTGGAGGAATTCAATGGAAGGTTTTGTATAAGGATAAATGGATTAAATGGTATACACATTAGTAGGTTAAGGCTCAAGAGAGGGTGGTTCTTTGTCTATAAAAGATGGATCTTTAATTTATTATAATTGTTGCATGAGGAACTTGTGATGATAAGGGGAGGTACTAACTAAATCCATAAGGGGAGTCTTGAAAGGTATGGATTTGAGTTCTTTGAGAAAATTCCAATGGGATTTAGAAGAAGAACTAGTGTGATATTTAGAAGGTAAGGTATATTTTGAAGGAATGGAAGTGGTTGGTGGTTCGAAAGAAGGAGATGGTTTCTTGTTAGCTTCTAAAGCTAGGTGAGTGGTTATATTATCTTTGAGAAGTTTCTCATCTAAATATGGTTTCTTAGGTTTAGTGATAGGATCTTTGTGATCTAGTTTATGATGATAATTTACCTTAATTACGTAAACATATTGAAAGTTATTATAATAATGGCCATAGTCAGAATCAATAGCACAAACATATTTTATAGTTTGTTGAGTATTAGATGTGGGAAATGATGTATGGTTATGAGAAGAAGAAGCTTTGGGAGCTTGTTATTTTTGGTAAGTGGTGTTATAATATTGACAATGGAGTTAGATCATGGCTTCATGATTGAAGGAATCACAAAGCATATATGAGATAAAAAATTAGTAAACCCTCTACAAGTTTCATAGGAATGACCAATGTTAACATGGAACCAATAAAAATGTATTAAGGTCATACCATTTAGGAGGATTATTGGGATAAGTAAAGGTTTTAGAGGGTGTTAAGAATTGTTTCATTTATTACACAGTTAGTGGTACATGAGGATATGTGGGATTGTCAACTTTGATAATGCCTAGTTTGGTTTGAGGAGTATTTATGGTGTGGCATTAGTTAAAATTTGAAAATAACCCTTAAATAATTTGGTATTTTGTTTTAATTTCTTCATGAAGAATTCTTAACATTTGGCTTGGTCAAGATCTTTGTTAATCATTTTAGGGGCAAAAATTTGAACCTTATATTGAAGTGAAGGGGTTAAAGTAGATATAAAGAGTCTAAATAGATTATCGTCAGTCATGTTATGGTTGGCCTTGTGGGCCAAATATTTCCATCTTTTGATAGAATCATGAGCTGATAAAGTGGGAGATTATGTAGCACTGATGAAATGGTTAAGTAAATTTTTGGGAAGGTCATTATGTTGAAATTTTTTAACTAGAGGATTGACTAAATCCTTAAGTTTAAAGATTGAATGTTGGGGAAGCTAGTTTTACCATTATAATACATTACAAGTGAAGGTTTTAACTAAAATTTTAGTGGTGGAAAAATTATTAGTTTGGATCCATTCTTTATAAATATTTTGAAATGATTTAAGAAATGATGTGGGTTTTTTAGTTCCATCATACTTGATAGTTGGAGAGATATTACCAATATAAATAGAAATGATGAAAGGAGTGAAAGGATCATTTTGGATGTTTTGAAGCATTTTTTTATTCATGATATGTTGAGGAATAACATTTCTTGAGGCATCTCTAAGAGGTGGAGGAATACAATTTTGATTAGTTTGAGGAATTAGAACTATAGTTTGATTAGCCATATTGATCAAATGACATTGTAATTACATCATTTTGGAGGTGTTAAAAGTTTGCATTATGTTCATTTTTTATATAACTTGTGCAAAAAGTTGAGTCATATAAATTGGTAGGTTGGTGTTTGTAGGAGGACTCCCCAAATTGTCATTAGGGGGAGGGTTATTGAGATGTGGATTACCATTGGGATTGTTAGATAGACTTGTGTCAATTTCACCCACATTGTGCTGAAAATACTAAAGATGAGAATTTTCTTGATAGGTACAAAAAGGATCAAATCTAGCTACTTCATCTTGAGGTGCAATTTGAACCATGTTACAATCTATAGATGAAGGAGGGGAAGATTTGATCCAAGAGTGAGGGTTATCTTAGGAGATAAATAAAGGTAGCAAAGAATACCCCATATAGTGTCTAAATGGATCCAATTTGTTTAAAAAGATTATAATAGGGGATTTCATAATGCTTTGAGGAAAGGAATAAAATTTTGAAGAAAGAAGAAAGAGTAATTAGGGACAAAGAACTAATTTGACTGGGTCGATAGAATAATGTTTAAAAAGGGGATAAGAAGAGTATAGAGTTGACTATGTAATTTTGGAAAAGAGGTCAAAATAGATAGATAAGAGATACAACCATGTTGGTTGATTGTGTATTGTTGGTAGGAAGAAAGATAGAATCTACAAGAGATTGTATCGACAAAAATGATAGTGTTATAAAATAGGGTAATGTTTTTGAAATATATGTGAAGTCAAAATGAAAATAGAATCATAAATAATTGGATCAATGTGAGCGATCCAATTAGGGAACACAACATAAAACCTTACACCAATACTTGCTAATGCAAGTTTTTGAAATATAACACACAATGATCAGAGAACAAGTAATAAACTAAAAATTAAGTGCTAGATAAGTGATCATCTTGACTGTTATTATATTATTATAAAGTATTGATTTAAGTGTGATGGGAAAGTTGGTTAAAAATAGGGAACTATAATGCAATTTATGGATGGTTATAGGATGTTTAGTCTGAAAGGATTTGTGTTAGAAATTTGAATGCCTTGGTATTAGGGCCTACCCCCTCACTTCATAATCTCATAGTGATAAGGTTTTTGGGTGATTTTCCAATATATAACATTAAACATGTATTTATACTTGGCCAAAAAACCAAGTTAGCTTCCACCTCGGTGATGAAATCCAATTAGGTAGGCTTTTAGAAGACAAGTGTTTAAATGTTTTTTGAATATTATGTGATTTGGTAGTGTGTGCAAAATAGAAAAATAGTGTAACTAAATGGAAATTTGAAAAACCACCTATTTATACTATTTGAGTTACTATAAGCATGAAAATAACTAAAAAGGAAAGTGTGAATTAGTTACTAGAAAATAGTTGTTAATTATTTTATTTAGAATAGCATAGAGTTGGTTTAAATGACACTATATGCAAATAAGACAAAATAGAGTTGAATGGGTTGCTACTATTATACAAAAGCAAGGTCTTACAAAATACAGTCAAATAGGTTGACTATATCTCAAATAGAAGATAGGCTATAAAACTAAGTTGACCAAGTTGACCTAGTTGGTTGTAGGGTTATAGTTTTAAGGCTATTAACTTGTACACAACAAAATTGAAGAAACTACCAAAATGATAGAGAGAGAAAAGTGAGGAACCTTAGTGGGCTTGAAGATGATGAGGATTGCAAATTTTATGTTGAAGTGCCTTAAATGCTGCTTTCAAATTCTATAAACTAAGTCAACTAGTTTGACCCAATTCTACAAAACCCTATGTGCTAAAGAAGAATAAGATGACTAAGTTGACTTGTTTGACCTAGTTTGTTGATCTAAATGCTACCAGAGAGAATAAGATGAAAAATTTGACCTATTTAACCTTGTATGCTTATCTATAACTAAAAAGGAGAATTATGTCAACCTGCTCAATCCAATAACCTATATCTGATAAAGACTTACATAGATAGGATAGTCATTTTGATGTGACCATATGTTGAACCTATGCATAGAGAGTTATAACTATACTAACTAGTTTGATACAGTACTAAAAATATAATAAGATGATAAAAAATGAAAGAGTTAAAGAAAAACCTGGAAGGGTTATATTCATGTCGAGTTCACCAGAATGTATGTAATTGGAAATGTAGCAAATCTATAAATCAATCCTAGATCGGAAAAGATAAAGCCTACTTATGATTTCGATTTGGGATACATTATATAATCAGGGTCATGACCAATATGGATCTATTAAACCTAATCACGGGATATATTACCACAATAACATCACTAGGGAGGGTTCCAAAGCCTCCAGTCAAGCAAAACTATACAATAACCCTAACTAGGTCCTATGTTTTCATATTAACTAAACTAATAAAAAGTAAATCAAAGTCTAATCTAGTACTTTAATATTTTAGCATAAATTGGAGTTTAGTAAACATAAAAGTAAACATTCATAAGATAATATTATTTAATTTATTTATAGGTAATACCCTAATGCATGGAGAGAGCAATATATTAAAAATCCATTACTTATGCTACTTCTATCTACTAAAAAGAGGAGGAAATTTAGAGAGTCTTACCTTAAAGATGAACCCATCAAGACTCAATCTCTCTCTTGGCCAAAGTACTTTGTAAGAGGTTGTTATGGTTTGTAAGGATCAATAAGAAAGGCCAAAACATCTAAGACTTATCCACAAGACCAAGATTCTTCTCCAAGTAGAAACCATAAGCTAGGACTCCTTAAGTAGAATGGCAGAAGAGCAAATTGTAAAGAAGTTCAATAGAATAATTAACTCTTTTTATCTCTCTAATAATTGTGAAATGGATGTGTTTATATAGGTGGATCTAACTCTATTCCCTTTTAAATGTTTAGGCTGACAAGGTCCACCCAATCAACCTAGTATTGTTATTGACAAAAATAACTTAGGTCATAGACTAGGTAGGCTAGGGGCTGACCTAGACCCTAATAAGCTTTATCAATAAGATTATAAGGTTGATGGGGATGACTATGTAATGTAAATCATCAAAAAATATTTTAGGTTAGGGAAGGGCTAAATGAATGTGGTAAATAACTAGAGGAGGGTGAAAAATATGAGGCAAATCTTAGCAAAATGTCTTTATGAGTTAGCTAGACTGATAAAAAGTGGTAACAAGGGAAAAATTCCTAAAAATCACCAATGGTCTACTCCAACCCTTTCCCGATGCACCCCTTAGGGCATGCACTCAGAGAGGTTAAGACTCGATGAGTTCTTGCAAGATAAAACACATCAGTGATTGAAAAAGTTGGAAAATATTATGTGTATACACATATCGATTACAGGATCCAACATTTTAAGGTAAAATTTAATAGCCACTTATTTCATTTGTAGTAATGGGTCTTTCAAAATCCTATATAACTCATGAAAATGAATGTTGAATGTGTTATTAGATTCATCATGATCCATATGAGTTGTACTAAATTGGTATTACAAGGTAGCAGGGTCAATGGGCACACTAAAATGGTTAAAAATATGTTTTCAAATGTATCCCATGAGGTAATACATCCATGTGGTAAGCCAAGGTACCATTTGTATACATCCCTATCTACAGAGCAAGGAAAATGATGATAAGAAATGAATTAATGCTATATTTGGTTTCTAATTATGGCATCTTTAAATGTTTGAATGTGTTTTTATACCATCTAAATCCCACCATGTGTGTTAATTTGAAAAAAATCATAGGGATCTTTAGCCAAGTCATGAACAAGCCCTATAATGTTGATAGGGTATCCACTTCCACCTAGCCAGGCAAGAGCTGTAGATGGGTCTAAAATTTAATTTTCTAGTCTTAGAACTTGGAATGTCACTTTAGGAAAGCCTCTAAAGATAAAGTTTAAATTTTCAATTTAATTTTCAGCTCAAGACCTTCTTCTAATGCTAGAACTATTGATGTGTAATTTGGCATGGTTCACCAATGCTAGGCTATCAGTGTGGTTAATCCCATCATGCCTTAACTAAAAGGAGTCCCAAAAGGTGGGTCTCCTCAAGGTCTTTATCTACTAGGTCATGACACACTGATCTTCACTCAATTGTGTGTTTTGGATTGTTCTGATCAAGGGGTTTGCTAGTGTGAAATATTCTACTATATTAGATTCTTAAATAAGATGGAGATTAATCATAGATTTAGGTGTAGTTCAAATGGGTTTCAATCATAAATATAAAATTACAAAGCACACATACATTTTCCAAAGTGTGAAATTAGGTTTTGAGGTAAAAATATTAATTCCATGCATTCTTTCCCTTGATTTAATACATTCAATAATGTGGCAACATTATAGGAATAAAATGGAACAAGTAATTGAATTAAACAAGCATAAAAAATTTACTATCAAACAAAACCTTAGTTTAGCATATTTGATAAAAACAAGAAGAAAAGAGGAAAATAAGGAAGAAATCCTATAATAGTAAATGGTAAATCTAGACTTCTCAATTGGTAAACCCCATAAACTAGTCTCTCACCTAATCAGTGTGTGCATAATCACAAATGGAGTCAATGCATATGCCAAAGGGAATCAGACAATGAAATAAATTCTCATACAACCATACAAATACACATATCGAAAGCATTAAAGCCATATTATTCTATTCATCAAATTACTCATGTAAAAAATCCATTACAAGTTTAGTACAATTAATAAATCAAAATTTTGCCAGCATAACCACAATGTTACAAAAGAAGAATATGATAACACTACAAAGCAAAAAAAAATTGGTGAGGTCTAAATTTTTTGGAGAAACAAAAATCCAACCCTTATAATGACTAGGATTTTCCTACTTATATACCATCTTATTCTTTCATTTCCCACCCAAATACTTCTTCACTTTTCCAATCTCACCACTGTACCTTTTTGCTCCATTTTAGCCTATAAAAAGACAAAAAAATAAGTTGACTTTTACAATTAAAAGCTCCTCAGGCAAAGTATAAAGTTATAGAATTAAAATATAATTTTTATGAGGAATTATATAAAAATATAGGCACCAGGATGTCTATGTTAGATTAAGCTTTCCAAAGATTCTAATGGTTTTGAAAATAGGTTCACAAGGACCAAGTTACGACCGTTAGAATGACAAGTGGTCTAAAATAACACTTAGAAGACCAACTCAAGTTCAGGAATGTGAAAAAATAAATTGTGAGTAGGTTTTGACTTAGGCCAAATTGGGATAAAATGGGGCTATCAAAATGTCTATAGTAAAATGAGATTCAAAGTAGTAAAAGTGGTTCATAAAACTGATTCACAAGGTGAAACTTATGCCCCCAGTGTGGCAAGTAATTTAGATGGGTTGATAGGAGAAAAGAGAGTATTAGATTATAATTTATCATTGAGATGCACTTTTTGGTAATTTTATAAAACCCTCATGCAAATCAATTTATCAACCCCGATTAGCACTAGAAGTGTCTTTTAAAAAAATGCTAGGTCTACCCAAGTCTATTACAGTACCTTCTGACCTAACAAGATAAGATATTATTTTTTTCATTAAAAAATAATTAACAAGAAAAAAAATTAAATATTAATAGTATTTAATTTAATTTAATATTTTTAATAATATCAATTTAATAATCCTCATTAAAGGGTCAATAGTAGATAAGAAGAAAAAGAGAAACAAAAATGGAGTAGTTTGGATTTCTCTGCAATCAACTTGATTTAATTTAAATTTTGATGGGGCTTGTAGGGGAAATCCAAGAGATTTAGGTATAGGTTGTGTTATAAAATATTGTAGTGGTTCATTAATAAGATTCATTTCAATGAAACTTCTTGATGGAATAAATAATGAGACTCAAGCTCAATCTCTAGTAGTTGGGATCAAGCATGCCTTAGAATATGGTATGATGTTTATATAAATCAAAGAATATTATCAAGTCATAATCCAAGCCTTGTCAAGACAAAAATCCAAATCTTGGAAATTGGAAAACATTCTCTCTCTTATTTGGCCTAAGTTGAATCAATTTCAAAATTGGAGATGTTCTCATTACTTTTGGGAAAGTAATAGAGAAGAAAATATCCTAGCTAATGTGGATATTGATCAAGAGGAGGTTTCTAGGGTAAAAAATACCAAGGATATATGGTGATATTTTGTAGGGGTGGAATTGGTAGATCTTTATGTTTTTTAATTTTTTATTAAGTTTTTTAAAAAGGTGAGTTTTTTCAGTGAGATTCTATTGGTTTGGTGAAGGGTGATTGTAGAAGTGATGATGTTGGTAAATATGGAAATAAGTTAGATTTTATGGGGCCTTTATTATGTTTTGTGTAAGTTTAATGGGTGAAATATTATCTCTATTATGGCCATCATATTTAGGAATTTTGGTTTTGGGTGTTGGGTTGGTTTGTCATTGCAAGATGGAGCTAGATTTTATGGATTTTTTGGGATGGCTTTTGAGATTTTGAAGGGATAAGACCATAAAAATGGGATTCATAGGTAGTGTTTATAGAACAAGCCTTATGAATTTTTTTTGGGTGCCTTTTCTTGAAGTGAAAGAAGATTTGGAGGTTATTATGGGCATAGAGTTGTTGTCTAAAAGTAAGAGAGTGAGTGTGAATTTTGATATGATATCTCTTTTTGTGAGAAATTTATGTTTGGTGGTGTCTAATCGAGTGTAGATAAAGGATTTGGTGGTATTTTTTGTCTGTCCTGAGCATAGGGTGGATTTTATTTCATCTCTAGATTATCTACCTTTAGGTTCATTTTGGGAACTATTGTTTTCTAGTAAAGATGGTCTTAACTTTGTTTCTTGATCTATAATTCACATTTTGGAAGAAATATTTATTTCCCTAATTAATTTTGATCGATAGGTAGAATAAGAATGTTTAGTAGAGGGTGTGAAGGAGGTCATCAGGGGGTGGCTATGCCCTACGTGTAAGATTTTTTAATTCCCATTCTATAGTTAGAAGTGTGGTGAGCTCAGAGGAGGACTCTAGGCAGATTGAAGGCTATAAAATGGTTAACACATGTTGTAGATTGAGGTCTTTTTTAGGCACTTCCATGGTGGCTTAAACATAGGAAATTATTGAATCTACAAGGGTTTCTCAAGAGAAAGTTGAATTTTTTAAAGTCTATGGATATTGAAGCCCCTTTATCTGCTAAAGAATTGATACTGGATAGTCTAAATTTGGGTGAGTGTTCACAAGTTCAATTAGTTCAATTATCTAAGGTGTAAAATAAATCAAGGGTTCACAAATCAGGTATGATGGATGATTGAGCTTGGAAGGATATGGAACTAATAGTAATTGACTAGAGGTAGGCTTTCTATATAGTAGGTTCTTTTTTTGTTTTGTTGGATGGTTATCAATGTTTAGTTTTATGCTAAATGTAGTTGGTATACTATATATCAGAATGTTATGTAAATAAAAACATTGGTTTAAGAAGTTTGGTTTGTTTTTTGTTGCTTTTATGCCTTGATAATTTTATTATCAATCTAGACCATTTGGTTTTCTAAGGCTTTTATTTTATTTGGAAGGGGACCCATTAAGCCCTGATATCAATCTAGAAAAAAGATCAATTTAACAATAAATTTTAAAATAATTAATTGATTAGTAATTAAATGAATTTAAAATTAATTAAAATTTAAATGTAATTATTAATTATTAAACTAAATAAAATATAATACAAAATTATAAAACCTACATAATAACCTAGACCTAATCAGTCATCTCACCCCCAATCAACACTATAAAAGAAATGGCCCCACCAAATGCTTACCTAGTCGAGCTTTCAAATATCGACTAACATTATAGACTTATGTTGTCCTTCCGAAGACCTATTTGGTTAACAAAACATGGTTTTGGACAACCCCTTCAAGACCCAATCAGGGGAAAAATTTGACTAACACTTCCAATAAAATTGACTACACCCCAAGCCTATGATGACAAAAAGTTTTGATTAGTAAACTGTAAGACAAAAGAGCATCCCCTCGACCAATGTTATACCTATGATGACTTGTAGATTATGAGGTTTCAAAGGTCCAAAATAGTATATAAAGGTCTATTTTGTCCTAATGTAACTTTCCAAACTATAATCTATGTGTTTTTACCTCACTGTCTTAACCTTTTATCACAAAATGTTTCTAGTTATGTCAAAGAATATCATTATACAGTCTACATTCTCTTAAAGATCATCCACACACACTCTACTATTAAATTCAAGATTCAAAAATTTTACTCAATTTCAAAATGTATTACTTTAACTTCTCACACAACTTAGAATTGATTCAAGGTCTCTTCTTTACAAAAACACACTCAATATACACACAGTTTTATGAATCACTATCTACTATAGGAATAAAATTCAATCCTTTGAATATCTATGATTAAAATAGTTATTTAATCTTTCTATGACTCTTGTGTCTTAATACCACACTCACATCACTTAGTAAACATGAAACTTGATCCTCCAACTTTGAATATTTTCCAAATAAATAATCACAGTCTACATGTAAAAAAACTTTTTATAAAATAGGGGACTACTTCTATTCATACCTAAACCTCCATTGTCTATCAAGAAATTAATTGATTATTGTCTTTTCCATAGTAAATAAACATTTTAAATTATCTTTTAAATTTTTTATTTTATAATGCTCAATCATTCTCTATTCAGTAAGCATACACGATTAGCATCAATATCTTTAATAATCTAAATAAAGTCTGAACTATCATCCGTCAAGACCAGGGGTCTCTCACTCTCCATTCCTATCAAATATTAAATCAAATAAAAAAATCAAAATTTTCAATTATACTTGGATCAAATTACCAAACCATTATATCATCAAACATCACACATGCATTCAAAACAACATACCATAACCTCCTAAACAGGGGTTTGTGTTTATTTCATTTAGCATCATAGTTTTTAAACCAAAACTTTCCTTTTTTCTTCATTCCAAAATTTTTAAATTACATATCCTCCTCACCTACTTGAATGGAATACATTAAATTCAATCCAAACTGACTCTTAGACTCCTACAAAGAAGCATAACTACCTCTTACCAACTTTCCCAGGTAGTCTTGTGGTTACATTTTTCATTTTTATTAATTTTCAAACATTATGACATATTTTTCATCATGACATTGGTCTAATGGACATTTATAAACCTCTTAAATTTTATAAATACCCTTAGGAAAGTTAACACATCTACAAACTTTACAAATTTTCTCAAAAGTCCTTTTGCATGACTTAATAACATTCAAAAATTCAAATAATGATTTTGGAGGGAAACACTAGAATTTAAATTTTATGTTTCTTAAGACCATCAAGACATCACCTATGGATTAATAATGACCTATATCACCTATAATACATCTAATTATACTATTTAATAAAAAAATGGTTTAAATTTGGGGTCATTATGGGATGACCCTGCATCATACTACCAAGTTGTAAGTCTTTGCCACAGGTGTTAAACATTTCACTTGGTATATGTTGTTGATGGAATGCAATGGACCTTTCCACTGAAGGCATCCACTCCAATTTCTTATCATAAATATTAAAATTCTCTTGGGCCCCATGTTTATGCCTTTTCTACTTCACTTTCTTCATCACCATACCTGCAGAAAAAACAAACTTGTTAAACAAAACATGTTTATTGCCTTCCTCTTGTTTGGCAGGTGTGTTCCACTCTTTTGATTCTAAAAATTTATCATTCTTCTCCCAAAATCCATTATAAACCATCACTATTAGTATGAATACTTATTCATTCATCAAAACTCTTTACTTTATCCTCTATACCTCACATACTATATCTTCTTAGGTTTTTATTATCTCATGCTTAAGTAGACTCATACTTTGTTGTTGTTCAACATCTTTATGACTACTTTCTAACTCCTGCACTTGAAAATGCTTCATATGGATCAAATCCTTATCACTTTATTCTTTTTATATACTCTTTTTCAAAAATTTATGTTTATCTACTTCCACTTCTTGGGCTACTTGTTCTTTACCTTCACCTTCATCACTAAACAAGATATTAGAAATAATATTTGAAGCCTTCATGGCTTCCTCATGGGATTCCTTCTCACACATCTCCACCTCCAACTTCCTCTTCACTTGTTTGGTGTCAATCCTAATCCATTTCTCATCTAATTCATTTGTAATGTAAAACACTTTTTTGTTATCTCCTCTTTCATTGACTTGGATGCCCTCTTTGTCTTGACTATCCTCATGTTTGAGCACTCTCTTAGGTATTTTGTCTTCTTTCATTTGAATACCTCTTGTTTCCAACCTAAATTTTTCACTCCTCATACCAACCATCTCAACACAACTCACCTTATTTTCATCCTTGGGTGCTATGATCAAACCCAAGCTCTCCATAGTTCTAATCCAACATTTCCTTATCAACATCATCATGATTCTTTCATCTCTCCTATCTTCTTCACCCTTAAATGAAATAAAGGTATATGAATGTCCATACTACCTAATGGTATATGTTTTTTTTGTCTAATAATGTATGGCATGATTATCAAACTTCTATGGTCTCCCAAGCAAAAAGTGACACACATTTATAGGTAAAACATCACATAACACCTGATCTCTATATCTACCTATCTAAAACTCAACCCAAATTTGCTCACTTACTAATATTTGATGACCTTTCTAAACCCATCCAATTTTTTATGTCTCTATATGTGGCATCCTCTTCATCCTCAATTTATGTACCATCTCTAATGAAATAATATTTTTAGTACTACCACCATCAATAACCAAATTACATACCTTATCATGTAGCTTGCATCTACTTTTGAACAAGCTTTATCTTTGAATTGGTTCCATGCCTTGCTTATGTTACAATATTACTCTCCTCATGAGCAATTACTCATTCCTCTCTTGAATTATATCCTCATTCATCTCTCTCTACTATTGCATACTTCTATTTACATTTTCTGGACACTCTACTTCCCTATGTCCATCTCTATGGTAATTCCAACATTGCCCCTAAAATATCTATCTTGGTCCTTGTCTCATTATACCTTCATCTCTCCTCAATCTATAACCTAAAAATGGTCTAATCCCTCTTACATGGTGTTTTCCCATGCCATATTGATCTATTACATGCACTTGTGGTCTCTCTTGAGCCACCTCTCTATTCTCTTTCTCATCCATCTTGCTTGCAAAGGTGATACATCACCTTACTGCCTATCTTCTCTTTTTTCTCTTCTTTTGAGAGTATCCTCAATGGCCTCCATTCTCATCACTAATGGAGCAATTAGCTGGGTCATTATTCTAACCAAATCATCTTCTTCTTTGTTGGCTCTCTCCATAAAACATTACACCTGGTTACATGTCCTGCATTTCACCTCAAAACACATATTGTCAAATATTTTCATAATCCACAAGAATATTTCCCTAAGCTCTGATAACAAAAATGATGTAAAGCAAATACACAATTACCAACAACTTTATACTTTTTCACTTGAAACACTTATCTAGCAATGATACTTGGTCTCACTTCTCATAATCAATGTAGATTTCATATGATTCTCATCTATCTATCTAGGATTTTTTCAAGTTTTTAATTACCCTCTCTTTTCATTTAAAAACTCTTCTCACACTTCTCAAGTCCCACTTTCTTCCTTTACTCAATTCTGATCCAACTAGGCAAAATCCTTGTACCAAGATATAACACTTCTTATTAAATCTCCCTTATTGATATTTTCTAGTTTAAAATGGTCCTAATCACACTTATACAAGTTAAAATAGGCCTATATGTCCTTCCCTAACTCACAAATACCTTTTAATGATTCTAGATAACTTTTTTGACAACCCTGCCTGTTTGGTCTCAGCCCTACTAACCCTCTTTAAGGACTTGATGTGTACAAAATGTACTTGCCCAAATTTGAAAATCAATTCTTGATTTAAATACCCTTTTTCACCAAAATTATAATTACAAACTTTTTATACCTAATTATAATTTGAAACCCCTTTTTAATGCTTGTTTTGCTCACTATCAACTTCTTTTTAGGCCTCTTAGGTCTGCTTAGGACTCTGTCTACATACAAGTCTCTTAAATAGTATGGATACATAATAAATAGATTTAAAACCTCTAAAATATGTTTATACACTATAATACCTATCTTCCTACCAAGTTACATTAATTTTGGATGGTGAAATCATGAGATATAACAAAAACCCTAATCTAGGGTTTAAAGGGTTTGTCTCAACCTGAGAACACACAAAATTGCATAACTTATATATTATTAGGTTTCAAAGGTCCAAAATAGTTTATTAAGTTATATCTTATCCTAATCCAGCTTTATAAACTACTAGCTATGTGTTTCCACCTCATTATCTTAACCTTCTATCACAAAATGTTTCTAGTTATGTTAAAGAATATCATTATATAGTCTACGTTCTTTTAAATATCATCCACACAGACTCTACTATTCAACTCAAGATTCAAATAAACGTTACTAACTTTCAAAAGGGCTTACCTCAATTTATCACATAACTTAACATTTATTCAAGGTCTCTTCTTTTCAAAAACATACTCAATATACACATAGTTTTATGAATCATTGTCTGCTATAGGAACAAGATTCAATCCTTTGAATCTGTATAATTAAAATAGTTATTCCATTTGTATATGACTCTTGTTTCTTAACACCACACTTGTTTCACTAAATAAACATGAAACTTGATCTACCAACTTCAAGGATTTACCAAATAAATAAGCATAATCTGCATGTAAAAAAACTTTTCATAAAATAGGGGATTACTTATATTCATGCCTGAACCTCTAATGTTTGTCAATTAATTCCTTAATTCTTGTATTTTCCATAGGAAATAAACCCTATCAATTGTCTTTTAATCTTCTTAGTTTACAATTCTCAATCATTCTCTATTCACTAAGTGTACACAGTTAGCATCAATATCTTTAATCATATAAATAAAGTTTGAACTGTCATCCCTCAAGACTATGGGTATCTCACTCTCCATTCCTATCAAATCTTGAATCAAAAAAATAAATCAAAATTTTAAATTATACTTGGATAAAATTCCCAAACCATTCTCTCATCAAACATCACACATGCATTCAAAACAACATACCATAACCTCCTAAACAGGGGTCTATGTCTATTTCATTTAGCAGTAGAGTTTTTGCACCAAAACATTCCTTTTTATTCATTACACAACTTATAAATTACATATCATCCTTCAGCTAATTGAAGTGAATACATTACATTCATGCCAAAACTCGCTCTTAGACTCCTACAAAGAAGCATAACTACCTCTTGCCAACTTTCCCATGTAGTTTTGTGGTAACATTTTTAATGTTCTTGATTTTCAAACATTATGACATATTTTGCATCATGAAATTGGTCTAATGGACATATAAACCTTTTAAATTTTCCAAATACCCTTAGAAAAGTTAACACATATCCCACCTTTATAAAATTTATCAAAATTCCTTTTGCATGACTTAACAACATTCAAAAATTCAAATAATGATTTTAGATGGAAACACTGGAATTCAAATTTTATGCTTCTTAAGATGATCAAGACATCACCTATGGACTACTACTAACCCCTATCACCTATAAGACATCTGATTAGACTATTTAAGATAAAAATGGTTCAAATTTAGGGTCATCATGGCATGCCCCTACATCAAGGTATCATCTACCCTATGCAATAATATGAATGGGTTTTCCCCATGGATATCAATATCATTAAGGATGGGCACATCTAGATTTGCGTTTAATATAGACTATTGAACACTACCTACATGAATAACCCATTCCCAACTCCATTCATCAATGAATTTTTGGATGGCATCATAGGTTATGAAATGTACACTTTCACTAATGGGTTCTCAGGATACCATCAAGTCTAGATCAAGGAAGAAGACAAGACCAAAATGATCTTTGTGACAGAATTGGGTTGTTTCACATAAAACATGATACCCTTTGGACTCAATAATGTGCCATATTTATTCTCTTGAGTAGTGATCACCACTTTTAAAGACTTCATTCACAAGTTCCTTCAAGTATACTTAGATTATTAGACTATGTATAGATTATTAAAGGACCACTATGATAACTTATGCCTGATGTTTGAGAGGTGTTGATAATTGAAAATTTCTTTAAACCTTAATAAATATGTTTTTACAACACCATTTATAACTTTACTTGGGCACATCATCTATAATGATAGTTTGTTTGTTGATCCAATAAAGATCACCATCATCGTTCAACTCTAGACCCCATCAATGCAAAAAGACATTCTTACCTTTCTTGGACATTATAGTTACTATAGGATACCGCTAGAAGAAATATTTTGAAAAGATGGACCATTCTATTGGGGTGTGATGTAGGAAGATGCATTTGATATAATGAAGCTCAAACTATCTAGTATACCAATATTATAATTTACTAACTGGATGACTCCATTCCATATCCATGTCGATACATTTAGTACTATTATTGGTGCCATGCTATCTAACTAGGTGAGGGGAAAATGGACCATCTCATTTCTTTCATAATTATAAAACTGACCAAGATAGAATAGAACTATACCACAACTGAACCCAAGGCACTTTCTATGGTTTAAACCTTGCAAAAGTTCCATCAATATTTTTTGGAGACCCCCTTCATCTTCTTCACTGATCATGAGGTGCTTAATTATCTGGTGAATAAGCCCATTCTCCATAGATTTGTGTTTAGATGGATAGTTTTTTCTAATAATTCCAATTCTTTATTATAGTGAATCCTAAAAAATAAAATCCAGGCCTAGACCATCTATCTTGCATCAACTCTGGTGATGTAATAGTGCTTATTGAAGATGATATGCCTGATGTGTAGCTATATTAGGTACAATACATCCCTGAGGAGTTGATAGAGATTATTGCATTTGTAATTTTTGGATCCATTCTCTAGACTATTATAACTAAGGAGAAGAAATAACTCATAGTTTATGCTACCCTATTTCAACCCATTGTCAAGGAACTATACCAATTAAGCCATGATGAGGTTATGTGCCAATGTGTCCTAAAGTATGAATGGGACTTGGTCTTGAAAGAGGAACATGAGGGGATTATTGGAGGATATTGTTATAGAGGTTCTATAGTGGCTAACCCTATTTTAGGATGTAAAATATTTCACCAAAGCATGTGACATATGTTAGTGCATGAGAAAGCCCAACCACTAGGATGAGATGCCTCTCATCCCCATCCTTACCCAGACACCATTTGAAAAATGGGCCATTAAATTTTTTGGGCCTATTATTCTTAATAAAAGGTGCATAGGCACAAGATACATTCTGGTAACCACAAATTACTTCACCAAGTGGGTTGAGGCAGCACCAACCAAAGATTGTATAGTTTCTTTAGCCATAAGGTTTATATGGTAGAATATCATCAATTGATATGGTTTCCCACTCAATTTAAATAGTGACCATGGCATGCACTTCATCAATGATACCATTCAAATCCTATTGATATAATACATGGTGGTGCACCATAAAATAACACTTTATCATCCCCAAGAAAATGACACCACTGAGTCATTCAATAAAATATTAGGAATGTGCCTCACAAAGATATGTGACATTAGTTGTACGGATTGGGATGATCAATTATAAGAAGTACTGTGGGCCTATCACACTACATATAAGCACTAGAACTAGGCAACACCATTTCAACTGGTGTTTAGCATAGAGGTCATTCTACCCATAGATTTTATAGCACCCTCATTGCACATAACATGATTTGGTTCATTGGATGACCAAGAGTCTTTGAGAGTATTCCTAGAAGATGTAGAGTGCTTGGATGAAACACATGCCCAAGAAAGATGGAGTTAGTAAGTATAGAAGGCATGCTAGAAGCTATGGCATGATAAACATATCAAGCACAAGGTACTTGCTAAAGGATTATTGGTCTTTCTATATGAATCCAAGTACCTCAATCACCCAAGCAAGCTATAGATTAGGTGGATGGGACCCTATATCATCCACAAAAAATTATATACTATCATATGCAAGTTGTACATGTTGATGGGTGAAATGCTCCATGGGAATTTTAGTGGCAATAGATTGAATCCATATATTTAATAAGATAGTGCTTACACCATCAAACACTAACTTCATGTTCACAAGTCAGTTGTATTGTGCTAACCAAACTAAAATTTGGTGCAAGCTAAATGTTTCCTTATGTTTTATGTTTTTTGTGTTTGAGTGAATAAGTGTGGCACTTTTAAGCCCATATGAGAACTCTTATGTCACTTACACACATAAATAAAATTGGTTGAATCAAACACAGATGTTCTCTAAGTGCCTGAGTCTAGACACCCAAGTCTTTAGATGCATGTATTTTTTTAGATTTATAATGATGTGAGTACGAAAGTTGATAAAATGAGGTGCACAAGATGTTAGTGCATAAGAAACCAATAAGAGAGAATCAATCTCTAGAGGACCAATTCAATGAATTTGTATGGGGTAAGGAAGGCCAAAGTAATATGATAGCATAGATAAATCAACCAATAAAAGAGAGGCACGCTTGAAAAGGAAGTGTAGCACTAAGGAGAAATGGAACCAAGGAGGTTGAATCACACACATGTGAATTATTGTGCCTAGGTTACCATAAAAAAAAAAGTAAATTTCATGCTAAGGTGAATAAATCACAAGAGGGAAATCATCAAAATAGATAGCACCTACCTAATTTTTGGTAGGAAGTGACCATTTAAATCAGTTGTCACTTTAATCAATACACCATTAAGAAAATTTAATGTGATGACAGTGGAAGCATAAAGATTTATAATAATTATGAATGTGATAGTGGACTTTTTTGAATTTCATAGGTTTAGTGGATTTAAACAAATACATACACCATCATGCTATTACTCATCAGCCATTAATGGGATAGCTAAAATTAAGGTATAAAGAGGTGAATGAGACACTGGACTTAGTTACAAACCTTATCCAAATTTAACATAGAACCAGAGCTAAATCTAGCAAAAAATAGAAAATGTCACCACAATGAAAACAAGGTACCCAAAATATCCAAGTGAGAATGGTGTAATAGAGATAGAGATTGTGTTCTATTTGGTATTGGAAAAGAGGCATGTGGAGAGAGAATTGCGAGAGAAATAGTTAGTAGAAACTTTGTAAGATGTTGAGGCCACCATTAATGGTAAATGAAGCTTGAGAGCCTAAGTCGCAGTTGTGGATGTTGTGACTATGAGGAAGCATAAAATAACATTAAAATATTTAGAAAGATTAATAGATTATGATTTAATAGTATCTAGTTTAGAATGGGCAAGAAATGGTTAAGTTTAGGTCTAGTAGGTACAAAAAGATGCCAAAAATGTGAAAATAGTAAAGAAAGTAGCTATTGTGAATAAAGAGGCATAGTTGGTTGAAGGCATCAATGTAATGGTAATTAATCTTGAAGCAAATGCAAAGCTTACATATAGAGAAATTTAATTCCTCCTAAGGTCATAGTGGGGGAGACATGGGTATCCTTTGTGCACACATGTAGATTGAAGGAAGATAACCATCAGACACCAATCAATGCACAAGAACTCAACCAACATTGGATGGTTGATATAGGGATGAAAATTAAGGTAGGCATGACACTATTTGATGTCTCCATCTGAGATAGACTAGCAACCATTGACATAACCTAGTTGTATGAGCTATCAAGTTTTGGCAAGATAAAGGAATTGGTGCAATTCCTCTTCTTTTGAATCCATAGTGATAGGTTTTATTTCAGGGGGAAGCACCTGTAAATCTTAGTGCACCTCATCAATAGGATCATAGGGCTCCCAATCATAGGAGTAGACATCCACCAGATGATGGAGGATGATGTGAAGGTGGAGAGGGTTAAAAAACTCCCAAATTACTACAAGGTAGGGTTTGTATTCCCTATTAAGGATATATAAGACCCTATAATAAGGGTAAATATTTGCCTTATGAGCTCTAAGCTATGCCCTAATAGATGGTGGTCTGACATCAATAAGACCTACTTGTGCATCACCCATCACATATCATAATGGGTAAAGTTCAATATCACAAAATTTATTGTTGAGGAGATTGTGAAGAATGCACTAGAGTACCACAAGGCACATGGATCCTTTATGTGTGGTCCATGTTTATATTGATTTTGATGGAGGAGATCAATGTACCTAATGATGATTAAGACAACTTTTGGGTGTTCCCATCACACAATGACTCCCCAACATTGAAGTATCAAGACTTCATCTACCCATTTAGCTTCTCCCAAAAATACAATATGAGAGTATAAGGGTGGTGAAATCAATAGATCAAAGCATTTGGAATTGAATGGTACATCCCCTAAGATCTCCCCTAGCACATGGTAGGGATGGTAACCTTTGTTTTCATGTAGCACTTCTTTGTAGTGTGTTTGGTGCTCATAGATGGGAACCTATCAGGTAGGCTCAAACTACATTATGCATTTTTCACTAAGTTTTTCATAGCATTGCTAAAGAGGATTCCCAATGCATAATAGTTGGATATCTTGATGAAGGCCATAGATCAAGAAAGGACTAGTTTAAGGCACCAGTATGTGCACCCTAGAGAAAAGGCCACAAAGGATGAGGAGGATGAATCCAATAGAATGGACCTCCATCCCATCCAAAAGGAAATTATAACTTGGTACATCTTCAATTTGTATTATGAGATGAATCCATGGAAGAAGGGTGTTGACCTTGAGAAAGATGATTATCACCCCCTCTTAATAGATGACAAAGGGAAGCTAGTGCCAAAAATGTAGTAGAATTATCCATAGAAGAAGTGAGGAGAGACACTTGAGGAAATTAATGAACACATCAAGTTGAGGATCACTTTTAGTGAATAATCTACACATCCAGCTCCCAAGAAGCACGTAGCCTTCATGCTAGAGACTACTTCCTTTAGTAAGAAGTATAAAAAAGAAGTCTAAGGGACCTGTTGTGCTCCCTACAATAAATCTAGTATAAATGGAGAAGGAAGAGACCCTTAAGCATGGACTAGAGGAAGATATGGAAGAAGAAGAATTAATAAAGACCTACATTAGGTAGGTCAAATAAGAGGAGGATCTTAGTGCCAAGGATGTATAGGAGTTCCTCCAAAGAAGCATAACTACCATACTTGGAGAAGTAGAGAAGTTAGTGAGCTCCTCTTCCATAAAAGAACCCTATATATAGCCTCCACAAATATAAGAGGATAAGATAAGGTTATGGAATAAAATGGGATATAATGAGGAAGAAATTGAGATGGAATTGGTGCTTGAAAAGAAGAGAAGGGTTTAGAAGAAAATGGGCCTAAGTGAGGTAGATATTGAGAAGGATGAGGTTGAGGAAGAGAAGGCTAAGGAAGAGAAGGCCAAGAAAGAGAAGAAGATGAAGAAGGTTCTCGTAAGCACAGGACTGGCCTATAAAAAATCCAAGATGGCACCTAGTACCCCTACCAAGAAAGTAGATTAAGCTACATAACAGGCATGCCCAAGTAGCGAAGGGGCACCTAAATAAAAGGAAGGTGATACTAGCACCTTAGAATAATAAAAGGAGACTAAAGATGAACTCTAATAGAAATAAGGTGAAAATAGTGATGAGGGAATAAACCTAGAGATGAGCATTGAGACACCCTAAGAGCAAGAATCAGACAAATAGGAAAAGTCTGAGGAAGAACCCTTTAATAAATAAGAAGATGAGTCCTCTCAATAAAGTGCTAAAGAAAGTAGTGGCACTAGTGAAGAGGAGGAAGAAAAAATAGAGATGGCCATCATCAAGAAGAATTATGTATAACTAAGCATAAGTGAAAAGGCACATAAGGGGTTGGAAAATGAGGACCTATACAAGTTTGACACCATTCCCCCCTAAGCCACCACAACCAAGATGTGCAAACAACTTGTGTTTATGTTTGATCACTAAATGGATGAACCTCACTTTGAGGTACCTCAAAAGGATATATTAGGCATAGAAGAACCTAAGGAAGGGTAGAACTCGCTCCTCATAAACCCTCATGTCATGAACCCAGTCTAGTTTAGGAATACACCTATTAGAATGGTGACTAAAGTGGTACATAGAAATATCATCAATGATGGTAGAGCATGAAAATGGAAAAAACTCTGCAAAGATGTCAAAGATGAAGTGCAAGACATAAAATTCAAGATGTAGTAGCTATGTGAGTGCATAGAGATGGATAAACCATCCCTTATGATTGGTTTGGATATTTTAAACCTATATGAGGTTGATAAAATATGTCTGATAATGGATTAGTTGCTCCCAAAGATGAAACCAGAGATGACACAAAAAGAAGAAGAAGATCCCTATGTTGTGCTTAGAAGGATATTTTTTATAAGCTCAAGAAGGTGGAGGACCTCTTTAAAAATCTATAAGAGAGAAAAAATGTAGATAATTCCATCTTCTTGAGCTTTTCCAATCAAGCATCAGTCATAGATGCACACCTCAAGCAAGCAAAGGATAAGAAGGAGAAGCTAATAGTGCAGGTGTACTCTCTGAGTAGGTCAGAGTATTCACAATTCATGGGGAATGTCAATATGATAAGCACCTAGATAAAATACCAATAATAGAACCTAGAATCACTCTTTTATGCTTTACAAACTAAGGCCTACAAGTAAGGAACAATCCTAGATAAGGTGTTACAAAGGCTAAGGCAAATCTAGAGGCCTTTAAGAAGGAGCTCAACAACACCGATGTGCTTATGCTTAGTGTATCCTCCACTAAAATAGATAGCACCATTGAAGAAATCAAGATTATCATAAAGGGATTTGAGGACTTTAGCACTGATCTTAAGGAGATTACACCTAAATTTTGCATGCCAAAGACTTTGATAGCCTACTCCAAGGATGGGCTAAATTTTTTTTATAGAGTAATGTTGGGCCCCTTATTTCAGTACGTAAGGATTCATACCAGCATGACAGACATATTAACACAAGGCATCATTTTTAATGATGACATTTTGGCATCTTGGCACTAGTTGGAGGAATCAATGCACACTTTATGCTAGTTGGAAGGCAGCTAACCAATTCTAGGATTCCCATAACATCTTCTAGGTTGGATGATATGTGGCAACCACAGTGTGAAGGACACAAGGTGATGGAGATAGAAAAAATATTACTAAGGCTCTATATCATAACCCAACATGTTTATTCTACCTTGGTAGAGGCATTCCTATAGATATATAAATGGAGCTCAAACTAGTGAGCAAAAAAATATGAATTGGTGCAGTGAAAACTTTGGAAAATTGAGAATTCTCTGTAAACATTAAAATAGTCATATTTATACTTAGTAGTTATATGTATGCCATGAAGGATCCATTTATAAGTACCCAAGCTCGCTTATGAGACTTTGGGTTGTTAGATAGTTTTAACTAAGCTTTACTCTATTCTTATCACCATGAATTGTATACTCTATTTATTTGAGGATTGATTAATGAAGAAAAATGGTTGAATTAAAACATGGTGTTTCTAGTTTGAATTTATTTCACTTTGATATTTAATTGTGTAATGAGTGCAATGTTATAAGTTAAAATTCATTCATTCTAAGTAAAGTTCAAGTGAGCTTATGGTTTATGTTGTTAATGGTGTCTCTATGTTAATTGATGATGTTAGCCTACCTTGTATATTGACTAAGTGTAGATCCTACACCAATAATTAATATCCTTATATGAATCATGAACCTAGTATGGATATCTAAACCAAATAAGCCCCTTGACCCTTCATGGGCCAACATGGCCCTAGGTTTAGCTTATCAAAGGCTTGTGCCTATAGACTACTAAGTTTAGCCCATGAAAGGCTTTTGCCTATGGATCTACTTCAAACCTTCTTTGATTTTACCAAGTTCCACAAGTGAAATATTATGCCATGGCACAACTAGCCCAATGTGGGCCCCATTTCTTTCTCTATTGCACTTCAAGTGAGTGCATAAGGTTTGTGCCTTATTTGAATTAATGTTGGCATAACTGAGTGTAAAAAGTTGAGCACAAAAAGACAATCCCCATGTTTATACCTATATATAATAATTCAAGAACTAACTTAGGCAACCTCTTGTACCTGAATTTTATACAATAATACACATGGTGGTGTCATTGACAATTTAGGATATGGTATGTTGTCATGTAATATAAATTTGTTCAAAACCATTATGATGGTGATTTTGTTTTTGAGATAGATCCTTATCCACCTTACAAATCTCAAATAGGGAAAAAATTCAAGGCCCTTTGGCTTATTATTTGGTCAACATTCCTCCATACTCAGAGCAAGACCATGAATAAATGTTTAAATACCTCATTAATGTACCTATGATTATAAAACAAGTTCAACAACAATCATATTATGTAACAATGTCATCAGCCTATGACCCATAGTTATTTGATCATCACTTACTTGTGAATAAGGATGAGGCCTTAATTATAGCCACAAAGGTAGGGGCAAAGTTTCTAATAGACTTTTCCCATGAAAACTTACCAAGTCTAGTAAGAGGGCCTTATAAAATGTCTTATAATTAGAATGATGGATAGGCCTCTTATAGCAACCATCATGCTATAGTGTTAATGCCATATCAAGACCATTATATGCTTGTCATATAAAAAGGGCTCATGGAAGATTAGTTCATTTAGATGCAGATAGCATACCAAACATACCTAAACCTACCACATAATTTTAACAATATGACTATGTCAAGTGCTCCTCTTATAGAGCTACCTCCTTCTATAAGAGTTTTAATTAAGTTGATAGGTCAATAAAATTAGGGTATAAACCCATTTTCACAAAGGGTAAACAACATGTTCAATACCCCAACTATTGAAGAAGTGTCTTCTGCTTCTATGTAGCATATTGAGACAAACATAGTGGATAATGTGAAAACAACATCCAATGTAAACCAAAGTGGTGTAAACATACAAAAAACTAGTCAACAACAAATGTGCCTTTAGTTAACACCATGAGTGGTTTGCAAACATAGGGGTAAGAACTTCTACCTCCCAACCTCAATAAGCTACCTCTAATCCTCAACCAACTACTTCTTCAAGAACCCAACTGCAAGGAATAAGTAATCAAATAATGACTAGTGCCATGCCTCAACAAAATGTGACAAATGTTATTCCACCATAGTAGGTGATAAGTAACATTCCACAATAAAAATCACTATCCAACATTTCTATGGAGTAGAGACAAAACATATTACCACCTTAATAGGGGGATACTAATGTTCCACCTCACCAGGTAGCAATGAACATACATCTTTAGTCATAGACTAGCATGCCAATCTAAAATCAAATGATGTCTAATCAATAGCATGAAAGTATTGGTTAGTGAAAAATGTTGAATCTCCAACATGCATCCACTTCCCAATAGGGATTTATGCAACCAATATGTTTCAATGTTTCACAAGTACAAATTATGAAATAATTGCTTATCATGCCAAACATGCCATAAGTTCAACAATAAGGCCTTGGTTCATAAGTTCCCCTCAATCATAAAAGATTGACTAGTTAGTATCATGTCCATATTCAACCTCAATATGCATAGTAAAGCCATATCCCTCCATCTCAGTTTCAATTTCCCCAAATCCAAGCCCATATGCCCAATCTTAACCATAATATCTCATAGTAGCATATGCAATTTCAACAATCGTACCTTAATCCATGCACGAATATTTTTGGTCCATTCCTAAACCAAACCAATACTCCCCAATAAATGCCTCCACTATACCCTGGTTAAAGAAATCCAAATTTGACCACCCAACCTCCATCTCCAGCCAAAGTTCCCACTAGTTTCCTAGCCCAAGAACTACAACAAATGAAGGATGTAATTTACCTCATCCAAATAGGGAAATAGAACAAAAATTTCAAGTTGGATGATGTGTGTTCTTACCCTTTTAACATGGAGTAATTGTAAATACCATTTCTTCTAGGGTACGAACCACCAAAGTTTGAAAAATACAAGGGGAAAGGTAACCCTAAGGCCTATTTGATAGAATTATTTATTGTATTCCAGCCAATGGCCTATAGTGACATATACCTTTTACTATTATTTCTAGGAATCCTCGAAAGACAAGCATTGGAATGGTTATTAAAATTACTCAAGAATTCAATTTTTGATTTTGATGATCTTTCAGACAAGTTTGTGCAACACTTATCCTACAATATTAAACATGAGATTTTGTGTGAGGATTTGACACAAGACAAAAAAAGGTTATATAAAGTTTCAAAAGTTATCTGCAATGATGGAGAGTAGTTTCAAGTTTATTCACCCATAGTCTATTAGACAAACGAATAGCCATTGTGTTTACCAAAAACTTACACAATGACATAGCTTCCCATTTGGAGTTGTAGTATACACATACGTTTAAAGATATCATTGGCAAAGGTTTGTTAATCAAAGGATACCTCATTGACAAAGGGTTCATTAAACTTACCTCATTAAATCCAATCTAGAATCAAAATCAAAACAATGGCCAAAATTAGAATCAAGTCTAAGCACAAGTGTTACAACAAACCCAGGCCCATAATTATGACAAACCCAAGCAATTTATCTATAATAAGAATGTTGTATGTGTAGACATAGAAATCGTGTCTACCCCTTGGTCGACTCCCCCCTTGGTCTCCTTGGTCCACTTCTACACATTCCTAACCCACACACTTATTAATGTAAAATAATTATTTATTTTGAATTAATAAAACCCCCCCTTGACACTTCACCCATGACACCTCACCTCACCCTTGGATTCCTTTCCCTTGGATACCCTCATTTATCACCCTATGACCTATTCCAACTTCCCCTCTACTAATCCTCACATTTATTTAATCCACCTTCGATCATTTTCATATGATGAATTGACCCTGGCAGTTGGAAGAATGGGCAAAAGGCTAATTTTAGCCCTTTTTCTGTTATTCTAGTTGTCGACATCAGTTACTAGTCAACCGACGCCAGAGGGATCACTGATGTCAGTTTCTTAAGATAGGCCCAAAGGTGAATTTTGGTCTCTCTCTCAATCTCTCTCCCTGGCCAAAATGACAATCACAGACCTGATCAGCGAATCAATCAATCCTCCTCTTCTCTCGAATGCAAAAAATCCTCTTACGCCCAGACTTTAACCTCTCTCTCGGCTCTCCTGGACATCAATAGGGACTCTCTAAAATCAATCATCAGACTCCAACCAATGCTCTTCTGGCTATAGACACTCTACATCAGCATTCTATAACAGTGGCATCAACAACAGGGCTTCTACACTTCTGAAGCCCGTCCCAGGTAGAGGTAAGTATCCTTATTCTGTTCCATTTCAATCATTTAGACTATATCAGTAATTAGTTTTCTGCTTATTGCTTCTAAGCCATATTGCCCAGACAAGACCTAACTTTCAACCAAACCACACTTGACTCTCTTCCTAAAAAGGCTGAGAGGCCTTTCCCATATCTTTCCATCTTTTGACAACCTATCCTCTATTTTTGTCCCTCCTAAGGCCTAATCTACTGTCTTACCACCCTGTATAGACTCTCAGACTACCACAGACCATTCTACAGACCATTCTGTCGACCAAAAACCCATCCAGACCCTGTTCAAGACCATTGCCCCAACTGACGCCGGCCACCAAGCCCATTTCCCCTACTGACGTCGGCAGACTAACCAACGTCGGTGACCTTGACCAACCGATGTCGGCAGACTAACCGACACCGGTGACTATGGCAAACTGATAACAGACAGTAGGTACGCATCTTCTATATTTCTTTTGCTTAGTCTTCCATTATTTCTCATTATCAGACATTTTCTTTATCAACTAGTGGACTAACACCCTTCTAGGAAGTCTTTGCACTTTTGGGATCAAGCATTGCTTGGCAGTCCACTTTCTAGATATCTAACAACCTCTGTATTTGAGTCTCTTTCTTCTACAAGTGTCATCCTCCATAGCCAAAGAGGAGTTCTCTCAACATCTGAATTTGGTGTGCAGACCTCATCCGGGTATCATCTAACCCTAGACCACTTATCTTAGTTTCTTACTTCCTTTGAATGTAGAAAAGCGAAAATAGTTTGAAACATTCTGGCACACCCGGTGGGACCCTAGGAATTCTCCTTGGGTTCATACTTTTTTCTTCAAAGCATACTTTTCATATAGGTGCATTAGGTCTCTTCTTGCATCCTTTTCCTCTATCTCTTCCAAAAGACACTATTATCAAGGTTAAAAAGAATCCTTCTTTTTATTTCTTTCTTGCATCTTAGACTAGTCAAAATCATACTCTTTAACCTTTTCTCTACTTGTCTGCATCCAAACACACATTTCTATTTGGGCTTAAAATCTATTACATCTCATTTCTGATTGAATGCATACTTAGCTTTCACATCTAGTAATTAAAACCGCATCATGAATAAAGCGTAGTCCACTTATGTTACATGACCAAATCACTTACACAAAATCAAACATCTAAACTCACTTGAGACAAGGTCCGACTAGGATTTCATCACCTAGTAGATACCTTACCCGTCCTGACAATCCCACTTGGACTTCACTACCAAGGGGAAAGCCCACTCTGTTCTCTGGAAAAGGATAATCTCTAGGGGAAGTATATACTGGCTAAGCGAGACCAACTTATCACTAGGCTCATGAAGTGAGGGGAGCTTGCTCCTTAGCACCAGGCCATGTATGGAACCTAACACAGACTCTTGAGCACCAAAACTGACCTAAAACCAACCTTAGACTACTTCTTCTAGGACCCACTCTACAAGCCAACTTCTCAAACACATTCATCTAAGGCATAAGCCAACAAGATTCTAAAAGTTTATTCTTAGAATTTAACGTTTAGGATCTGCCTGTCTTCATCTGCTTTTCTGTCTTTATCTAGTTTTTTGAGCAAGTGAGGACATTTTTTGCTTCCCAAAAACTTTTATAAATTTTTTGAGTTTCTAGAAAACACAGTAACTGACATCGGTTTTACCACCGATGTTGGCAACCTTTCTTCACTGACATCGGTTATCTTACCGACATCGACAACCTTTTTCACCGGCATCAATTTTTCAACTGACATCGGTCACTGTCCAAATTTTTCTTCTCAAAATAGCAAGCTTAAAACCCTGCTTCCTTACTGTCCAACACCTATTCTAGTTTTCTGAGATTGAAAACACAGTTTATGGAACTTGACCCTTCTTGCCTTGAATAGTTTTGACACGCAGTCAAACCAAAAATCTTCTTGACCACGCAAGGCAATGACCACTCCTGCCTTCACCATCTATGCCTAGTCCTCTAATGGAGTATCATTCAGAGACCGAATGAACTCCTACCCGACCAACTCCCAATCAACCTTCAATTGTCCCTGAAGGGGACCCAAACTTTAAGAGACTCCTTGACCACAACGTCAAGGCTCTCCAACACTATCTCGCAAGAAACCAAATGCGAGACCTTTCAGGTGAAGCAGTGACGACATCAACACCATCTGCTACCCAGCCTTTTATGACTCAGACTATTACCTCAACCATTAACTTGACCATGGCCAATACGCAAAGTTTGGCCTCCCCATCTATTTTTGGACCAACCTCCATTAGGGTTTCATTACCCCCTCAACCACGCGCAATTCAACCAAGTTCTACATCATACCAGAACTTGATTGTCTTGACTCTACACACTCTTGCACCTATAAATGTAAGAGTTTCTACCTCTCCTTTTACCAATGCCACCATTCAACCACCTTTGATGATATCTAGTCAACTCATGCCTTCTACCTTCATGACACAATCGCCCTTAGCTTCCACTTATGCCCCTATGACTAGTCATCAATATGTTGCACCTATACAAGCGCAACTAACTATGTCATACGCCTCTTCTAGCATCTTCCAAGTGCCTTACAACCTAGGGGGCACCCCACCTTCGAATCCATCAGCCGATATCATCAAGATGCTGATGGACAAAATGTCTAGTCTTGAGGCTTCCATTTTTGGTTCAAGCAATGCTCTTTCATATGACCAAATTTGCAATGAACCCATTCATCCTTCTGTCCCAATCTGACCCTATCCAAGCTAGTGGGAACTTCCTAAGTTTACTCACTTCCAGAGTAAGGAAGACCCACAGCAGCATCTACGAGCATTCAGACATGCTTGTTATCTTATAGCACATGATGATGCGTTACTGATACGCACATTCCCCATGTTGCTTTTTGGCCCTACCCTTGATTGGTACAGCTCTCTCACCAGTCATTCTATCTTTTCTTTCACTCAACTAGCCCAACTTTTCCTTGACCACTTTTCGATCAATATCACCAAAAAGGTCTCAATCACAGACTTATACTCTATTAAACAATTCGACAACAAATCCATAGCCAATTTTGTCGCCCATTGGAGAGGCTTAATCAACGAACTCTCCTTCCCTTTATCTCAACCCAAGCTCATTGAGCTCTTCTCTCGAGCATATGCCACGCACATCTCATCCACCTTGCGGGTCCAAACATTCCGCACCTTTGACGAAGCTTTCACGATGGCCTGAAAGCTTGAACTCTGTGCTATTGAAGAAAAACAAGGTCAAATTGCATAATACCAACACAAAAACCGATCACCCTTCTTCTTCCAGACCTTCTTCCCACTCCAAGTCCAAGGGAGTGGCCAATGCTGTGGTCGTTAGATCACCATCTTCGACAATGACCGACCAACTTCAACCTTCAACATCTCAAAGCATCACAAAATAATTCCAATAATGGTACATACAGTGTCAGTACACTCCAATTGGAGAATCATACACTTCCATTTTGGAAAAACTCATCAAGCAGGGGGTCCTCAATCTCCCTCTAATCTGACCACCTCAATTCGAATCCTCAAAACCTATCTCTGCTTGGTATAGGGAAAATGACTTCTGTCACTATCACTGCATCTAAGGCCATGACATAAACAACTGTCGAACCTTCAAGAACATTGTCCAAGACATGATAGACAAGGGGGATCTTGTTTTGGATAACCCGAATGCGCCACCCAATCAAAACATTGACATCTTTAAACAACCTTTTCCTAACCATCCTCCTAATCAAAACAATGTCCAGACCATGGCCGATAGCTCCCAAGAGCATGATATATGCACGGTCAACACGGTCTCACCTCTTGTCCCTGACCAACCTCCTCCATAGGTAGAAGAGCTTTATTCTCCTATTCGTCCATCACAAGTAGAATAACCATTTTCTCCTATTAGTTCTCCATCGACCTCTCTTATATTGGAGGATGCTTCGACCATACCAATGCCATTAGCCCCACCTTCATCCTTCCTCCTACCAATGGAGGACCATACCCTTCCTACTCCTCAACCACAAGTAGAAGGCACCATCATCCCTGCCCTCTATCCTCTTGAGGAGTCACATTCTTCAATTTCTTCTCCACCAAGAGAAGACCCTGACTCTTCACCCACTTCAACCGAGGAAGACTCAGTGGTAGTTTCCTCTTGCCTTTTGCCTGAGATCGCAACATCTCACTCACCTCCGTCCACATCTGAACCCAAACCCACACAGCCATCCACCATGCCAAAAGAGATTAAATCTCTTGGTGATCGCCCCATATATAATCTTGCCTCGCATAATAGTGGCCCTCAAACCAAACCAAAGAAGGCCACTAAACCCCACTGGAGAATTCCTCCCCCACCTTCATCATTGCCCTCTATTTTGGGCCCACATCCATCCACCTTAATAGCAGTGATTCCTACTCCAACACTTCACAGAGGAAAATTGCCTCCATTATCCCCTTTACCCATTAAACATATATTTCCTCCAAAACTACCAATGCCTCCTACGCCTCCAAAACAAAATTCATCAACCCTTACTGCAACAAAACATGCAGACCCATTGGCGGGTTCTTATGCCTTACTATTACGGCAATTGTTGTAGTCTTCTTGCATCAGTCTTCCACCTCTTAAACCATACCAATCTCTCGGACCCAAACCACCCTGGTTCGATGACACTAAAGTTTGTGCGTATCATCGCATGCTGGGACATGACACTAAGCATTGTTGTGCCCTCAAGGTTGTCATTCACAAATGCTTGGAGAAAGACACCCTTCTTCTTGACCATATTATCAACAAACCTTCAACATTATCCCATGCTTCCCATATCTCCTCACCTTCACACTCATCAACTCTCAGATCAAGACCATCTTGGTTTGACAACACTAAATTTTATCACTATCATCGCACACCGGGACATGACACTGAGCGTTGTTGCGCTCTTAAAGCTGTCATTCGTTAACACTGGAAAAAAGATACCCTTCTCATCAAGGATCCTCTTGACTACCCCTTTGCCAAATCTTTGACACCATTACATGCCTCACAAACATCATCACGTAAATCAGAATCTCAACACCAGACTATGGTCCCTCCACCGCCTTTAACCCCATTATTCAAAATCAACACAGTCAACTTGACCACCAGCCCACCAACCCAAAAGGATAAAGGGAAAAGACATGTTTCTATCCCTTAGACATCCCCATCTACCAAGCCTTCACCACAACCAAAACCCAAGATTATTGTCTTGGACACATCTCGACCAGCATCCTAAAAGACAATCCCTGACTCCATGGTGAAACAACTTCACCACACGACCCCTGTGAAGATGTCTTTGTATGATCTCATACAAAGCTCTCCACAGCATCATCAAACTTTGATCCAAGCCTTATAATCGATGGAGGTCCAGCCTGATGACCCCCAACTATTAGCCACTTTAATCAAATCATTATCAACCATTTCCTCTATCACCATCCGTGATTTTGAGATTTTTGCCTCCAACCTGGCAGATCAAGATCTCACCCTCGCAACCAAATATGTCAAACATTCTCCCTAGCAACTGGGGGAATTTGACCTTACCCTAACTATCGTAACCTCGACCAAACATCAAATATCAACCAACCAAGCACCGACCACACATCAATCGACCAAGCCTTGACCAAACGTTGACCAGCCAAGCATCGAACAAACATGCCCATAACATATCACCCAGCATCGACCAAACATCAACAAAATTCTTAATCATCTTCATGTCCAACATCAACCAACATGTGACCAATTTGGAACGAGGCACATGGGACAAGTTTGCTCTTAATTGATTCAAACCTTTACATCTTAACACGAGCATGGGTCAGGGAATTATCAAAACCTAAGCCCCTTTATGCCTTGCATCTTCGACCAGTCTACTGTTAGTCAAGTAATTATTAACTTGACGTTTAACTTGAAATCAATCCCTTGAGCAATCCCCATCACCATTATTCCTATCTCCCTCAACCCTCAACCCTACAAACATCAGTTAACCCTTTGGTCAAGCATGAATGCTTTGTCCTAATAAAAGGGAAACCCTCTAAACATCTATAGTCAAGTCCATGACCAAAATTTAGTCAAAAAGTCAAAAAACAAAAAAATATATAAAATTGGGATGCCTATCTCAAAAGGTCATAAAACTATAAATGTAGACTGCTCCCTCGAAGGATAGCTGCATCATACTTTCTATAATTGATAGACTGCTCCCTTAAAAGATAGCTATTCAAAGACTTTCAAACATATAAAGTAAAATATAGACCACTCCCTTGAAGGATGGCTATGACTAAAATCTTGCTACAAACAACACTATCTCAGAAGCTTCCCGCATCAATCAGCTTCACAACATGACCAAAAATCAAGACACCATCCCCTCGCAGACTTCTCGCATCGATCAGTCTGCCCAAAAAAAAAAAAAAAAAAAACTGACTGACAAACTATAAAGTCATGGACTTGTCTATAGTCATTCTCTGGGTCACCTATAAAAGGGACGAAGTTGTTCCTACCAAAAAGGGTTTCCCCTTCCATCCATCTCATAGTATCAAACTTATCACCCCAACATACTCAAGGGATTTCGAGCTCACTTACCGTCAAGTGATTTGATTACTTCTCTAACACAACCACTGGTCAACAACGTAATGCATGAATGGGGCTTTTATTTCTAAAAACCCCTACCTATGCTATCATTATGGTTCTTGTCAATGAAAGAGCAATGCGCCTTTCACTTCTTATACATCTTAGTCACAACCAATCCAATCAAATCATTTTTCCAACCAAACCAAACCAACCCAAACATTTTTAGACCACCAACATGACATAGTCCATTTCACATAGTTTCTATGGAAACCAATACACATGGAAACTATTAACCACACAATTTATGTTAAGCATAAACCATTACTTGCTGAAGCATAAATCGACTCAATTCATTTTTAGCATACATCCATCACCGATATGGAAAATTGCTAAGGATGAAAAACCACTTAGCCAATGTTACAGAATACACCATCACACAAAATGGAAAAGGCTGTAGCATCTTCTTACCCTCATCATTTATCATGACCAAGACCAATCATCAACCACTTTGACCATTCGTCTGAACTACATTGGTCTGAGGCCCTCAACACAAGGGCTATGTAGGCAGCACTCAGTTAACATGAGATTTTCTGGGGTTAGCTCGAACACATCCATTTGTTCATCTACCTGATGGAAAAACTATCTTAGCTTTGACCATGACTTAACCTCGTCCAACCTCATCCATAACTAGCCCTCTTCCTCCCTTTTAGGGAGAACTACATTGGCCTAAGGCCCTTCAACCATGGGCTATGTAGGCAGCACTCAGATGACATGACGTCTTTTGGGGTTAGCTCGGCCACATCCATTTGTTCATCTATCTGATGGACAAACCATATTACCTTTAACCATGACCAAACCAATCATCGACCATTTTGACTCTTCGTCTGAACTACATTGGTCTGAGGCCCTTCCAACAGGGGCTATGTAGGCAGCACTCAGATGACATGACCTCTTCTGGGGTTAGCTTGACCACATCTATTTTTTCATCTATCTAATGGACAAACCATTTTGAACTTTGACCATAACCATGACCTTGACCTAACCAAAACCAAATATCGACCACTTTGACCCTTCCTCCCTTTTTGGGAGAACTACATTAGCCTGAGGCCCTTCTAATAGGGGCTATGTAGGCAGCACTCAATTGACATGGGGTCCTCTGAGGTTAGCTTGGCCATTCCTTCGTCCGTCCATCTAATGGACCATCTATCTCAGCTCGCCTCGACCAATCACCTTGGAGATCGCGACCATCTCCTCCGACCACTTCCAAGACAACATTGCCTTGGTTGTTTTTGCATGTATGCTACCTCGTGAATGGTTAGCAAAATTGTCTGCAACCCATATTTCAACCCTCACAAGTATAGGATCACGAGCAAGTTGATCCCCACTACTTGTGACATTTTTCATGTTTCCAAGAGCACTTCCTGAGCTCGAGATACTTGGAACATGACGACCATTAGAGCTAAAGCTTGGATCGAATAACCCAATTAGCTATGACCAAATGTTGGGGCCTAGTTATTTTGATTTAGGCACTCCTCAACCCTTGACCTGTGATAATTCAACCTGACCATCTCGTGAAGTGGTATGCGCGTAATCTCAACTTTTGCAGCGTTCTCACTCACCTTCACCATATCCATCCACTATCTGTCAAATTAGCACCCGATTCCAGGTTCCCTTCCCTCGACTCCTGCTTTGAGGGGGAATACCTCATCCCATAATCAGGGCAACCTATTCTTATTTTTGTCTTTCAATTCATTTGAACAACCAATAGGACAAAAACTACCTTATCCCATACCTGGGGCAATCAACTCATGTTGTCTTGCAGTTCGTCCAGAACAACCAACAAGACAAAAAGGGGCAAATGTAGACACCGAAATCATGTCTACCCCTTGGTCGACTCCCCCCTTGGTCTCCTTGGTCCACTTCTACACATTCCTAACCCACACACTTATTAATTTAAAATAATTATTTATTTTGAATTAATAAAACCCCCCCTTGACACTTCACCCATGACACCTCACCTCACCCTTGGATTTCTTTCCCTTGGATACCCTCATTTATCACCCTATGACCTATTCCAACTTCCCCTCTACTAATCCTCACATTTATTTAATCCACCTTCGACCATTTTCATACGACGAATTGACCCTGGCAGTTGGAAGAACGGGCAAAAGGCTAATTTTAGCCCTTTTTCCGTTATTCTAGTTGTTGACATCGGTTACTAGTCAGCCAACGCCGATGGGATCACTGACATTGGTTGCTTAAGACAAGCCGAAAGGCAAATTTTGGTCTCTCTCTCAATCTCTCTCCCCAACCGAAATGACAATCATAGACCCGATCAATGAATCAATCAATCCTCCTCTTCTCCCGAATGCAAAAAATCCTCTTGCACTCGGACTTCGACCTCTCTCTCTCTCGACTCTCTTAGACATCAACAGGGACTCTCTGAAATCAATCATTAGACTCCAACCAATGCTCTTTTAGCTACAGACACTCTGCATCAGCTTTCTATAATAGCGGCATCAACAACAGGGCTTCTACGCTTTTGGAGCCCCTCCTAGGCAAAGGTAAGTATCCTTATTTCGTTCCATTTCAATCATTTAGACTATATCAATAATTAGTTTTTTGCTTATTGCTTCTAAGCCATATTGCCCAGACAAGACCTAACTTTCAACCAGACCACACCTGACTCTCTTCCTGGAAAGGCTGAGAGGCCTTTCCCATATCTTTCCCTCTTTTGACAACCTATCCTCTATTTTTGTCCCTCTTAAGGCCTTATTTGCTATCTTACCACCCTGTACAGACTCTCAGACTACCACAAACCATTCTATAGACCATTTTGTTGACCAAAAACCTGTCTAGACCCTGTCCAAGAACAGTGCCCCGATTGACGTCGACCACCAGGCCCATTTCCCCTACTGACGTCAACAGACTAACCGACATTGGCGACCTTGACCAACCGACGTCGGTAGACTAACCGACGCTGGCAATGGTAGCAGACTGACAGCAGACAGTAGGTACGCATCTTCTCTATTTATTTTGCTTAGTCTTCCATTATTTATCATTATTAGACATTTTCTTTATCAGCTAGTGGACTGACACCCTTCCAAGAAGTCTTTGCACTTCTGGGATCAATCATTGCTTGGCAGTCCACTTTTTAGCTATCTAACAACCTCTGTGTTTGAGTCTCTTTCTTCTGCAGGTGTCATCCTCCACAACCAAAGAGGAGTTCTCTCAATGTCTAAATTTGGTGCGCAGACCTCATTCGGGTATCATCTAACCCTAGACCACTTATCTTAGTTTCTTACTTCCTTTGAATGTAGAAAAGTGAAAACAGTTTGAAATAGTATGGAATATAGTAATCAAGTTGTGATATGTCTAAATGGTGAAAACACCATCTTCTCAGCCTATGTTGCACATGCAAATTACTCCTCACCAATAACCTCTTCAGTAAATACAACAAGCATAGTAGCATAGACCAACATAACAAATGCAGCAACTTATGCCTTTATAAAACCCTCATCCATAGAGAATTATGCCTACTCATTACATATTTAGTGACCTTGGAGATCTCATTGAATATGTTTTTTGTAATCTAGCCATAGCTAATATGATTAACTAGCCTATTCCAAAACACGATCTTGAGGGTATTGAGTATCTAGATTGGTATAGATAAAACAAATTCTATGAGTATTACATGGTTAATGGACATAATTTATGTCATTATGTGAAAATTAAACATTTTATCAAGAATATGTTGTAAAATGGAGAGATCACATTGGATTGTGGAGTTTCCACATCTAATCAAAACTTGAGAATCTATCAGAACCCCTTTCCCCAACATCACAACTAGCAATAACAATAGCAGTAGCTAGGACAATAATAAAAATAGTATCAACAACCATGGTAGAACCAACAAAACCAATAGTAAAACCAACAACATCAAATGAATGGACCAAACTAAGGCTATAATTGTGCCAATAACCAATATACATATCATACAATTTCACATGACTATAATAAGATTGTAGGCCATATTGTAGGAGGTCATGTTAGCACCATCTCCATCAATCCAAGACTAAGTACCAATCAAACAAGATCATTGTTAATCATTCCAAATCAACTAACCCATGTCAATGATCCTTCCTTGACCTAGGACCACATACGAGCATACCAGCAAGTAAAGATTCCCACTTTTAGACCTTATATTGATAACTCATCATTATCCTATAACCATGCACTAGTACACCAGTAACTAAGACTTATCTTATCTGGTCCCCTTTCACCATCATTTTTTAGTAATAATGATCTTGTATCTAATCCTGAGTGTGCAATCATAACTTGACAGTCAAAGATTACCATACTAGGTCCACATCCATCTACCACTTCACCCATCATCCAACCAACTATTATGGCTAAGAACAAGCCATTTCTTACTAGCCAAAAAAAGATGTTCAATATCATGGAATAATTATAGAAGATGCTTGCATAAATTTCCATTTTAGATTTATTTCATACATCTACAATCCACAAGAACATCATAACATAGTTCTTTAGCCAATCCCAAGTTCCCAATGACATATCTACTGACAAATTCTAAGCTTTGGTTGGACATCTAGCTCTAGGCAAATAATTAAACTTTGACCAAAGTGATATATCATCCCTTGGACCTTTGCATAATAATCCATTATACATCAAATTTGTCATACTATGGCACAAAGTGAAACATGTTCTCATAGACAATGGATCGAGCCTAAATATCATGTCTCTAAATCTCACCAAGCTTCTTGGGTATACAATAGTTGACTTGCAGCTAAAAATGATAATAATCAAGGCCTATGATAATGAAGAGCATGAATCATAGGGCTCCATCATCTTCCTTGTTACCATTGGGCCCTTGACCCATAATACCTTATGCCATGTGTTATACCTTGATTTGTCATAATAATATGTTTTTTTGAAGACCTTAGATACATGAGATTCGTGCAATTCCTTCTACATTGCATCAGTGTATCAAGTTCCCCCATTCTAGTATGGAGGTTACAATCCATGGATAGTTGTAGTCATATGATCATTATAAGCATTTTGAGGCCAAGTACCAAAGCTATAATTACCATTTTGGCCTGAATCTAGTTATTAAGAAAGACAAGGGGAAAAAATACTTATTAATTCACTAGAGGCCAACTGCATTGACCCCCTTGATTCACTTTCCCACATGTCACCTCCTGAAATATCCAATCATTATACCATCTTTGCTAATAACCTAGGAGAATATTTGACCCATGATACCTCCATATTGCTAACCTTTCATATAACCCCAAGTCCTCTAGAAGACCAAAATCCAAACCTCTCATGAAATGGAAAAGAAAGGGAAATGGCCATATACATAGTCTAGCACCTATCACTTTCATACTAGCATCTGGCCTTGAAAAAGACCCACTTGAAGGTGATGAATCTTCATTATACATTGACAATTTAGCCAATTATTATATCAATGCCAAGTATCCTATTTCAAACAAAATCATGGAGAGGTATGCCTATGAAGGAGGAGGTCTTTGATTGAATCAATAAGGTCCACTTGAGCCAAATTCTACCACTCAGTACAAAGGAACATATGGTCTTAAATTTAAACTACTTGGGGGTGACCCCACATATCTTATTCAATTTCTATCACCAATGTCTAGTGATGATAATGCTAACAATGAAGCAGAGTCTAATCATATCCCTTTCAATGACCTATCTAATACCAATTTGTTTAACACTAATGCCATATTTACCCTTTAACCAATTATTTACTACAATCTACTTCCTTTATATTATCTTCAACTGATAGGCTAGGACCAACAAGAATCAACAGTGTTGGTTGATGAGTTCTAAAATTATGAGGCCTTTTGTGATTTTCAAGGACTTAAGGATAATGTTTTAGTGGGAGACCACAAAAAAGGGTTCTCAATCAAGTTGGATCCTACAACCTAGTTTAGAGATTGGGTGAACACTCTTAGCCAAAAATAAATAGATAAAATATTGAGGTCCCAAAGTGAATACCTCTTTGAGGCACTTTTAGACCAAGGAAATAGTAAAGAGAAAGGCCAGTCTAGTGGTGAAAACCTATTTTAGGTACCATTAGATGGGGTGTTCAAATTTATTTAAACATAGATTAAGAGACCACCAACGATGAACTTGCCTATGGGTCTAAGTTCAATCTTGAAGAGTAATAAGCTTTTGATCAAATCATCAAAGAGTTTCAAATTGTATTTATCACATGACCATCCCTACCATTGGGAGATTATGATTCATCATGATTAGAATAACTTGAAGAACTAGTCCTAATAAAGGTCTCTACTATTACAGACTAGTTCAAATCTCTTTTGACCATTCTAGAAGATGGTTCGACCCTTCTAGTGAAAGACACAACAAAAGTTAATCTTGGGACTCTAAATGACCCAAAATAGATCAAATTAGGCATGTCCCTCACTAAGAAGGAACATGATGTCTTTATATCCCTTTTGAGGGAGTTTGTTGATATATTTGCATGTGCCTATTCTGACATGCCTAGTTTGGACCCTACCTTAGTTGTACACCACCTTATAGTACATCTTGATGTCAAACCTATGAAAAAAAATTTATGCAAGATAAATCCTCATATTTCTGTATTAGTAAAGAAAGAGTTGGAAAAACTCTTAGAAGTGAGATGTATTCGATTGATCGACTACTTAGAGTGGATCTCTAATGTTGTGCTAGTTATCAAAAAACTAGAAGGAATCAAAATCTACACTGATTTTAGAGACATAAACAAAGCCTATCCTAAGGATGACTTTCCTTTACCTAACATCAAAATGATTGTCAACTCCACAATGGGTTATGAAATGCTTTCACTAATGAATGGATTCTTAGGGTACAACTAGATATAAATTTCACCAGAAGACCAACATAAAATAGCATTCACCACTCCATGGGGAACATTCTATTATCAAGGTATGCCATTTGGTTGTTAGGGCCACCTACCAAAGATCCATGACCATCATATTTCATGATATGATGCATGACATTATTGAAGACTGTGTTGATGACATAATAGGTAAATTGGAGACCAAGGTCGATCATTCAATAGCACTAAGGAAGATATTTGAGTGACTACATGAATATAAAGTTAGGCTCAACCCCAAAAAATGTGTTTTTGGAGTTAGTTTAGGCAAATTGCTTGGTTTCATTATGCTTCATCAAGGCATTAAAACTGATCTAGCTAAAGTACAAGCCATAACAAACATGTCAACATCATCTAATTTGAATTAGCTCCATAATTTATAGGGTAAGATATAATCTATTATATGCTTCATTTCTAATTTGGCTGATAAATTCATCCCTTCACACACTTGTTGAAAAAAGGGGTGGAATTTCAATGGGATGATGGATGCCAGAAAGCTTTTCAAAAATTAAAAGATTATCTTGTAAATAGACCTATTTTATTGCCTCTTATGTTGGGAAAACCACTCCTATTATATCTATCAACTATCTGCAAAGCCTTGGGGGCACTTCTAGCTCAACATGATGCTAATGTAAAGGAGCATGATGTGTATTGTTTAGGCTATACACTGGTAACATATGAGCATAATTATACACCTATTAAGAAAATCCTATTTAGCTATGGTCTTCATAGCTCATAAATTGTATCATTATATGTTAAATGATAAGACCATGGTCATTTCAAAAGTAGATCCACTCAAGTATCTACTATCTAGAATAGCTTTATAAGGTTGCATGGCCAAATGGATCATGCTTCTCAGTGAATTTGAGATAGAATATGTCAACCAAAAAGCCATTAAGGGGTAAGTTATTGTAGATAAGCTTATTAAATCACCCCTTACCAATACATAGCCATTAATATTCCAATTCCTAGATGAATCCATTATGACCATCATTGAAACACCTCCTAAGGAGTAGCACTGGAATTTTTGTTTTGATGGATCATTCACTACACATGGATTAGGGGTAGTCCTTCTATTTATTATGATATAGGGGGATCTACTCCCTAAATCATTTAGGATCAGCTTTCCTTGTACCAATAACATGGTTGAATATGAATCACTCATTGCAAGGATTTGATAGGTAGTACAATGAAACATAAATCATTTAAAATTTTATGGTGATTCTCAGTTAATCATCAATAAGGTTACAGATCATTTTCAAACCAAGGATGACAAGCTAGTGCCCTACAAGGCCATGGCTAACACTTTCAAATAGATGATTGTTGATGTATATTTTGAATAAATACCAAGGGCCAAAAATAGAATAGTAGATGTTATGGCTACCATTGGATCTTTGATTTGACATATAAATGCAACCAAAGAATACCAGTTTCATGTTGAAATTTTACTAGCACCAGCACATGAATCTTCAATTGTCATAATGATTTGTGATATTATTAGTTTTAGCTCTACTTGGTATTCAAACCTATATACCTATCTACACAACCATATAATGTCATTAGACGTATCCTAAAAATAATCCAAATCCTTTGTCCACCATGCCACACATTATACCTTTCTTGAACCAACCTTATACTTCCATAGTTTTGATGTAACTCTAATTCCTTATTTAACTTTGGTAGAATCTACATTAGGAGCCTACACCAGTGGGGCTATCCTCTCCAAAAATCTATTACGTACTAGGTACTATTGGCCAATTATGAACACAAATACAACTACATGTGTGAAAAGATGCTTTAAATGTCAATAGCATGCTAATCTAATTCATACCCCAGCCAAGACTTTGAAACCAATGTTTAAACCATGGCCATTTACTACATGGGGCCTCAATCTCATTGTGAATATAAACCCTACCTCATCCAAAAACCATAAAAATATTCTTATCACCACATAATACTTTACTAAGTGGGTTAAAGCTATACCCCTGACTTACGTGATTGACAAACAACTTTCCAAATTCATCTTTAATCATTTCATTTTCTGCTATGGTATCCCCTCTGACATTATATCTAATAATGGTGGATCATTCAAAAATAAATATGATGAATCACTATGTGTCGAGTACAATATTAAACAACATTTTTCCATAGCCTATTACCCTCAAGGTAATAGCCAGGCTGAAGCATATAACAAAACCATTGTCAATATCCTTTTAAATATTGTCAATGATGTTGGCCATGATTGGCACCTTCAAATATTCTACACCCTTTGGGCATACCATACCAATCACCACACTCTAACAAGAGCCACTCTGTACTCACTTGTCTATGGCATTGAATCTATTATTCCCATTGAGGTTGAGTTACCTTCATTATGTATCTCTTTGAAGCATGTCCTAGACAATGAAGACTATCAAGCAACTCACCTACAAGAGCTGAAGTTACTTGATGAGAAATTATTATTCATAGTAAATAATCTTTAAGCATACCAAAATTGACTCTGTGGCCACTACAATTGGCATGTGAAACACAAAGAATTTGAGCTTGGTGGTCTTGTTCTTAAAGAAAACCAAAAAAATACCACATTTGAGAAGAAACATAAAGGCAAATTCAAACCCAACTAGGTAGGACCTTTCATCATTGTTTCAAACTATGGTGTTAGAGTATACATTTTGAAAATATTGTCATTGATGTCAAAGGTCTAGCATTATTGGTGATAAAGGCCCCATTTCATTTAATGTTGTTTTTAATAGATATATCTTGGCTAATGTGAGTTAATATTTATTTAATATTAATGAATATATTTTTGGTTGCATATGAGACAAAAGAAGGGCTCATGGAGAAGTCAAAGAGTCATGGGGTAAAGACAAAAGAAGGATGGGATGCATTTTCCCATGAAGAGTCATCTTGGGGAATTCCAAGAGTCACCAAGTGAAGACAAAAGAGGAAGGGTTCAATTTCTCATGAAGGGACACTTTGAGGAATACAAAAAGTCACCAAGATAAGGACAAAAGAGGGAAGGACATTTTTTCTCATGAAGGGTCACCACATGACTTTTCAAAGGCAAGGATATGAAGGGTCATACAAGTTTGGCACCATTTTCCATGAGGATTGAAGGGTCACAAAGGGGGAAGGCCAAAGGTCATTTAGAAAGCTATAAATAAAGGCTTGAGAAGCCATTTTTAATATGGAAGAGAGAGGTTGATTTGATATTGTAATATCTAGCTTAGAAGAGCAATTGTGAGAGATGAATATGATTTGTATTTGTTATATCTATCTTAGAAGAGCAAAGGTGAGAGAGAGGAAAGAGATGTTGTAATGAACTATCATTTGTTGAGATAGAAACATTGAGAGATAGGTGTGTGGTATACACAAAGGGGTTGGCGCTCTTGTGGGTTGGTGCTCATGAATTTTTGTTGGGTTGGTGCTCAACAAAGGGGTTGGTGCTCCTATGGGTTGGTGCTCACGAATTGTTGTTGGGTTGGTGCTCGGCAAAGGGGTTGGTGCTCTTATGGGTTGGTGCTCATGAATTTTTGCTGGGTTGGTGCTCAAAAAAGGGGTTGGTGATCTTGTGCGTTGGTGCTCATGAATTTTTTTTGGGTTGGTGCTCGATAAAGGGGTTGGTGCTCCTGTGGGTTGGTGCTCATGAATTGTTGTTGGGTTGGTACTCAGCAAAGGGGTTAGTGCTCAGCAAAGGGGTTGGTGCTCCTGTGGGTTGGTGCTCATGAATAGTTGTTGGGTTGGTGCTCAGCAAAGGATTTGGTGCTCTTACAAGTTGGTGCTTGTGAATATTGTTTGGGTTGGTGCTCATTCATATACTTGAGATTTTTCTCCATGGTTTTTCTCATATTAGGTTTCCACGTTATATCTGGTGTTTCTCTCTATCTTGTGTGGTGTTTATTGTTTGAGTTTTATTGCATATCTTGAATGTTTGATTAAGTGGAATTTGGTTAAGGGAAATATTTATAAGAAATATGATATACTGATTCACACTCCCTCTCATTATATCCTGTGCTTAACAATTGGTATCAGAGCAGGTTCCTTCAGAAAGGGTTTAACAGCTTGAAGGTAGATCAAAGAAAATCATACGATGGCCAAGCAGCTAAAGAAGGAGAATCAAGAGTTGAAATTTGTGGTTGAATATCTTAAATAACAAGTGTGTATCTTGGATTCTAAGTTAGCTATAGAAGAAAAAGAAAATAAGATATTTATTCAGGATCTTAAGAATCAGTTAGAGGTTGCAAATTCAATTTTAACATCAAAAGAAGAAGAGTGTAATTAGTTGAAGGTTGAGTTAGGTTCTTTAAAGGATAATAATTAGAAGATTATATTCAAGGTTGAGAAAGATCATGAAATATTAGTCCAAGGAAAGAAGGATGCAGGTTTTGAAGGCAAATCAAAGAAGCCGATCAGGTAGCCCAATGCTTTTAAGTTTTCAAATTCTTTTCATGGCCGTTGTTTTGTTTTTCATCATGTTGGTCATAAGGAAAGAGACTATATGAGGAGAAGCAATCAGTCAAAGGGAGATCTCAGTCACATTCAAGAAAAAGGTATGAGAAATATTGTTTGCTTTTGTTGTCATAAGGTTGGCCATATTGCTAAATTATGTCAAAATAAAGTAAAGAGATATTCAATGTATGTCAAAGGTTACAGATCCCCTAAAAGATATGAGAAGAGTCAAATTCATGTTTGGAGATCTCAAATAATAAATTTTGATCAGGTTGAGTTTAAAAGTGAAAATGAATTACTTGTTATAGTAGATAAAGAATTAGAAAGGAAGGATTGTGTAGAATCTCTTGTTACATTTGAGCATGAGCTTTGTCAAAATAAGATAGTTGCAAAAGTTGAGAAGATGAAAACCATCATAAATGTTAAGGTTAGTAAGTCAAAAATGTTAGACATGTTTAAATGGATTCTAAAATAAAAACACAAGAAGATCAAGGAAGAAATAGAGGAGATGTGGGAATCTCCTGAGATTTGTTTCTAGGACCCTTTGTGTAGGGTGTCTCTTCTAGGCTTCAAGGATACACTTTTAAGAAAAAATTGAAGCATGGTGGATGCTATTGGGTCTTGGATATGTTGCATGACAAGAAGGTGAGTTGACAGATTAATTTGTATATCTTTTGAGTGAATAGATTTTTGAAGAAAATTTTGCACTGGTGTTAAGGTTTGAGGCTATTAGAATGATTCTTTCATGTGCAGTGTTTAAAAGTTTTAAAGTGTTTCAAATGATTATGGTCACAAGAAATTAGAATGTTGAAAAAGAGCTAACAGTTTTAGAAAGAAGGAAAAGGGTACTCATGCAGATTCAATCAAGGAGGATCAGAGTTTCAAAGCCCCATTCATTAAGAAGAAGGTTCAGACATGTTCCTGGCAGAAGAAATAACCTGAAGATTCTTTGTTGGTACAGACAAATTTGCATGTAAGAAATGAATATCATCCATGGTTCGTTGATAGCAGATGTTCGAGGCATATGATAGGAGATAAGAGTAAAGAAGATCAATGGTGGCATAGTGAAATTCGAAGATAAAACCATTGCCAGGATAGTCGGAAAAGGGATATACATTAAAGTTTCATGCAAAAGGTTGTGAGGTTAGAAGAAAATATTAAAATGAGTTGATTGCAAATGCTCAAAGGATAGGTAAAGATTTATATGCATTATCAGATACCTTCTCAAAGGCACAATCAAAGGACATATTCAAAGATCTACAAGAGGAGTTGGGAGTAATTTATTTTACTTCTTGCCATTGATGGTCAACATCAGTTGAGGGGGAGCTAAGTGTTAGCTCCAGGTAGGCCCTTTGCCATTGATTTCAAAGGGGGAGAATAACAAGTATAGGTTTTTATAGTAAGGGGGAGTTACTTTATGTTTTTAGATGACAGTATGTGCAGGTGATAGGATGTGGTAGTTTCAAGATTGAGGTTGCCATCAATGACAAAGGGGGAGATTGTTGGAAATATTGTCATTGATGTCAAAGGTCTAGCATTATTGGTGATAAAGGCCCCATTGCATTTAATGTTGTTTGTAATAGATATATCTTAGCTAATGTGAGTTAATATTTATTTAATATTAATGAATATATTTTTGGTTGCATATGAGATAAAAGAAGGGCCCATGGAGAAGTCAAAGAGTCACGGGGTAAAGACAAAAGAAGGATGGGATGCATTTTCTCATGAAGAGTCATCTTGGAGAATTACAAGAGTCACCAAGTGAAGACAAAAGAGGAAGGGCACAATTTCTCATGAAGGGACACTTTGAGGAATACAAAAATTCACCAAGATAAGGACAAAAGAGGGAAGGACATTTTTTCTCATGAAGGATCACCACATGACTTTTCAAAGGTAAGGATATGAAGGGTCATACAAGTTTGGCACCATTTTTCATGAGGATTGAAGGGTCACAAAAGGGGAAGGCCAAAGGTCATTTGGAAAGCTATAAATAAAGGCTTGAGAAGCCATTTGTAATATGGAAGAGAGAGGTTGATTTGATATTGTAATATTTAGCTTAGAAGAGCAATTGTGAGAGATGAATATGATTTGTATTTGTTATATCTAGCTTAGAAGAGCAAAGGTGAGAGAGAGGAAAGAGATGTTGTAATGAACTATCATTTGTTGAGATAGCAACATTTAGAGATAAGTGTATGGTATACACAAAGGGGTTGGTGCTCTTGTGGGTTGGTATTCATGAATTGTTGCTGGGTTGGTGCTCCTATGGGTTGGTACTCATGAATTGTTGTTGGGTTGGTGCTCAGCAAAGGGGTTGGTGCTCTTGTGGGTTGGTGCTCATGAATTGTTGTTGGGTTAGTGCTCAGCAAAGGGGTTGGTGCTCCTGTGGGTTAGTGCTCACTAATTGTTTTTGGGTTGGTGCTTGACAAAGGGGTTGGTGTTCCTGTGGGTTGGTGCTCACAAATTGTTGCTGGGTTGGTACTTGACAAAGGGTTTGGTGCTCTTGTGGGTTGGTGCTCATGAATAGTTGCTAGGTTGGTACTCAACAAAGGGGTTGGTGCTTCTGCAAGTTGGTTCTTGTGAATATTGTTTGGGTTGGTGCTCATTCATATACTTGAGATTGTTCTCTGTGTTTTTTCCCACATTGAGTTTCCACATTATATCTAGTATCTCTCTCTATCTTGTGTGGTGTTTATTGTTTGATTTTTATTGCATATCTTGAATGTTTGATTAAGTGGAATTTGGTTAAGGGAAAGATATATAAGATATATGATATACTTATTCACCCCCCCTCTTAGTATATCTCGTGCTTAACAATACAGTCTCACTACACTAGATGAGGATGAACTTGATGAGTTGATGAACAATATACACCTTAAGTGTTACTTTGTTTGAGTGACCTGGTGTATTTTCTATGAGGATCATTTCAATTATACCATAATATCAAATTTCTTCTTTGTACCATATCATTCTATCACTTTATCATTCTACCATTCCATTCTACCATACTTTTTCTATCAACCAAGTTGTTTTCACCCTCCATACCCAGTTGTTTGACCTTGGTTCCATGACCACTTTCAGCACAATGATTTAAATCAAGCTCAGTAGTTGTTTCAAGTATTATAGATAAAGGTTGTATTTTTGGAGTAGTAAGATAGTAGTTTAGCAATTGCATCCTTCATTTCTTATTCTATTCTATCCCATGTGGACCTGATTATAACCACCTTTGGGAAAATTAGTGTCTCACTATCTTGATACTAATTATAACTACCTTTGGGTAAATTAGTATCATTGACTTATGTCATTATTTCTTAGTTATAACCACCTATGGGAAAATTAGGGGAAACACTTGTTTATCATGCCTTGAAGTACCACATTGCCATGCCTATGTCATATTGTGTCATTTGTCAATTTTGTCTATTTTGTTTGAATTGGCTACTACACTAGTCAGATTCCTACAATATAAGGCAAAATTATAGTGACTTGAGGTCCCATATTGGGACTATATAGCCAATGATTGATTTATGTTGAGTTTAGCTCAGTCACCCTTTTTCACTCTCTCACCATTTTACGAGCAACCTAAGCCACGCTCTCACCATTTTGTGAGAAATTTAAGTTTGAACACTCTCACTATTTTGTGAGCTTGGACCGTTTAGTGTCTCATCATTCTCCATTGAGTTGAGATACTCCAAAAATCCCAAAAACATTTGAAAATTGATTTAGAAAATCAAAAAACATTGACAACTTTTTTGCCTTAAGGATTTTAGAAACCCTCACTAAGTCACAAGAAACCACTTGTCATTTAGTTTCCCCATCATTTTTGGCCTTACATCCCATGTTCCCTCTATTTTTCAAGTTCATTCCCATATTATTATATACCATTTATCTTATTTTCTTTCTCATCATTTTCTTCTATCCCATTTCCTAAGAGAACTACATTTGGCCTGAAGTTTTTGTTGGATATTACATCTATGGAACTATGTAGGTTGCATCTACTTGCCTAGTGCATCTGGAGATAGCTTGACCACCCCCTTCCTTTTCTTCTTTCCCCCCATTTTGTTTATTTCTTTCATTGTCTCTTAATATCTAGGGGCAATGTTTGTGTCATATTATTTGTACTAACATTGTGATTAACCATTATTTGTTTTTGTTTCATTTTATTCTTTATCTTTCTATTTGTTTGCATATTTATTTGCTTTTTTTTTGTGCCTTGATTTAGTTTATATGCATTCATTGGGTGATTCCTTGCGTATTATTCTTGAATCCATCTATTTTCATGTGTCAACATTATCATCATGGTTTTTATCATTGGTGCATTATTTTGAATTTATTATTGGATCAAGAGTTAGTCTTTATGCATATTTCATCCAAGTCCTCATGGTGTTCTATCATGATGCCTACCATCATGTGCTATAGAAAAAATTAGATCTGAGAGTATACATGATAATGCAATAATAATATATCTCCTTAGCACTAGCACCAACAACATTCCCAATCTAATCCAAATCATAGCCTACATAGAGTAATTAAATAATGAAATAATTTTATTCCTTATTAGTTTGGATGAGCATCACCCTACTATCAGGGTTCCTAATTCATCTTTCTCCTCTATGCTAATTTTCCATCAGCTTCCATATCATGTTTTCCATAATCAAGATACAATGCTTATAACCACCTCTGGGCAACCATTTTGTACCCTCCCACTTTCATTAACAATGATTCTAACTACCTTTAGGCAAATCATTGTGTTTCCATCTATTTTAAGGTTAAAGATTATAACCACCTTTGGGAAAATCATTCTCTTTCTTATACCCAATTGGGGCACATTTTCATCATGATAATTCTTATAATCACTTTTGGGCAAACCATTATCTCTATCTACCCCACTAGGGCATGTTTTCATCCTACCAATGATTATAACCACCTATGGGTAATCATTTTTTCCTTTTTACTGATTATAACTACCTTTGTGCAAATTAGTTTCTTGTTACCTTAAGCCTTTTTTGATGATTATAACCTTTGGGAAAAGCATCACCTTTTTTGTCCCACTTATGGTGATGATTATAACCACCTATTTGAAAATCATCTTATTTATCTGGCCTAACTAGGGCAGCTCCATATGCCACTGATTATAACCACCTATGGGCAAAGCAGTCCCTTCCACCCCATTTCATTTATTTGGTCCACTCATTTCCTTCTTTTGAGGGACCATTTTTCAACCCCTTTTCCAACCACTCCCTTAAGGGGACACCTACAGTTAATCCATTACCATTAAATTCATAAGCATATAGTAAATTTTCATTCTTTGAGAAGACGTTACTGTGATTACAGTTTGTAACATCTTCCCAAATAAGGGAAAACTATAGATACCTAAAATTGGCCACCAATGGCTTCATACCGAACTATTAGGTTGTGGAGCTAAAAGCTTCAAATATTACAAACATGGAGGAGGTTGCTGAGTTCCAGGGAGACCAGCGTCAGTAGAGTGCAGTGCAGAATGAAACCGACATCGACAAGTGTGAGCTGAAGACAACCGGCATTGGCAGGAGGTCGACCGACGTCAGTCACCTCCAGGCAGACAGGGACCAACATCGGTCACCTGTGTGTTCCAGAATTGTTTGTTGCATGAACAGTTAGTTAGTTAAACTAAGTGTTTGCATGTAAAGGCTAATTATAGTCTTGAGTTGCGTGTCTAATTATTGTAATTAAGATAGTCTAATTATTGTATGCATGAGATCTATATAATAGACTCATAGGCTGTATTATAAACTTGTGCTAGAGAGTAAGAGAGCAGAAATTAGCTCTTTCAGAGAGAAGAGAGCATGGTGTGTTCCTCTTAGTTCCAAAGGGGTGCTGAGTGTGTATGATCTTGGAGAGTTGCAGGTTTGCAAGTTCGGGAAGAAGATCCACCAGGGTACTGGTTGAAGAATCATAACAACTTGGTGAGGCAAGGACAAGGGTTCTACAGGGTGTAGAGATATCTATATGGTGAGTATGGTCTATTAGTGATTACAGGTTGATTGCAAGAGCAGGGAGATCTACTTGGAGTACGGTTGTGTGCTTGGTGTACTGACAACATTGTTACTGACTGGTTGGAGAGGTGAACAACAACTTTGTATTTGAGTTGATTGTTGTGACTGTGAGAGAGAGGGAAGAAGTCCTTGAGGTGTGGCAAGCCTTTGAGGTGGAAGAAGAAGTGGCATCTTCTTTATTGTATTTTCTTCTGAGTGATTATTAATACAATTGTGTATTGTCTCTCATATCTTATGTTGTTTCATATTTCTAGTTACTTATCATTCTGGTTAAATTATGTGTTTAGTTGCTAATACAAGAGGTAATCATATATACTCTTATTGGAGAGAGTAGGATCCTGACAGTTGGTATCAGAGCTTTTAGTTGGGTTGACTAATAAGTGGTTCAGATCTGGTTAGTGTTTGTTGATTATAGGGTACTCACAGGGGTTTCTGATTGAGTGGGAGTATAGCAATGGCAAAATAAAGTAAGCTACGAATGGAGAAACTAAATATCACAAATGGTTTGATTGATGGAAAGAAAGAGCAGGGAAAAGAAGATTGTTGGTTGATAGAAGATCAACGTGTAGAAGCAGATGTTGCAGGGGTTATTGCACAGGTTGCTCTGGATAAAGTAGAATCTTGGTTTACAGATTCTTTTGCCTCTTTCCATGCAGCCCGAAATAGAGCATCTTTTCATGGGTATGGCTTTGGAGACTTTGGAGAGATTTATTTAGGAGCTGATGAGCCTTGTCAAATGGTTGGCAAAGGGGAAGTGAAGCTGAAATTGCAGACAGATAACACACAGGTGTTGAATGAGGTCATACAGGTACCAGTCTTGGAGATGAGTCTAATTTATTTAGAAAAGTTAGGTGATGAGAGATGCACAGTAACTCTCACAGTGGATGCACTTGAATTAGACGATGGTAAGAAAGTAGGTATCATATGTGGCTTTGTACGCTTGGTTACATATGTAGGAGGGGAATGCATGTTCTTAAGTAGAAGACAGATATCTTTGATAAACTTAAGAACTGGAAAGCCTTGGTGTTCATGGAGGAGATGACGAACAGAGATCAGCTGAGGGGACTAAATTATTTTGAGCAAGGCTACGTTAATTTAAACAGGGTTTTGATCCATGGAGAGCTCACGGGTAAAGAGTCATCACTCACAGGTGAACACAGGTACCGGCATCGGTCAGGAGGAATTGACGTCGAACAGACAGGCATCAATATCGGTCATGTGCAGATCAACAGAGTCGGTGGTGTCGGGCAGCAGGAACCAATGTCGGTCATACAGGAACCTACGTCGATAGAAGGTACACCAACATTGGTAAAGAAACTGACGTCGATAGATAGGGTCAGTCATAGGTAGCCGACGTCGGTCGGTTGCAGATTGGGAGATGGTCGAGATCGGTCACTGAAATGGATATTGGGTAGACAACAAGATATCAATGAGTCTCAAACACCCATATGGAGGACTGAAATGGTAAGTGGACCTCATATTCATTGTTCACCTTCTTACTAGTTGCTTACTGATGGTCGATAACCAAGAAGATGTGAAGAGGTAATGCAGGTAGAATCTAGAAACAGTGGGAGCTTGGCATGGATGAGGAGTGTGAGTCCTTGGAGAAGAACTAAACAGGGTTTTATTGGTGGAGTTGTCAGCTGGAAGAAAGCACTAAAAGATGGATGGATTCCCAAGTTAAAGAAGAGAATGGATGGATACGTGAGACGGAAGGCCAAGGTATATGGTCTTGAGGAAGCTACAAGACAGTGGTACATGTTTTGGCAGGTGGATGACAAAGTAGGGCTTTAGTCAATGTCAGTGTAACTACTGTGTTTGTCTTTACCAGGTGGATGATGAGTCATGACATTATCCTGTTATTGTATGTGGAGTGATTGCTTGTTGCAGGGTTACACATGCTGGGAGTTTTTTGAGCTAAAGGTAAAGTTAGTTCAGAGGTGTGTCATGAAGAATTTAGAAGTAGCAAAATTCTTTGGCATAAGAGACATGGAGATTTTGTCTCTAGTGGGAGTTGATGTGAAGGTGTTGGCAAGGTTCAAGATGCAGGATGTAGAATCGATAAGCACACCAAGGGTTGGACAGTTCAAGTAGAGCTTAGAACAGTGTTCGAAATCACATGAGGTCTAGTGTAGACCTAAGTTTTCCCAAGCAGTGGGAGTTGTCAGAGAGTTTGGAGCCAATTCGGAGAAGGTGGATTCTCAGGTATCTGAGAGGGACCAGCAACAGGTCGACATGCGATGTAGGGTCAAGTTCTTTTCTACATGGGTTTGTAGATGTGGATGCGGCAGATTACTTGGATGATAGGAAAGGCATCACAGGGTGTGTGATGGTTGGTCTTTAGGATTGAGCTTGAAGAGGGATACAAGCCAAGAAATGAATTAGATGGTGTACAAGTACAAGTATAGTTGTAGCTGTTTATCTTCAAGTGGGAGATTGTTAGGTTGTGGAGCTAAAAGCTTCAACTATTGCAAACATCGAGGAGGTTGTTGAGTTTCAGGGAGACTGGCATTGATAGAGTGCAGTGTAGAATGAAACTGACATCGGCAGGTGTGAGCTGAAGACAATCAGCATCAACAAGAGGTCGGCCGACGTCAGTCACCTCCAGGCAGACAGGGACCAACATCGGTCACCTATGTATTCCAGAATTGTTTGTTGCACAAACAGTTAGTTAGTTGAACTGAGTGTTTGCATGTAAAGGCTAATTATAGTCTTGAGTTGCGTGTCTAATTATTGTAATTAAGATACTCTAATTATTGTATGCATGAGATCTATATAATAGACTCATAGGCTGTATTGTAAACTTGTGCTAGAGAGTAAGAGAGCAAAAATTAGCTCCTTCAGAGAGAAGAGAGCATGGTGTGTTCCTCCTAGTTTCAAAGGGGTGCTGAGTGTGTATGATCTTGGAGAGTTGTAGGTTTGCAAGTTTGGGAAGCAGATCCACTGGGGTACTGGTTGAAGAATCATAAAGACTTGGTGAGGCAAGGACAAGGGTTCTTCAGGGTTTAGAGATATCTACATGGTGAGTATGGTCTGTTAGTGATTGCAGGTTGATTACAGGAGCAGGGAGATCTACTTGGAGTACAGTTGTGTACTTGGTGTACTGGCAGTGTTGTTACTGACTGGTTGGAGAGGTGAACAACAACTTTGTATTTGAGTTGATTGTTGTGACCGTGAGAGAGAGGGAAGAAGTCCTTGAGGTGTGGCAAGCCTTTGAGATGGAAGAAGTGGCATCTTCTTTATTGTATTTTCTTCTGAGTGATTATTAATACAATTGTGTATTGTCTCTCATATCTTGTGTTGTTTCATATTTCTAGTTACTTATCATTCTAGTTAAATTCCGTGTTTAGTTGCTAATACAAGAGGTAATCATATATACTCTTATTGAGGAGAGTAGGATCCTGACATGAACTTTAGACTGATTCTTACCAACCTTTAAAAATTAAGCCTAAGAATCACTAAATGGACTAAATTTACTTGTGCAACATTCATCAAATCTTATAATCTCATTGAGACATCCCTAATTGGGGTATCTTATTGTAAGCAACAAAAATCTCTCATGGATTCATCTTTATTCATCTTACAACATTACAACATGCAATTTGGCCTATAAACCTATTAAATGGGGAAAATGCACACATGTATTAAATCAAATATTAAAAATCTTAAAGCTTAATCAAAATTAATTAAAATGCTAAACCTAATTAAATTATCCATGTGCAATTAATGAAATTCTAAAAAATGAAATTCAAAAATAAAGAATATCCTAGGTTTTCATTATTACATTTTATGAGTTTTCAAGCCATTAAAAATATCTCACCCATGCCTATTCATTGTAAATCATGAGGTTTTGACACCTTTTAACTCTAATGTGGTTAATTAACTCACTTAGGTTGGGTTTAAAATGTTTAAACTATACTCTAACTCACTTTGAGTTGGGGTTAGTTTCTAAACCTATAAATACAAGCATTTGCCTCTTCGTTTAGAGATCTTGGATACAGTAAAGTTATAATGTTGGTTTTATAGTAAGATTAAAAGCAATAGTGTTATAATGCCAAAATCATAAGCAAGGCCATCAAATAAGCATAAGCCACAACCTAACCATGGTGCCAAGGAGAGAAGGCGATAGACAAGTTTCATTGCCAAAGACTCTTTGAGCACAAACTAAGCAAACCATGAACTAATCACTTGGATCTCTCAAGGAAGGTAAGGAATTTGTCATTCTTTGAATTTTAGTTATGCTTTCATATGTATTTTGTTCACTATGCTCCCTCTAAGATCTAGGCTTAGAGATGTTAGATTTTTAGTGTGTTGATTTGATTTTTTATGTTAAACTAACACTTTTTCTAACCTCCTCTCTACATCAAATTCATATGATCACAGTTTGCAAAAAAAGGCATGAAAAGTGGTTTTGAGGTCTCTCAAGTGCATAGAATGAAGTTGTGTAAACCCAAGAAGGACTTTTAGGTGTTTATTGGCATGTGTAACCTTTACATGGTAACTTGAGATATTAAGGAGGGATGGGGAAGGGTCTTAGATAAGATATCCAAGCATTGGTTTTGAATTTAAGGGGCAGTCCTTTATGAAAAATTGTTAACACCAAAACATGTGTTAAACCTCCATAAAACCATAATAAGGACCCAATGTGGAATATATTTTTCAAAATAACCCATAATGGTCTCAAATTATTATAAAAACTATTGGATCATGTATTCAACTCTCCCAGGTACCTCTAGGTGGTGGTGGTTAGTCAAATGAGAGAGAAAATGCATAGACACAGGCTTATTTTTGAAGAATTTGTTGTATTAGTCAAAATTTGCATTGGTAAAGGAAATAAAATGGATGGAAAAAGAAGATAGAGACTCATAATTCATTCCCATGATGGTTTATATATATTTTATACCCTTCAAATATGCTAAACTAGTCTTCCAATTTAGCTAGTCACAGATAGACCTAATGGTGTAAATAGTATAAAACCCAAATAGAAGTGAGAAGATGAATTTGAGTTTGTTTCCATGGTATAATGATGAAAAAAATGCATGGATATTTTTTTTATGACTTATATTTCATATTCATTCTTTTCATAATTCTGGAGGTTAGTGAACATGGTTAAAATGTTACTCACAAGTTGACTTGTCTGGTTCAGATAAGACTATGTGATATAAGGTCAAGAAATTGGTCTAAAATACCAATATTTTACATTTTAACATATTATATTTATATTTAATAATGGTATATGGATATCATAGGATCATTTACATACATTAGAAGTCATATAAAGTGTCTACACAAGTGTTGTGTTTCTAAGTCACTATGGCTATATTTTTTAGTATTTTGATATTTCTAAGTGAGTATTATGATGAAATGATTTTAGAGTCTTAAGCTATGAGTTAAAGTGTTTAATTAATTTTTTAATTACCCTAATGTCATATAGAATCTATCTATGTAATTTTTTTTATCATATTTGAATGTCTAAATTTTGTTTTAAGCCTCATTTTTCAAGATAAACTTTTGAGGTACACAAGCCTAGTAGGATAGTTTGTCCTAAAAGAGGTTTCATGGTATAAATGAAATATACATGTATAAACAAACATGGATGAGGTAAGTATATGTCTTATTCTAAGTGACTTAAAGGTTTTTAATTTTTTTATAAATCCATCTATTCCCAAGAGGATAAATATTTGATGCTAAGAAGATAGACCTAATGCAATTAGGTCTCCATGAGACCTAAAAGTGAAATGAGGCCTAAATGAGTCATGATAGACCAAAATGGATTGAAATTTAGTTTTAATATTTTTTATTATATGTAATAATACCTATTATATGTCCAACATAAATTTTATGGGTGTGTCTCTGACCAAGTGGTATATGAACAAGAGATGAGTATGTATACGAGGCATTTTTAGGCCTATTTGGAAACATATAGAGCAAATGAATGAATTGATAAATAAATGAGATTAAGGAGGTTGGGTAATATAATTAGATAAAAATATCATGAATATCATATAGGTTTTATTCAATTTAAGATCAAAGACACATGACCTATTCAGTATTGATGAGGGCTAGTTGAGTGAAGAAATCTAGAGGCAGTTTTGAGAGAAATCAATTGGAGTAGAGATGAAGAAGTGATCATTATATATTGAGAGTATATTAGAGTTACATCAAATATTTATTCTTGATGTATGATAGTGGATATATAAGATATAGATATGAGTGTAATATTATAAGAAAGAAGGATGATTGACTAAGTTGGTTCTTGGTTAAAAAGGGAGTTGAATCTTCCTTGTAGGTTAGTGCTTACAGAATTGGTCTTGGTTGAGTTGAGCATTGTTCAAGATGGATTTTTATCTACCTTGAAATTTGGTGCTTTTATAATTTTCCTTTAACTAAGTTGGTGCTTAGTCATAGGGGGTTGTAGCCTCCTAACAAGTTGGTGCTTGATAAATCTAGGGTTGGTGCTCCATGTTTGGTTGGTGCTCAACTAAAATTGATACATTTTCTTATAGGCTAGTTTTTCCAAGCTTTGTTTTAGTGGTTTTTATTTCCCATGAGGGTTTCCCACATATGTGATGAGTTTTCTTTTTTCATGCTCATGTGATTGGTTCTTAATGCATTGTTAGATCACTAAGTTAATTTGAATGATTCATTAATGTTTAAGGTAAATTTATTATAAAAAAAATTATGACTAATTAACCCCCCCTCTCCATCATTATGATTCTAACATAGCTCCCTATAGAAACTTCATCAATAAATTGTGTATTCCAAAAGGGTATCTAAATGAGAAGATAAAATGGATTGCTAAGACATTAAGGAGACCTAAAACAACATGTCAAGGGGTCACCTATAGTTCCAATACCATTTAAAGGCTTATAATAATATCATAGGTTATATAAAACACAAAACACAGTCAGGAGAACTCATCAAGACTATTGAAGCATATATAAATGCTTGAGGGAATTTTGATGTGTTAGCAAGATTATTGATCTTGTCAACAAGTATAATAGGCATATAAGATGATTACAGAGTATGAAACTCATAATATTTCCATTATTGACCTAAGTAAAGGTAAGTGTATACCTACAGGTCTGCAGACTTGTAGGTCTCCACTTTTGACCAACAAGGTGAAAACGTCACATGAAAAGAACATTTGAAGGTTCCTAAGGCAATATTGTCTCTACCTAGGTATTTAAATGGCCCTAAATATATAATTAAGAAATTTTATAAGTGTAATTTATCCACTCAAGTGTTCATAGTCATCCATATGAGTCCCAAAATGCAAATAGGTGATTTTAGCAATGTCTTCATGTTTTGTTGATGACTATGCATAGTGGGAAAGAGAGGGTCAAATGGATTTATCAATCCAATAAATATGATTCAAAGTTTTCAAAGACTGAGTTTCATACTTAGAAAGGTGAAAAAGTGTAAAGAATGCCTCCATTGCTACCAAAATACAATAAACATAGTGATTAGGCCTATTGGCTTAGTAACCATTTTAAACCCTATCAACAACAACTTCACCTTAGAAGCAAAATGAAGACTCAAATTTTATTTATAGTGATCCCCAATCATGTTAATAGGTGTCTCATAACTCATTTTGGTGTTTTGAATTCAATATAAGGCATTTTGTGTCATTACAAGCTAAAATTCCTTCTCGAGTTTTCAAACATATCCTTTCAAGCCCGAGAGGCTCTTTCTCTTGCTCAGTGGTATATTGACAGGTTGAATGAGATCCTAAGCCTACTATGTAAATTTAATAAGGTTTTATAAAAGATATTCCTTCCATTATTTTTCCCATCCAGGCCTTTAACTCTATGAACAAATGTTAAGAGTGCAAGGCACTCACAGATTGCCTAAGTGAGTCTAAGAGGCTACCAAACTTTGCTCATATCTCCCTTGATAATTGTCATGGTTCCAAAATCTCATATGGGTAGTTATCAAGGCTTATTAACTCAATTTTTAAGGTATTATTTCTCAGGTTAATACCCTCATCTTTACAAATCATTGTTAAGAGCCGAGACACCGCTAAACCCTCCTTAAACTGTAGTTAGGAATCAATGGGAAATAAATTAATATTAATGGATTAAAATTCCTTAGTTTTGATTTTAAAACACTTGAAAAGTTTTATCACTCTAGGTAGGTACTCACCATGTAACTTGATGGTACTTTCACCTATACGAATGCATTAAATGCTCCAATTTTATAGTGTTTTAGGTAGAAATTAGGATTTTTGAGCATAAGAATATGTGAAAAACATTATGTAAGGTATTATGAGTTTTATTATGCCTTATAAATCATCAAAATACAATTAATATACCATTATAAGTGCTCATATATACCTATACTAGAAGGGTAGTTTGAGGATGCTAGTCAAAGAAGGACATGGTCACCTATAAGGTAAAAAATAATAGGGTTTGAGCTCTTTTGAAGCCTACATCATGGGTTAAGATGTATTAAATATCTACAAACATGTTATCCAACCATATAGTAGGGTTTTTTTTTGTCTCCATATCCACTCAAATGTCGAACACAAAGTGACTAGGCATATTTGCCTAATGCAAAAAGGAGTTTTTATGATGAAGAGGAGTGCCGACTTGTTTTGGACTTGTATAGATTCTAAAGGATCTTATGGAGTGTTCACTAATATAAGAAACCTTATTGATAAATATAAAGGAGATATACATTAAGCACCTTTGCATGATAAGCATAGAGGAGACCTTTAAGAGAATGCATAAGTGTGATAGGTTTGCTATGGTTCATCATCATGAGCAGTTTCTAAGTGTCAAATAAGAGTGATATGTAAATTATAAATAGTTCACCTAACTCAATAATTTTCCAAGTGTTAACAAGATAATAATACTCCAACTAGGTGTCAAGGCAGTTTGATAACCCCCTCTTCAAGTAGTTGAGTCATTGTATGAGAACAAGGAAACACACACCACTTCATGAGCTCATGATTAGATCAAGGTGACACATGTTAGGAGAACTGAAAGACATACCCTTTTCCAAGGTTTATTTTTTTTAACTTGTTCTATCATGAAGATACTAGCCATCATTATCTTCTTCTATGCCAACCATCTCTCTTTCTCACGTTTTATATATGTATGGTCTTGTTTGGCATTGAATGGATCCTCCACCTGAGTATGGTGAATCCCTACTCATTTGTATGTCTTGGATCAATAAAGACTACTAATTTTACCTCCTTTGACTATACTTAGTGTGTATGCATGGATAATTGATCTTGTTTAGTGATTTACTTGGTATTCCTTGACATGTTGTCTTATCCTAACACCTATATGCATTTTGAAAGCTTCTTTTATAAGTCATGTGAAGTGTTCAAGTTAAGTTTGAGGGTTGAGTGAGTATTTCTATTCTTTAATGTCATTATATACCTCTTAATTAGACCTCATAGACTAAACATCTATGACAACCTCCACATTGAAACGTGAATGTGAGAGATTTAGATTGTGAGTATTGTATGTTTGCATTAGTCTCATGGTCTACATGTATACATGCAGCTGGTTAGTAGTGATAAATTGATTTGGTGTATCACCCCCTTAGTTTTCTTTCATGTTATTCTTCTCCCTTTTCCTTTGCAAGTTAGTAGTGGAGTCTAATTGATACATCAAGGAGAGCTAGCCCTATAATCTAAAGGTTTAGTCCACTTAGAAGTCACCGATAACCTAGGACTAATCCCATTGTATAGATCAAGTGAGAGGGATTAAAACACCCTCTAAAGGGTGCAAATTTGAACTATAATAGTACATAGCAGTGGTTGTAACATTTATTTATTGATAAACTAATGTATTGTTAAACTTATTCATTTAAAATTAGTACTTTATTAGTACATTGATTATGTTTTATCTATTTATAGTTCACATGTAGACCTCTTTTGAGGAAGTAATTGAAATATTTATCATACTTAATTAATAGATAAAAATAGCTTTAATTATTACTATAATTTTAATTTTATCATATTTCATTTAGATGTATATAGTGTATGACTTGTAACCTAATGCTAAGATCATCTTGTGAACGTCGCAATACAACTACCAACATATATATATATATATATATATATATATATATATATATATATATATATATATATATATATATATATATATATATATATATGTTTTTCTGTAACAAACCAAAATTGGTTCTAACAAAAATATCCAAGTAAGATGAACTCACTTAGGAGCAATTGAAAAATCAAGTTTAAAAGTTAGTCATGTATGTTAACTACATCCTCGATACAATTGAGACACCAGCAGCTTCCCAAGTGGATGCTCCTACTCAAGTCTCTAGAATAGGCAAGGAAGAAATTGCAACCATCAACAAGTATAATAATTATGGAAAAACTTTTGAAACTTATGTGGATAAATTGTTATTACATGGTATTAAATGTATTAAATAAATGATCAAGATGAATGAATCAACTAATTTTGAATGTAAAAATTGATCAACAAATTTAGTGCCACGACAAGGAAATGAAGTTGTGGGAGAGTTTGAAAGAGGATATAAAACAAATGATTGTAATTGATATTGAATTGATGGTCAAAGATGGGAATTTTTTCAATATTGAAGATGATTTTGCTTGTAAATAATTGGAATGCATACTTCAAAAGAATGAAATTTTGAATAAATCTATAATGGAGTTGAAAGAACAAATTCAAACTGGGAAGCATAGAAAAGCATAAATCTTGTATCATTTGGGGGGTTTGCATTGTGATTTATTGAGAGAAGATTAGACTAGTTAATATATTATGGAAGAGGCTAAAAATCAATTTAGAAAACTGAACAAGGAGGGATTATTTAAAGAAAATGCCTTCAATGTTACATCAATGATAGTACTCAATCATATCGATGTCTTAATTGGGGACATGAATAACCAACTGACTAAATCTTTAGAAGTCCTAAATGCCCTGATGGTGGTATCATAAAAATGGATGATGCATTGCAAACATGTGGTAGTTCATAAGGAAAATCCAATCTCTGAAGTAGTGAAAAAATTTAGAATATCTAAAGCGGCTAAAGATAAAGAGTGAGCTAAGAGCTTAGAAACTCCTCCACCTTCAAGTTCATTAAATTCAACTTCTATTTTAGGGAAAACCTCTTAGGATGCTTAGAACTATTTTCCATTTTTATCTATTTTCTATTTAAGGAAAGTTGTATTTTTCTTTTATGGAAATTTAAAAATCAGTGAAAGTTGTATTTTCTTTGGATTAACAAATATCTTGTAATCAATATAATGGATAGAAAATATTATCAATCTAATTAAATGTTAAAAAAATTGTTTCGCTTCATGGTTTGAGCTTTTAATGGACTAAAATTAATAATAACAATGCATATTTATCCAAGATATTTCTCACATCATCAAAGCCATTAAATTTCCCATGTACTTTTTTCTATTTTCTAAATTTTTTTATGTTAAATTTTTTTATATTCATTATGTTTGGTTCTTGTAATAGAGTTACTATATTCTATTATTATTGAAAACCTTTTATGTTTTGCATTACCTTCATAGTTAAATCATTATTGTTCATATAAATATATCTTTAATGCATGTGATTTAACAATTTTGGAATATTGGTGTATTATTCCTAATTTAGTTAAAGGGTTTAAGTAGTAAAATTAGTAAATAAATATGCAATAATTAAAATATTGATTTGTGTAAATTAGATCACAATTTTGTCTTTTTTTAAAATAGTAATAAGAGATGGAAAAGAAGACTTAGCTAGAAACTAACTGATGCAAGTAAGAAATCAAGAATTTTATTGGAAAATTTGTGATTTAAAGAGACCTAGTAGATGAAACTAAGGTTTTGAAAAATAAATGTTTTTGAAAATTACTATTGAATTTTGAAATTTGAAGTGAATTTCTAATTTTAAAATGCTAGTAAAAATTAGAAAATTAATGGAAAATTATTGTGACCTAGTATGGGAAACTAAGGTTTGAAAGAAAATTATTTTAAAATTACTACAAAATTTTAAAATTTAACGATAATTTTTTATTTTATTATGTAGGTAAAAAATAAAAAAAATATAGGAAAAAATCATTAGGAAATTTACCCTAGGTTTTTTATGCATAAACGAAGTAAGTCAGGTTCACCAAATGATTTAACAATTTTGGGAATATTGGTGTATTATTCCTAATTTAGTTAAAGGGTCTGAGTAGTAAAATCATTAAATAAATATGCAATAATTAAGTTACTGATTTGTGTAAATTAGATTGTAATTTTATCCATTCTAAAAATATTAATAAGAGATGGAAAAGAAGACTTAGTGGGAAATTGACTGATCTAACTGAGATAGAGGTAAGAATTTATTGTAGAAGACTGGGACACTATTGTAAAATGAGATCTAACCTTCATTTTCTAATTAGACAGAAGTTTTAGAACTAGACAGGAGTGGCATCGACATTGTAGTCCACCTCTACCGCTATTACCCTGAGGATATGAGCTTTTTGGGTTTTGTTCAATATGTTTGTGTGACCCTGTCTATGAAGTTTTGATACTTGAAAGTATGTAGAGCTCCTTGTAGAGTATATTTTCTCTTCAAACCCTATACTCCATCGTGCTTTGACCAATTTCAATAAATATGGATGGGGGGTTAGTGTGTATTATATTCACTAGATGTGGATCCATACCCCTTATGTGGGTACATTATCTACATATTAATACTTCGAAGAGGGATCAAGCCATATGTAGTTCTCCCACTTGATGTACTTTATGAAATTGTGTGTATGAAGATGCAGAATGTTAAACTAGATGTGCTTGAGGTGGTTAGGGCCTGGTGTAAGGATTTGAGTAAGATTGTATGTGTAATGACTAGTTGTATGCAGAGAATAGGGAAGATTTCTTGAATAGTCTTGCTTGTATTTTTTCTTGCTTAGTGATAATTTACAACCCCTTTCCAAATGATCTTTGAATGGGATTTTATAGGGATCTATTGGTCATGGTTTGAATGTACTTGCATTAATCTGACAAGGATAAGTATGGGGAATCGAAAGGAATTTACCATTAGAGCCAAAATATCCTTGGATAGGAGTGCTAAAAGCAGACAAGATTAGCTCCAGTGTTATAGTCCAAGTGTGGTGCTACTATCCTGATCAGATGGGACCTAGGGGGATTGATTTATCTTGGAAAGAATAGTCTAGGTGAGATGGGACCAAGTATAGAAGGTTATAGATGACTGAAAATCAATGAAAATAAGCCTAAGAGGGTTAGGAAATAAACCAAAAGGGACCTAAGGGTTGGGTGTCATTACCCACACTCAAGTTACCAATTTTCACATTTTATATGACTACATTTACCACCCCTTTATTTTAGTGATGCAGCAAATAAAAATACTAGGATAAAGGACAAATATAAAGCATACCTGATCTTACTTACAAGGGTGAAACTCATGAAGCTATGTGATGTTGGGTGTGCATAGAGAAAGCACATTGTGAAGTAGAAATCTATAAGAGAAAATAAAGAGTAGATCAGCTCTTACTAGATACGCTATATCTAAAATAAGAATATACAATATTGGGTATGAGAGAAAGGAAGAGAAACGAATGAATACACCTCACTAAGTATGCAAACCAATACAAAACTTATTGTGATATTGAGTAATGTTGGATGTGTTTTGAATGTGTGTTGAATCAAGAGTAATATTGTAAATGGAGCTGAGTACTCAATTACCTGGAAGTGTCTCAAGGATGTAAAGGTTGGCCCTTTGGCTCCATTGTCACCCACTAAGTGAAGCTAGGTGGTCATGCATGTGTTGATCGATGTTTGGACTATGTGTCCAATCCCTTTGAGTAAGTGACTCAAGAATATAAAGGTTAGCTAGTCTTTTGGCTCCATTATTTCCCCATGAAGTGAAGTTATGAACTAATACCAGTATGGATGTGTGTCATATTGGATAGCTCCTAAATCCCATGAATGTATTGTGATCTAACAATGTTGGTGTGGATAGCCAAATGTATGCTAAAAACTAGTCCACTTTTGGCCACTCTAAAAGATGGAGATTAGGATTATATGAAAGCCACTCTAAAACTAGTGCACTAGGCTTATATGAAAGCCACTCTGAAATGAGGAAGTTGGGCTTGTATAAAATCCAACTCCAAAATGATTCCAACCACATGTAGATGGAATAAGGCATGTAACTACTGAGAATGCTTGGATAATATTGAACTTAGAAAGAAAATAAAATAAATGTGTCATGCACATTGCCCCCAATCATTGGTTTTTGAAACATGGATTCTGATTTGGAAGTTATATCAACTGTCATATCTAAAACTAGAAGTGAGATCCATCTTATCATGCATGATGCCCCCTATATCTAGATTATCTAAGCAAAAGTGTACTAAAAACTATTTATTTTGAACTAGTCTGACTATACAAAACTATAGTTAAACCTACTTTTCTACTTGCTTCTAAAAAGTCTAGTTTTTTGGCTATTTAGATAGGACTACCAAAAAAAGATAGTAATGGCATCGACACTATAGTCCAATCTTGGCACTATTGTCCTAGGCCAAATCTGGTAATTGTTTTGGCATTTTCACTATCTACCTGGTCTATTATGATTATTTTGATGTCTGATTGATATTTTGGGTGTTTTTAAAGTTAGCTTTTTGACCATTAGGAGCTCTGATCTCTGTGACAAAACTCATGTTTGTTGCCTCCTCTTTTGAGGGTAGGAATGAAGACCCTGCAATGATTTCCCTCAGAAGAAAGACCCCTACAAGTGGGTTATGCTACAAAGATACATGATATAGCAATGATAATTGATAAAATATCTCTAGATATAACACTGTTTGTAATGGATATTGTTAAATCAATAGGGTATGCCTAGATAGATATAATTATGTAATAGCATGTGCAATGTAATGAACTAGAATTGGAAGTCTGGTTAATTTTTAGATGTTAGTTGCAAGGTTTTTTTTAGTAGTGAATATTTATTAATTCATGAATATTCCATTTTTAGGATTTTGGTTTTGGCAATTTTTTAGGGTCGACAGGTGGGACTGGATCAACAAAATTCCAAGGATATTTTTTTTTAGGGAGTCAGCTTGCCAACCCTTTACAAAAATATAGAAGATTACCCTTACATTTTCCATATATATATATATATATATATATATATATGTATGTATGTATGTATGTATGTATGTATGTATATATATATATATATGTATATATATATATATATATATATATATATATGTATGTATATATATGTATATGTATATATATATATATGTATATGTATATGTATATATATGTATATGTATATGTATATATATATATATATATATATGTATATATATGTATATATGTATGTATATATGTATATATGTATGTATATGTGTATATATATATGTATATATGTGTATATATATGTGTGTGTGTGTATGTATATATATATATGTATATGTATATATATATATATGTATGTATATATATGTATATATATATATATATGTATATATATATATATATATGTATATATATATATATATATATATATATATGTATATATATATATATATGGAAAATGTAAGGGTAATCTTCTATATTTTTGTAAAGGGTTGGCAAGCTGACTCCCTAAAAAAATATATCCTTGGAATTTTGTTGATCCAGTCCCATCTATCGACCCTAAAAAATTTCCAAAACCAAAATTCTAAAAATGGAATATTCATGAATTAATAAATATTCACCCTGAGTGTCTGACCTCTACCAACCAAGGGAACAAGTAGAACTACAAATGGAGGAGCACAAAACTAAACAACAATAGTGAACAAAGAAAATGAATAACAGTACTAAATAACAAGCCAAATTAGTCTATCGAATAGAAGAGCCAAAAGCTTGAGATGAATGTATAATTATAACAAGTGTAAGAATCATGACTGATGTAGTAACTAGAATGGCTAAAGCTATTGTGACTAACTAAATATCTGGAGTTAAGCACACAACTATATGTGGAGGATTGTGAGAAGTTCTAGTCTCTCTAACCTCATATGTATATATTTGATCAAGAGAAATGCAATGAGGTGGTGACTAAATTATTATATGAGGTGTCCCATTTGGCAAAATAGTCAAAGTTGACTCTATAGTTTGATAATATTTGAATTGTTGGTTATCTATTGGACATGTGTATAGTTATCTTTCATGGATAAACTTAACACATCGATGAAGAGTAGAAGGAACTACCCCCATAGTGTGTAACCAAGGTCATTCAAGTAAAATATTAAAATGAAGAGGACCTGGCATGCCTTAGAACTATGTAGAGAGGGTTTTGGGTCCTACCTTGATATTCAAAGCAATGGTGCTCAATGTCTATCATGGTATATCATCAAATCCTCTAATTTTATTATATTATTTTTGTATGGATGCCATGTCCACGTCTATGGTCTGTAAGAATGTGATATTACATATATTAAGTCTGAAACCACTATCAACTAGAACTCTCTTAACTACGTTAGTTTTGACTCAAGCTTGTATGAATAGTTGTAAATCTTGATCAATAATTGTCTAAGATGGCATGTCATCATGATCAAAAGTAATAGCATCTTCTATAGTTTTTAGCATATTAACCACTGATGCAAAATAAGAAGGCTTTGAATCAATGGGCATAGAAGTTTGAGTACTTGATAGAGAATATCCTTGAACACATTGGATTTTTGAAGTAGTTCTAACATGAACATCTTAGTTGTTGTGTTTCTCAATTGATCAACAATATCATATGCCTTGTGCAGATTTACCTGTGTTGGTGGGTTGGGCCTAGGATGGGAAGGAATGAGAGGGTAGTGGGGATCTTGACTAGTTGGAAGAGGCATGGTGGCATGTTGAGTAGCAACTCTAACCACATTATCTATTATCTATATAGGACTAGTAGTAGCTATGGGAGGAGAGCAGAGATAATCAATAGGTCAAGGTGGTGGAAGGACAAAGGGTGCCAACTGGGCTCTCTAGCGATGGGTAGTGACCTAGGGAAGAGCAAAATGGACCATGTAGCATGACTTGGCATGGGATAGAGGCTCCAAGGGAGGTGATGCAAATGATATCTTATCATATTTAATAATAAATTTCTTAACATCATCCCATCTTATGAAAAATAAGCATGAAACGTAAAGATTAAATCTTTGTATTAACATATGGTAAACTTCATCATTCATGTACATGATAGGACCAATGATGGTCTCCTTATTTTTTGCAAAAAATGTAAGAAAAATTTGTAAATAAGTGAGATCCATTTTTGAAATCTGATTTTAGAATGTAAGGTGTATCTCAAAAGCAATAGGACCTAGTGCATGCAACTAGGTTTTTAAAGATAAATATTTTGACAAATTACTATAAAATTTTAGAATTTGAAATTGAAATTTTTAGGAAAATATGCAAGTAAGAAATCAAGAATTTTATTAGAAAATTTTTGATTTAAAGAGACCTAGTAGATGCAATTAGGGTTTTGAAAAATAAATGTTTTTAAAAATTACTATTGCATTTTGAAATTTGAAGTGAATTTTTTATTTTAATATGCTCTTAAAAAATCATAAAATTAATGGAAAATTACTAGAAAAATATTGGGACCTAGTATGGGAAACTAAGGTTTGAAAGAAAATTATTTGAAAATTAATATGAAATTTTAAAATTTAATGCTAATTTTTTATTTTATTATGCAGGTAAAAAATAAGAAAAATATAGGAAAAAATCAGTAGGAAATTTACCCTAGGGTTTTTATGCACAAACAAAGTAAGTCAAGTTCACCAAATGATTTAACAATTTTGGGAATATTGGTGTATTATTCCTAATTTTGTTAAAGGGTCTGAGTAGTAAAATCAGTAAATAAATATGCAATAATTAAGCTATTGATTTGTGTAAATTAGATTATAGTTTTTTCCATTCTAAAAATAGTAATAAGAGATGGAAAAAAAGACTTAGCTAGAAATTGATAGATCCAATTGAGACAGAGGTTGAAATTTACTATAAAAGACTAGGACACTATTATAAACTGAGATCTGACCTTCATTTTTTAATTGGATAGGAGCATCAGAACTAGACAGGAGTGGCACCAACATTGTAGTCCACCTCTTTTGTTATTGTCATGAGGATCTGAGCTTTTTTAGTTTTGTTCGATATGTTTGTGTGGCCTTGTCTATGAAGTTTTGATAGTCAAAAGTCTGTAGAGATCCCTGTAGAGTAGATTTTCTCTTCAAAACCTATACTCCATCGTGCTTTGACCAATTTCAAGAAAGAGGGAGGGGGGGGGGTTAGTGTGTGTAAGATTCACTAGAGGTGGATCCACACCCCTTGTGTGGGCATGTTGTCTACATACCAATAATTTGAAGAGGGAGCAAGCCATATGTAGTTCTCCTACTTGATGTGATTTGTGCAATTGTGTGTATGAAGATGCAAAATGTTAAATTGGATGTGCTTGAGGTGGCTAGAGACTAGTGTAAGGATTTGAATAAGCTTGTAATTTTATTGGCTGGTTGTATGTAGATAATAGAGAAGATTGCTTGAGTAGTCTTTCTTGTATTCTTGCTTTCTTAGTGATAATTGCCAATCCCTTTCCAAATGATCTTTGAATGGGATTTTATAAGGATCTATTGGTCATGGGTTGAATGTGATTGCATTAAGATGACAAGGATAAGGATGGGGAACTGGAAATAATTTACCATTAGGGTCAAAATTACACTTAGAGAGGAGTGTCGAAAGTGGATATGAGTGGCACTGGTGCTATAGTCCAAGTGTGATGCTACTATCCTGAATAAATGGGACTTGGGGGGATTGATTTGTCTTAGAAAGAGTAGTCTATGTGAGATGGGACCAAGTCTAAAAGGCTATGAATGACTAAGAATTAGTGAAAATAAGCTTAAGAGGGTTAGTATAGTAAGTAAGAAGGACCTAAGGGTTGGGTGTCATTAGCCACACTCAAGTTACCAATTTTCACATTTTATATGACTACAACATGCATTCAAACTTTATAGCATAAGTTGTCATTTATGTCCTTCAAGTAGCTATGAATGTCTTAGTAATGCAATCAATATTTCTGAATTAAACCTATCCTTAAAAAATATAATCTATTATCATCTTTTCCTTCTTATTTTACACTTCTTTGACTTGCCAAGTTACCTATAAAAAATACTCTTAGAAACACGTACTAAAACAGCTTGACAACACTTGTTTTCTTTTATATGCAGAGAAGGCAAAAAAAATTGTGGACAATTAATAATTATGGGAATGAAGGTAACTAAATCCTATAGGGGCTAAATTTAAAGTAAGGGAATCCACCTTTTTCTAATCATGTAGAGAAATCAAAATTTTGGGATGACTGAAGATTTTATTTATTTATTGTATGCCTAAAGGCATTACATGGAATCATTGAATTACATAGAATTTTGGCATCTCTTCCCATATTTCAGAAATAAACATATAGCAGATTTATAATGTTAAGTAAGCATACATCAAAAATAAGTGAGCTTCTTTAGCTAAGCAATCATGAGTAAGGGGCATCCACACTGTCAAAATCATCCAAGGCACAATCTTGACCTTAATCGCTTAACTCTCTATGTCAAATATCTAGAGGCATTTGTACCTTGGTGGATGGAAACAAGCAACCATATCCTCACTAGTTAGACAACCCTTTAGATATGATCAAGGATTTTAAGAAATATAAGCTTTATGAAAATATGTCGAGTTTCCTCAACATGCCAAGTCCAAAAACTTGAAAATGGAAAAAGCAAAATTAGACAATCTTAGCAACCTCGACAATTTTACAACATAAATGAAGCAAAATACTTGGCAATGACATTTTGAGTCGGATTGACTGCTTTTAGATCATGTTTTGACAACACCATAAAGTAATAAAACAAAAAAAAAAGGTGAAACAATGGGATTTATTATTATATAATAAATCTTTTTGGTTTGGTTATTTTAGTGTGTTAGCTAATACATGCACTTATTATGGGTCATTGTTTATTCCATGTTCCTAATTTTTTGTTAAATTTATAGCCAATGAGTTATATATTATTTTAAATATCTCTAGATATATTACTTTTCATATTTCAAAGATATGGCAAGGAACAAGGATTGACAAGATCACATTAAACATAGGGAGAAAGCAATTTGTGACAAGTTTTGGACCCTTGCAAATGAAGGGTGAGATTTAATGCTTGGACTCTTGAAGTCATGATCCATCCCACTTGGAATACAAAGTAGGATGCATATATTTTATTGAAAGGTATAAATAGGTACAAAGTGTGATTAGTTTTTAGTTATTTTTGTCGAAGCCAACCTTTATAACCTTTGGACTCTTCCAAACCGCAATGCCTTTGTAATCTTTGGACTCTTCTAAATTGCAATGCCTTTGCAATCTTTGGACTCTTTTCAATCGAAAAGTCTAAGAAAAAAATAAGCAATTAGAAATAAATCGAGATAATAAATAATTAAACACAAAACCTAAAATGAGACAAATTTAAGAGATAATTTTTAACATATTATTTGTCGACAAAAAACTTGGACCATCAAAATCATGTTTACTTATGTAGAAAATTGATTTGATGGACATTTAAATTCAAAATAAGGACCCAAAAAAAAATTCATGGGGCTCTTACTCCTTAGCATGGCCCCAATTCCCTTCATCTAGGGTGATCCCATAGACCGTAGAAATTGTGGTAACATGTACAGTTTATAAGGAGTATAAATCATGTCAAGTACGTAATACATTTACAACATTCTCCCACTTATTAAACACTCATGTCCATTGATATTCAACTCGATTAAAACTTCTTCATACTCAACCTTTGTCAATAAATAAACTATATTCTCCATTGTATTAATCTTTTCCAATGATACTTCCTTATATTTAACCATGTCTCCAACAAAATGACACTCTACATAAATATTATGTGACCAAACATAATATATGAGATTAAACATAACCTATGTCACTCCTAACTTCCAACATTTAAACATAGCCTTTATAACTATGTAACTTCCTTTCTTTTATAAATGATTGCGATGCACTCGACTTTTATGATTGAAAGTGCAACTATTACTTATCTCTTATTCATACAATAGACTATTCCACGATTGAATGAGAATGATATCAAACCATCTATCTTCCGTAATGGGGTGCTTGTGCTTGACTCATCTTCAACTTATTTTGGCCTTTTCCCACATCCTATCGCCACTCGCTGAAGTGGGTCCCTGGTCTTACGGAATGGATTACACGTCATGTTTGAGATCTCCATATATATTGGACATAGATTTAATACTCATGAGCTAAATACTTCTTAATAGAGGATTTTGGATAAACTACGTACAAACAATCTAAGGAAAAATACATGTTCGAAAAAATAAATTTGGATTTTATTTATAGAACAAATAAGTGTCAATACTTGAATGGAAAATAGTTATTAAAAATTTGTTGATTTTAAAAAATAGTTATTATAGGAAAATAAATAAATAAATAAAAAGAAAAGGTAAAAAGTCAATTCAATTTTTTAATAATATTAATATTTCAATGTATTGTGTATATAATTTTGATTCTCAACATTTATATCAATATCCGTGATCCATTATTAAGAGAAAGAAAGAAATATATGGAACAACAAGACTCAACACTACTTTAAAGTCTAAGAAAAATATACCATGATCCCTACAATGTTTCAAAAATGTCAGGGCTATTGTTCGCTTAGCTAATTTAATCCATAGTCTCTCAAAAAACTGTGTCTTTAAGTATATATTCCTCCCATGAAAGAAGCATAATATATTAATGTATGGACTGTGAAAGCATACAATCAAGCATAATACATTAATGTATGGACTGTGAAAGCATAAAATCAAGCATAATACATTAATGTATGGATTGTGAAAGCATAAAATATTTTAGATGCGCCCTTTATGGGAGGGATATATACTCAAAGGCAAAAAAATTTGAGAAACTATGGATTAAATTAGCTAAGCAAGCAACATCCCTAATAATTTTGAAGCGTTGTAGGGACAATGGTATTTTTTTTCTCAAGCTTTAAAGTAGTGTTGAGTTTTGTTATTCCATATATTTCTTTCTTTCCCTTGATGATGGATCACGGATGTTGATCTGAAACATTGAGAATCAAAATTGTATACACAATTGTTCTAAAAGCATAATATATTAATGTATGGACTGTGAAAACATAAAATATTTGATATGCACTCTTCATGGGAGGAATGTATACTCAAAGATAAAGCTTTTTGAGAAGTTGCAGATTAAATTAGTTAAGTGAACAGTAGACTTGATATTTTTAAAGCGTTGTAGAGATCATGGTATTTTTTTCTTAAGCTTTAAAGTAGTGTTGGGTCTTGATGTTCCATATATTACTTTCTTTCCCCTGATGATGGATCACAAATGCTGATCTAAAATATTGAGAATCAAAATTGTATGCATAGTTGTTACAAAAGCTTAATACATTAATGTACGAATTATGAAAACATAAAAACTTTGATATGTACCCTTCATGGGAGGGATATATACTCAAACACAAAGCTTCTTGAGAAGTTTTGAATTAAATTAGTTAAGCCAACAACAACCCTGACATTTTTGAAGTATTGTAGGAATCATGATATTTTTTCTTAAGCTTTAAAGGAGTGTTGGGTCTCGTTGTTCTATATATATATTTCTTTCTCTTAATGATGGATCACAAATGTTGATCTGAAACATCAATAATCAAAATTGTATACACAGCTATTCCAAAAACAGAATACATTAATGTATGGACTATGAAAACATAACATCTTTTAAATTATGTACAAAAATAATTTAAATTTAAATATTCTTATTTGTATTTATATTTTTTTAATAATTTAAATAATTAAAAATTTGAAAATAATTTAAATAAATTAAATAATTATAAACCTAAAAAAGACCTACCTACAAATTTATAATCATTACTACCAATTATCTAACAAATAAGATTTATATTAAATATTTTTATTTCTTATTTTACTTTTATTAACCGATTTTATTTGTAATAAAAATACTGAAAATTAAAAATATATTAAAATATAATTAATTTTATTTGTTCATTTGAAAATTAGTTTTTTTTGAAGAACTCAACCTTGTTTCCTACAAAATACAATAGATTTTTGTAAATTTTATATATTGGCAATCTTTTTCAAATTTGGAAAACTAGAATTAAGAACTTCTAACCACTTCCCCATAATCTAAACACTAAGAATTAAGAACCGACGACCCTAAACTGAAACCTAAATACTAACCTACAATCTTAATACCACATAACAAAGCCAAAACCATAAATCTATTTGAGAAAACCACGGCCAAGCGGGTTCCAGGTAAAACGACGAAGTGGGTATGGCAGGGTGGTTTCAATGGGAAGAAAGTGGATTTGGCAGCCAAAACCATGGGTGGTGTTTGCAGGTCCGAGGAGATGAGGAGGACATTGAGGCCGAGGTGGAGTGGAACTGTAGATGATTGTCGATGCTGAGGAATCGGATCTGCAGGAGAGAGGTTGCATTGTGGAGATGAGAGCTCAAGATGAGCTTGCAGGAGGGGGATCGAAGGAATAGATGCAACCGTGGAGAGAGGGAGCCGTCGGTGAATATATTCGGTCAATGAGCCAAGTCACCGAGTGGAGATAATGTTGTCGTAGGTGTTGGGGATGATGACACAGTGGAAGCCTGATAAATTGAAAGAAAGCGAGCCGAGTCGGGTGAAGCGACATTACAAAGTAAGGAGAAAGTGATTTTCTTGAGCAGATTGTAAGAACCCAACTGAGGAAATCTGAGGGACGAGTTAGATGAGTTCGTCGAGAGTCACCCAAAATTCACCGAGGGTGCTGCCAAACAGTAACCAAAATTCATAAATACAGGTCTTTGAGATCTGGGATCCGATATCAAAACTACAAAGTGAACATGTTAAGTGATTTCAATGGCAATCCACAGATCCACAAAGCCAAGTGAAACTAGATCGACCAAGGCAGAGCTGATTCCCTCGAGATGCCTTTTTCACACCGTGTCGTTGATCCAATGAGCCGAGTATATCAATGAGCTTTGTAGTACAGGGGAATGACGTGTTGAGTTGTGCAAAGCTAATACAAACACTCGGATTACAGATAATACTAGATACCAACATAAGGTGCAGCAAAGATCCGATGAAATGAAAGCAAACACCAATCAATGTGAAATCGGTAACCTTTATATAGTATATGCACCAGAAATACTACCGACTTTAATGGTGATACAATAGGTAATCCCGCATAATTTTGTTTTGGTTTTGATGTGAGTATAAAATCTCACAGTTAGATACAAATAACCTCAAATAGAACTAGAACGGACAACTCACTTTGGACTGCAATATTGACTGTGAACAATTAAAGATCAACAAAACACACATAACTCAAGCCGTATATACTACAATTATGTGTTATGTAGGCTACCGAACAACTAGGCTTTCTATAAGTGTAAGACTACAACACTGAAGAAAAAATGTGTATCCCCGGATCCAGACTTATCACTGAAAATGCTTCCTTCTCTAATCTCATCGCAATGGAAAAAAAAATTTGCCTAGAAAAGTGCTTTGATACTAGTGTTAGAGCCCTGTTACTCTAAATCACTAAATTAACTGATATATTAATTAGAACAATCACATTACAAACACCATTTCTTTTTATGGAAAGAACAACTCCAAATCATGGGCCACTTTGAGGAGGCTACCTCCCTTGAACCAAGCTCAATTAAAATACTCTTCGATGATCTACAACATCCCCTGCCCCTTTATTTATACTATCTCTTACCTACCCATCTCTTTAGTCTAATGCATGTAAGACTATTTGTCTAATACATTACTATTACATGCTACTATTTCTACTAGTTATTCCCCTATCTGGATACATTACATCCACATATTGTAATAAAGCTATGGCCTTATGGTAGGGGAAACCATATGATGTTTCTTATTATGACTATCTATAACTTTTTTTTAAAGTTCTCACAATTTACTTACTTTTATACCATTCCTCTTAAAGGCCTTTTTAAAATGTTATATCTCTTGTTCTAAGTTGTCATTGTCACAAACCCTAAATACTCTAGTGGAAATCATTTTTTAAACACAAACTTGTTGTGTTGATCAATGGTATGAAGTGGCATGTAAATAAAGGTATTTATTCATCCATTTTATAAACACCTTATGTGTCAAAAGGCCATCTCATTTTTGGGAGAAGAGGACATCTAAGAAGGGTAAGTTACCTTCATGCTTCACTTCCTTATTAAATTTTTGTTTAGGGACAAAACCATTAATATGAGAGTGGAAATATTTCAAGATGTCTCTATGTTAGTAGAGGTTCTTGGAAAACTCATCAAAACATGTTAAAGTGTGTTTATGTGTGAATGAAGCTACAAGTTCAAAGCATAGGCATAATTATATAAAGATTGAGTATTCATTTAATTTAAAATTACATGTTTATTCAAAAAATGTAGACTTGAATCATACAAAGTGATTGTTCATGGTATGTCATTAAAATAAAGTATACACTATGCATGAAACAAGTACAAAAAGACATTTAGAAAACCCATCATCAATCTCTATATTTTGGAACCTTTTTCCTTTACAATTGATCACTATATATAGACCTTACAAAGCTTTATCACTTTGCATTATATCTTTTCAATTCAAGCTCAAATAAGTATTTTCGTATTCTACAGTCTTTTTGGATACATACAGAGGTTGAATATATATATATATATATATATATATATATATATATATATATATATATATATATATATATATATATATACAACCTCTGTATGTATCCAAAAAGACTGTAGAATACGCAAATACATACAGTCTTTTTAGATACATACAGAGGTTGAATATATATATATATATATATATATATATATATATATATATATATATATATATATATATATATATATATATATATATATATATATATAGCACACTTTTCATGCATCTACACTTTGTGATTTTATAATCTTAAGTCTACTATCAACACTTTCTTAAACTTAAATAGTTGTCTAATCTTGAGACAAATTCACATGAAGTGTGTCTTGTGCTGAGCTAGTATAATTGGCTATGTTAAGGGTTGGTCTAAAAATATTACTTATAATAATCACTCAAGGTTTTGTTTATCAATTTTTACTTCTTGTGCATTACTTTTGTTGCCCTTATAGGTTTTTAACTAAGCAGTGTACCAATAGATGGTTGCGAAGATTATTCTTGTGGAGTTGTTGTATATGAAGTTGCACTGATAAAATATATCATCGAATGTGTTTGTTACGAATGGATGGTTGGTTATGTGACTTTAGTAGATTTTCTTTGTTAGGGCTCTTGTTAGAGTTGGTTTTGAGGGATGAATTTGGTCTCCTTGATGATGTATATGATAAAGTTATCCATATAGGACAAGTCCTTATTGAACATCTTCCAATCAATGAGAGATTCTCGCACCATATTGATCATAGTGAAAAAAGAACTTAGAAAACCATTATATTTTGGATGTCATCATCTTTTGTTATTGTGAAGGTGTCCCTAATATGCGACACTTTATGATAAATTTTTAATACCAGATCTTACAGTCTATCTACATGCCTTTGCATCTAAATGCTAATAAATGTATTATGTAACATATCATTTTTCTATGTTTGTATCTTCTCCATCACATTATCTCTTAAATCAAGAGACACCTTTAGTGTGGCATCTAGTTGTTCATATGTATTTGAATGGTCCCCCATTACTACTTTAGCTAGATTAGCCTTGGAAAATTCCATGTTGGCTTCACTCCATATGTTGTTCAGTTGTCAATTCTATTCAATCATGTTTCTAACCATTTATTGACCTTAGAGCATAGCAATGTCCAAGAATTTATCATATTCCTCAAGAAGCTCAAATATAGCCTTTGTTTCTGATTCAATTTTTAACCTTATGTGTGAAGCTCTTGTATCTTATGTGTAATGAGCCAGTCTATTGTAAGCATGGATAGAAGAGTTGTGAGTTTATTCTCCTCAGACATTAATTGGTCACCTAGAGTTGAACGACCAACTAGTTTATGTATCATCAATGACATGTCTAGCCTTGTTGAGGTGGTGATGAAGTTTTATGTTATCTTGTTTAAGCTAAGTTGTGTCATTTTTTAATTTAGATGCCTTTTGTACATTTGATTCATAGAATTCTATAGCTCCCTCAATTTTATTTTCCAATGATAACTTGGTCACACCAATTTAAAACATATTAAGATATTATGGTCACCATGAGTGAAGAAGTCACAGTTGTTGCCATTTTTGGATGGTGTCAGGTTTACTCCATAAGGTGTGTGAATGTTTTCCTCTACGTTAGTGGTATTGGAACATCCTAAAACCATTGACTAGATATCGACCTATGTTGTGAGGCTTCTTCTTATGAGCCTCCCTAGGTTGATTCATATCCTTATGATGTGATAGACAATTGTTGAGCTTCGGTTGTCTACCCCTATTTGGTCTATTTTATTTTCAATTAGGTTGTATCTTCAACCTTCTTATTTTGCATTTGTTTCTCCTTAGATACACCTATTACCTTTTCATGTGCCTTAGCTTCTTCTTCTATCTTCTACCTAATATCCTTGGTATGTGATAGGAATCGAATCGGGGAGTTTTTCAAGTGTTAGTATGATAAAAACTAATAAAAATACACTAAGAAATCTAACATGTCAATCCTAGACACTCAAGGATCAAGAGAACAATGCAAGTAACTAACAATGGAAGATAAAACAACTATTATTTACCTTCTTTGAGAGAAAGAGTTGGATGTTGGCCATGGAGGAATGTGATCAATAGTGTGATCAAAGAGTTTTTGATAATGGTGCTCTTTGCATTGTTTCTTCTTGTCACTTTGGCAATGTTTGACTTGGCTTTGACAATATGTAGCAATCTATCGATATTTTTACATTATAACACTACAAGAATACTTTGTCTCTCAATAATTGAACATTATAACATTATAAAAAAAATCTTCATTTAGAAGGATCTTGACACTTCTATTTATATATTTTAAAACTAACTCTAACCCAAGTGCAGTTAGGTTAGCTTTAATCATGATTCGGTTTAGTTTAACCCTGATTGAGTTAAAGAGGGGACAATAATTAATATTTGGGATAGAGATCCCATTTATTAAGCATGGCTCTCTATTTTTAAATTTAAGGATTTAATAGAGATATTTTTAGTTTTTTAACTTTGAGAATGATGACATCATCATAACCTCAATTTTATTGGATTTTTTTTACAAAATTTATTTTCACTAGTTAAACATGTAAGTTTAATTTAAGCATTTAATTTGATTTTATTAGTTAATTAATTTTACTTAGCATTTTTGCACTTTAGGAATTGATTAAGTGCCCCACTTAATGGGTCTAAAGGCTAATCTATCAATTTTCTAGGTCACAACTTGAATATAGATGAATACGTGAGAGGTTATTTTTGCATATAGGATAATACCTCAAATAGGGATGTCTCAACATGATTTTGAATGGTAATATATAATGTATGGATAAAATTAATACATTTAGTGATTTTTAGGATTAATTTACATTATTTGGTAGAAACCAATCTGAAGTCAGGTTAGAATATAGTTATGGCCAAAATGGGGTGTGTATAGTTTACCCCTATTTAAGAAGGCATTGCAAGACACATTCATACTAATGTATTCTCAAAGAATGAAAAAGTCATTAATATCTAAGGTAATTCCCTAGAAGGTGATGGATGAATCCTGAATGCCCCCTCGAGGGTTCAAGTATCAAATAAGGTCAGTTAACATTCCCTCAAAAAGAAGGAAACAATATGACCTAAGGTAATTGGGGTGGAAATATTGATTTTCCTAAAGGTTTTTATAATCAGTGGCACAGTGAGATGCCTCAGTAGGATAGATGAGTGAAAATAATGATTTTTTCAATGACAGTTATAATCATTAGTATAATGAGGTGACTCAATAGGGCATTTGAGTGGAGATAATGATTTTCCCAAAGGAGGTTATAATCATTAGCACAAGGAGGTGCCCCAGTAGGGAATTTGAGTGGAGATAATGTTTTGCCCAAAGGTTGTTATAATCATTAGTACAAGGAGGTGCCCCAATAGGGCATTTGAATGGAAATAATGATTTTCCCAAATGTGGTTATAATTATTAGCACAAGGAAGTGTCCTAGTAGGGTGTTTAAGTGGAGATAATGATTTTCTCAAAGGCAATTATAATCATTAACATAAAGAGGTTCTATAGTAGGGCAGATGGAAGTGAGACACAATGCATATTTGATCCAATAAGGAGGATATGATCAAGGAAGGTATACATAATTCACCATAATATGGAAAATTAGTAAAGGGGGCTCATGTACTAAATTTGTACTCATGGAGTAATAATAAGCTAGCATAGAGGATAAACATGAATTTGAGCTACCTACTAGTATGGAGATGCACATCCTAACTAGTAGAGATTACTATTCAATTATGATTTAATTACTCTATATTTTGATAGTGTTTGGGTAGGTTTGGGATTTGTCAGATGTGAATAAGGAGAAATAGTGCCCACTGAATTGTCAAATAAATCCTTTAACTTAAATTTTTCTATAGATTATGATATGATGTATCATAGTTTTAAAAAACTATAATAATAATAATAATGTGTATCTAAAGCATGAAATACTCAATTTAAATATAATTACAAATTAGTTGGGCATAAGATATGAATAATCAAATCCCAAGTTAATATAATGCAATAAATTAAGTGTAGGAACATACACTAATTCAAAACTTAAGTACAAGATATGGGTAAATGAATAATCAAATCCCAAGTTAATATAATTCAATAAATTAAGTGTAGGAACATACACTAATTCAAAACTTAAGTACAAGATATGGGTAAATGAATAATCAAATCCCAAGTTAATATAATGCAATAAATTAAGTGTAGGAACATACACTAATTCAAAACTTAAGTACAAGATATGGGTAATCAAGACTCAAGTGTAAATAAAGTGTAAGAATCCTATGGCAATCGAGGAACAAAAAGGCAAAGAGGAAAAATAAAAACAAAATAAACAAATAAACAAACAAAACACAAATAAATAAACATAAATAATAACAAACAATAAAACACCAATAAACCAAAATAAACACACAACAAAACACCAATAAACAAACAAGTCTACAAACAAACCAAATAAAGCAATCAAAAGAATGAAACAATCCAAATCAAAGAAAAGTGCAATAAACAAACCATTCCAAACATGTAAAGGTAATATAAAAATAATGGTTATTCACAATGTTAGTACAAATAAAAGACAAATTATTTGTCAATGTGTAATAGAGGTCTTACTCTTGGTGACATAGTGACCCTTAAGCTAGGTAAAAAAGACATAGGTAAAATAATAGAAGAACAAAAAACTCATGTTTCCCTTAGGCCATAGGGAACAATGATATAAACAAGATAATAAACATTTCCCCTAGGCTATAGGATATAATGAAACAAAAAAATAAAATGGGAGGAGTAAAATAAAAGGAAGGGCTAGCCGAGTTGACTCCAGATGCAGTAGGCAAGTGGATTTTGGCTACATAACTCCATGGACACAAGGTCTAACATGAAATTCATGCCAAATATAGTTCTACCATGATAGTGGATAGAATAAAATGATGATAATAAAACATGATTGACTGGTAGAGGTGTTCAACCCTAATTTTGCATTTCTTTAGATCAGGTTATAGATATATTTACCAAACATGATTAATTATAGAACTAGTTCATTTGCATATATTACCATAGTTTATGTGATTTCTTTGTGATTGTGTGTTCTATGTGTCTTGGTGCATTTTTATACAAATAAACCTATGTGTCTCTATATAACCTCAGATCTGGTCTCTTCTATTCAGTATCAACCTATGCTCGGCCTTAGTTGGTTCTGTGTGTTTGACCCTAGTTTTGCATTTCTTCCAGACAAATCTCAAATACAACATTTTCACTTGTTGAGACTACTCTCATTATTGACCAGTCAAAACTACCATTCCATACAGCCTCTATGCCAAGGCTTGAAAGTTTCTTCCAAAACAAGATAAGTCTATTCAATTTTCCCTAATGTTTTTTATAACATTATTTTTTTTAATAGATTGATTTAAAACAAGGTCAAATAGGCTAATTTTATTTTAATGCACAAGGCATAAGAGGATTGGTCATGTTTAACATTATTAGTGGAGTTTTTTAATAATTTTTTATAAAACAATATACAATGATAAATACTTAAAAATAAAGTGTTATTGATTTTTTCACTTGTTCGCATTGTGCTACTTCTTTGGATGTATTATCAGTCGAGTCTGACATCCTCTTTTATTTGCAAAATCTTATATTTTAACTCATTGCAATGATTGCTTAAGACACACTACCAACTAAGTCTGACATATTTTGAGCATGCATTTATAATTTTTGCTGGAGGGGTTCACCATTTCATAGTTCAGGGGGGTATGCTATGGTTTTTTGGGTCACTCTTTGTATTTTGATTATACTTTCATTTCTGTAACAACTTCAAATTGCACTACTACTACAACTCATTTTTGTACTAATGGATTCAAGTTCAATCAACCCACTAACTCCATTTAACTATAATGAATGGAAAATCAAGATGAAAATCATTGAAAGGAGTAATGGTTTGTACAGGATAACCATGGGTGATGAAACTAAACCTAGAAAAAATGCAAATATAGTTAAGTGGTATAAATGTAGTGATAAAGTTGATGGTTTACTATGTCTTTCTATAACACCTGATCTTTTATTTCACATAGATCCTTCCAAATCATTTCATGATGTATGGACCATTATGGGTAAACTATTTAGGGGGCAAGATGTGATGAGAGGTCACGAGATTGAGAATGAAGTCATTAGCTTACGTCCTTGTAACTTTGACATGCTTTAGGATTTATTAACTAAGTTTAAGTTCTTGAGATTACAGTTAAAATAATGTAAGATAAAGAAAGAATATGACCAATTTGTTCTTTCTATACTCTCTAAAATGGGTCCTAATTATTCAGTCTTCATCTATGCTTTCTATGCCACTAAAATTGATTTGGGCACTACATGAAAAATTCCCTCTTTAGATGATTTAATTACCAATTTAATTAGGGAGCAAGACAAGTTGATCAAGATGAGCACATTGAAGTCCACAAAACCTCAAGCCCTAATTTCTAGGAATAGGAAAATAAAGACTTCAAACAAAGAGAATAAGGATCAAAATAATAAGAAAGAGTCAACCTCTATCAAAAGCAACATTGAAGCCTCCTCTTCCAATGACAAACCTAAGAAAGAGAAGGTTAAGTTTGCCTACAATAAAAAAATTGGGCATGATGAACACAAGTACATGAAGAAACAAATAGATCACCTAACTCATCTCCTAGAGAATAACAACATAGGTGTTCTTGAGACTGTCAAGTAGAATTCATCAAACCAAGATTATACTAAGGCAAAGGGCAAGGAGAAAGAGAAATAAAAAGGAAAGGCTCTAGTAGCAATTATAGATTCAATTTCTTCATGGGTTATTAACTCAGGGGCTTTTCACCACATGGGATCTTCACTAATTGAATTTTCTTTTTTAGAGCCTTGTATCATGTTTTCTATCATTTTGGGTGATGAAAATTATGCATGAGTTATATGGAGAGGGTCTGATAAAATGAAAGGAGGAACATTCAATAATATTCTAAGTTTCCCTTCCCATTCAACCAATCTTCTATCTATGTATCAAATCACTCATATCGGAAAAGACATGAGGGTTGAGTTTTTACCAAATTCAATTATCATCAGAGAGTTGTACATTGATTATACAATGGTAGTTGGCAAGGTAGATCACCAAGCTAGGCTATACACCTTTTCACATTTTGCACCTAATTCTTCTTTGACTGCATTATTGGCTCATTTAGATGAAGTTAACAAATTATGTCATGAGAGATTTGGCCGCCTTAACTTCCACTACCTTAAAAAACTTAGCAAAAATGACATGATCATAGGCTTACCTCAAGCCTAATTCTATAATGGATTTTATGAGGGTTTCTCTCTTGGAAAGCATTCCAAATAAAAATTTGACAAAGGCAAAGCTTGGAAGGCTTCATAATAAATAGAGTTAGTACTTGGGAATTTTACCAAACTATATTTTATAAGGGTTAAGTACATTCTAACTTTCATTGATGATTTCTTGAGATATACATGGGTCTACGTCTGAAGTGTTTGAATATTTTCAAGACTTCAAGGAACTTGTTGAGAAAAAATATGAGAAATCCATCCAGATTATTTTAACTAACAATAGAGGTGAATATGTCAAAAATAAATTTGAGTAATTTTGCACCACATAGGGGATTGATTTGCAGCAGACAGTTACTTAAAATTCTTCACATAATGGAGTTATATTATACAAGAACAGATTCTTAAAATAGATGGCTAGTTATATGATTCAATCTAAGTCCTTGACACCTTAGTATTAAGCCAAAGCCATTAATTGTGCTTTTTATATTTAGAATAGGGTTCCTCAAAAATATTTGAAATGCATAACACCCTTTGAACCTTGGCATGGAAGGAAACCTGATGTTGAGAACCTTAGGTTTTTTAGATCTCCATCTATGGCATGTATGCCAAAGAAGATACACAAAGCTATGGAACCTCAGTCCAAGCCTTTCATCTTTTTAGGTTATCCATATGGTATCAAGGTGTACTAATTTATACATCCAACCACACATTATTTGTTCATAGAGATAAGTTTTCACTTTCAAGAGAGTCCCAAAGACTCAACACTTAACACTTTTTATCTTTCATTGGATTCACTTAGGCTTGATGATTCTTCTTCTGACTAAGATCATCTAGAGCATATTATTAATCTAAGGTCTTCTTATTATTTTTCTAGTTCTAATAGTGAGGGAAGTGATGGGGAGTCTTCTACATCCACCTCTAGTCATGTTTCAGAGGATGAGGAGTCAACACCTGAACCACCCATATTTGGGACCCTTTAGGATAGGTAGACACCTAAAAGTGCAGACACTGGGGTAGGGGATCTAGTAGATAATAGACATATTTAGGAAGATTATCAGAGTGGTATACGTGCTTTCTTTTCTTCAGTTTTAGATCCATAGACAATTTGAGAGGCTTTAGGCATACCTCAGTGGGATAGTGCTATGTAGGAAGAATATTCTTTCTTGATAAAAAATCACACTTGGGATTTGAATTCATTTCCTAAGGGAAGGAAGATGGTTTGATATAGGAGGATATATTAAACCAAGTTTTTAGTAGATGGGTCAGTCGATAAGTATAAGCCTTGATTGGTTGCCAAGGGTTTTTCATAGGTAACCAACATTAACTACTTAGATACATTTGCACTTATTGTAAAAATGACTTTGATCTAACTTACATTAGCTATAGCCACAACATATGGTTGAGATGTGCACCAGATGGATATGAAGAGTGCCTTTCTTTATGGAGAACTTGAGGAGGATATCTACATGGAACATCCACCTAGGTTTGTTTAGGATTCATCCTTAGTTTGCAGACTTAGTAAATCCATCTATGGCCTTAAATAAGCCCCTCAAGCTTGGTACGCCAAGATGGATTCCTTTCTCCTTACTTAAGGTTTTACTAGGTGTCATTCATACCTTAATGCATAATTTTTACTATAGGATTATTCTTTATTGATACTGATCCTTTATGTTGATGATCTTTTGATCATTGGGAGTTCTTCATCATCTATTATAGCAGTGAAGACAACTTTGTAGGAAAGATTTGACATGATAGACTTGGGTCTTTTACATTACTTCATTGGCATTGAGATTTCACAGTTTGATTGAGGGATTTCACTTGAATAACCTAAGTATGCTCTTGATATTTTAGCTCAATTTCACATGGCTAATTGTAAGCCATATCTGACTCCCTTTCTATTAGGATTCAAATTTGAGGTTGACTATTCTATACCTTTTGTTGATGCCACTCAGTATCAAAATATTATTGACAGCCTCATTTATCTGACTCATACCTAACCTAATATTTTATATACAATAATAATTATTTCATGATTCATGTAGGAGACCCATGAGATACATTGGAAATCAACCAAGTGAATACTCTGCTACATTTAGGGCTCTTATATATTCATGATTTAGTATATATCTAACATAGAGGTTGACTTGGTTGGTTTTACATATTTCGATTGGGCTGACAATAATCAAAATTACAAGTCCACTTTAGGTTACATATTTTCTTTGGGTTTTGGTCTTATTAGTTGGTCTAAAAAGAAGCAAAATGCTATTACTATATCATCCATATAGATAAAGTATAGGGGAGCTATTAACATAACTACTGAGGCTATTGGTTTTAGAGGATTCTATCTGAGTTTGGAATTCTTTTCAGGCAGTCTACTATCATCTATTATGATAACCAAAGTAATATTTAGATATGTAAAAATCTATTTCATCACAAGTAAACCAAACACATTAAGATTTACATGCATTTTATTTAGTAGCTTATTAATGTTCAAGTCATCGACTTGAGATTTTCCTAGTCTTTAGAGTAAGTTGCACATATATTTACCAAACCCTTCACTAAGAGCAGGTTTATTCATCTACGAGATCTTCTTGGGGTGTAATCTACATTAACAACAACATCATCTTTTGGGGAGGGGGAGGGATTCTAACCTCTTCAATTATTCTATGTCTATATTTTTAAGGGGGAGTTTTTCTTATGAGTTTTCTTCTTTTATCTACTTTATGGGAGATTTCTTTGCATTGGGTACCTAATTTTTAGGAACTCGTGGAAGCACACAATTGATTACCATATACAAGCAACTTAAGATGTGAAATTAACCAGAAGTAACAAGTAACTAGAAACAAGAAACAACACAAAATTTGAGAGACAATACATAACTTGTATTAATACTCATACAGAAAAGAATACAATAAAGAAGATGCCACTTCTTCTTCACCACCTCTCAGAGGCTTCCCACACCTCAAGTGAATAGTACTTATTTCCTCAAAGCTCTCTCTTACGGTCCCAACACACAACTCAAACACAGAGTTGGTGTTCACCTCCAACCAGTCAATATCCACTACTGCCAGTACTCCAGTGCTCCACGCACTCCAAGTAGATCTCCCCTAAATTACAACCTGTAACCCACTGATCTTACTTATGGAAGGAACTGCCTTGCCTTCCTCTCTTGCTCTCTTTATGAGTACACACCATACTCCAAGTAGATCCCACCTGATACTGCTCCCTATTGTGTTGCTGTCCTCCCTGATCTTGCACACTTGAAAATTAATTTGGTTCTGCACACCTGCAAACCTAGATCATGCACACACATACACCTACAGATTAATGATCTTACTTATCCATGTAGATCTCCAAAAGTAGCCATGCAACACCTGCTGACCAAGATCCTACACACTTGAAGAACCCTTCTGATTCTCCAAAAGCAGTAGCCACACTTGGCACTGTGGCACTAGGAAGAACACACCATGCTCTCTTCACACACAAAAGGAGCTAATATTTTTCTCTCTTACTCTATAGCACACTTTACAATACAGCCTATGAGTCTCTTAAATAGATCTCATGCAAAAAATAATTAGACACCTAATTACAATAATTAGATCTGCAGCTTTGAGTCTAAAATTGGCTCTCATCATGCAAACAACCGATTCGTTAACTAACTGTCTGTAATACTCGCAGTTTCAAACCACACAAGTGACCAATGTCAGTCCCTGTCTGCCTGGAGGTGACCGACGCCGACTGATCCATGACCGACGTCGGTTGGCCTGACCAACGCCGGTGTCTGTGACACTTTAGCAACTCCTCCTTCAACCTCCTCCATGTCTGCATCAGTGAAGCTTTTAGCTCCACAACCTAACAATCTCCCACTTGGAGATAAATAGCTGCACTGTACTTGTACCTGTACCCCATCTAATCTATTTCTTGGCTTGTTTGCCTCTTCAAGATCAATCCTGAAGACCACCCACCACACAACCTGTGGTGCACCTCCTATCATCCGAGTAACCTGCCACATCCGAACCCACAAACCCATGTAGTGAAGCCCTGACCCTGCATAACATGAATCCCTGCTGCTGGTCCCTCTCAAATACCTGAGAATCCACTTCCCTGAATTGGCTCCTAACTCTCTGACAGCACCCACTGCTTGGGCAAACTCAGGTCTATACCATACCTCATGTGATTTCAGACACTGAACTATCCAGCCCTTAGTGTGCTCCAGTTCTGCATCCTGCGTAATGAACCTCGCCAACACCTGATTCACATTAGCTCCCACTAGAGACAAAATCAACCTGTGATCTCCATGTCTCTCATGCCAAAGAATTTTGCTGCTCCAAATTCCTCATGACATGCCACTGAAACTAACCTTACCCTTAGCTCAGCAAAACCCTGTATGTCTAAACTTGCACCAAGCTCATCCTCCACATACAGTAACAAGATAATGTTGTGACCATCATCCACCTGGTAAGACAAACACAATGGTTATACTGACATTGACTAAAGCCCTGCTTTGTCATCCACCTGGTACCACCTGTCAGTCCTGTCCCACTGTCCTGTAGCTTCCTCAAGACCATATGACCTGGCCTTCTGTCTCACATATCCATTCTCTCTATTCTTTAACTAAGGTATCCATTCATTTTTGTGCTTTCATACTGGCTATCAACCCTACCAAATCTCCCGCTTGGTTCTGCATTATATTCCTGCCATGCTCCCACTGTTTCCTGGATCCTTCCTGCTCTACAGTAAGTAACTAGTATAAAGAAGAGGAACAATGAATTTGAGGCTTACTTACCACCTTCAATCCTCCATATGGGAATTTGAGACTCCTTAACAACTTGTTGTCCATCCAAAATATGTTACAGTGACTGACCTCAGTCACTACATAGTCTGCATCTGACCAACGTCGATTTCCATGCGCCTATCCTAACTACCAACTCTGTCGACGTCAGTGTCCCTGTTGCCGATGTCGGTCCTCATGACCGATGTCAGTCTTACCTATTTTCGATGTCGATCCTTCTGACCGACATTGGTCTTACCCTACCTGACATCATCAGCTTCGGTCTGCACATGACCGACATTAGCACCTTTCTATTTGATGCTAGTTCCTCCTGACTGATGCCGGTACCTGTGTTTTCCTGTGAGTGATGAATTTTTACTCGTGAGCTCCTTTGAATCAAAACCCATGTCCAAAATGCCCTGCTCAAATGTATCCAGCCCCATCCACTGAACTCTGTCCGTCATCTCCTCTAAGAACACCAAGGCTTTCCAATTCTTAAGCCTGTCAAATATATCAGTCTTCCTCTTAAGAACATGCATCTCCTTCTTGATCATGTGACCAAGCCTACAAAGCCATGTCTCTGAAACAGAAGAAGAATTAGTAATATAAGCAAGTAGATAAAGAGTACCTACTTTCTTACCACTAGCTAATTCAAGTGCATCCGCTGTGAGAGTTCTTGTGCATCTCTCATCACCCAACTTTCCTAAAGAAATTAGCCACATCTCCAAGCCTGGGACCTGCATGACCTTCTTCAACATCCATGTGTTGGCCACCTACAATTTCAGCTTCACTTCCCCTTTGCTAGTTCTTTGGCAAGGCTCACCAGCTCCTCTCCTTGGGGCTACATGGAAAGAGGCAACATAATCTATAAAACAAGATTCTACTTTATCCAAGAAAAATACTAGAGCATCCTGTACAACAACCCCTGCAACATCTACGTCTTCAGTTCCTTCATGCTGATCTTCTACCAACCAACAATATTCTTTTCCTTGCTCTTTCTTTCCATAGGACCGTAATTGACCATTCGTGCTCTTCAATTTCTCCATTCGTAGCTTACTTTCTTCTGCCGTTGCTATACTCCCACTCAATCAGAAACCCCTAAGAGTGCCCTGTAACCAAACACAAACCTGCTTCCTTCAACCTTAGCTCTGATACCAACTATTAGTGGTATCAAGCTATGAGCCAACAACCTCACTCTGATACGAACTATTAGGAACCCATGGAAGCACACAATTGATTACCATATACAAGCAACTTAAGATGCGAAATTAACTAGAAGTAACAAGTAACTAGAAACCAGAAACAACACAGAATTTGAGAGACAATACACAATTTGTATTAATACTCATATAGAAAAGAATACAATAAAGAAGATGCCACTTCTTCTTCACCACCTCTCAGAGGATTCCCACACCTTAAGTGAATAGTACTTCTTTCCTCAAAGCTCTCTCTTACGGTCCCAACACACAACTCAAACACAGAGTTGGTGTTCACCTCCAACCAGTCAGTATCCACTATTTCTAGTACTCTTGTGCTCCACACACTCCACAAGTGCTCCACGCACTCCAAGTAGATCTCCCTTGAACTACAACAACCTGCAACCCACTGATATTACTTATGGAAGGAACTACCTTGCCTTCCTCTCTTGCTCTCTTTCTGAGTACACACCGTACTCCAAGTAGATCCCACTTGATACTACTCCCTATTGTGTTGCTGTCCTCCCTGATCTTGCACACCTGCAAATCAATCTGGTTCTACACACCTGCAAACCTGGATCATGCACACACATACACCTGCAGATCAATGATCTTACTTACCCATGTAGATCTCCAAAAGTAGCCATGCAACACCTACTGACCAAGATCCTACACACTTGAATAACCCTTCTGATTCTCCAAAACTAGTACCCACACTTGGCACTGTGGCACTAGGAGGAACACACAATGCTCTCTTCACACACAGAAGGAGCTAATATTTTGCTCTCTTACTCTCTAGCACACTTTACAATATAGCCTATGAGTCTCTTAAATAGATCTCATGCAAAAAATAATTAGACACCTAATTACAATAATTAGATCCATAACTTTGAGTCTAAAATTGGCTCTCATCATGCAAACAATCGGTTCGTTAACTAACTGTCCATAATACTCGTAGTTTCAAACCACACAGGCAACCAACATCGGTCCCTATCTGCCTGGAGGTGACCGACACCGGCCGATCCATGACCGACATCGGTTGCTCTTCTGTCTAATCCTACCAACGTTGGTTGGCCTGACCAATGCCGGTGTCTGTGACACTTCAGCAACTCCTCCTTCAACCTCCTCCATGTCTGCATCAGTGAATCTTTTAGCTCCACAACCTAACACTGATTAGGCCTAGTTGTTGGGACCCATTTATTTACACTATCCACCTAAGTTGTGTTTATGGGAGGGTGTTAGAGTAGGGGTTTTCTTTTTTCCCATATTTATTTATTATGGGATTCTTTCCTCACTTTAAGTTTTATTACTTTCATGGATAATCTTGTTTAAATGCACTTGGAGTTACATTTTGATTGGATGAATAAGAATTAACTCCCTTGAATTTATATTTTAGGTGTGGGAGTTACTCCTATTATTGGCTCTCTAACCACCTTTCTTGGGGGAGTTACCCATGCACTCCTATTTATACATCTCTCTTGGTGAGATACTTTTCTATGGAAGATTGATTTTTACTTTTATCTTGTTTATGCAATATTCTCATGCATGTGATTTCATTTTCATATAGCTATTGTGATGTGTACATGCTTGACTAGTGCATATCATAAACTTATGCATTCACTTGATCTAGATATCTTGGCATACACTCCAATACATAGTTTCATGGACACAAGGTTCAATGTGAACTTTAGGCTAAATGTTGTTTTCCTAGGATATGAGAAAGAAGAAAATGACGATAAGAAAATGTGATTGATTGGTAGAGGAAAATAAGAATTATTATGAAAAATGGCGAGTGTGTAAAAAAACAGAGGGATGACGTTCATAATCATGAAAACATCAACACAAAAAAATTGTGCAAGTGAAAGAGTATGCTTTAGGCTAAAACCACACTCAAAGGTAATAAACAAGCACTCGTACATGAACTTGGTTATAATTCTTATTACATCTAAGATTGAGAATGAGAATAAGCTCATAAAATGGAGAGAGCATAAAAGGTCTATAACTTGTAAAATAGTGAGTCTATAAATAACTCACAAAATGGCAAGAGTGTTTTTTGAGATAAACCTAAGGGAAAGAATGATCAAAGAGAATGGTGATTAAAACCAATCATCAAAACTGGTTGAGCTAAATCCAAATACACTAGGCAATTAGACACTATCTACATAGTCCCATGGACATAATGTCCAACATGAAATTTAGGCCAAATGTATTTCTCCCAAGAATGGGATGAAACACTATCAAAAAATGAATTAGGTAAATGGAAATGGTCATGATGAAAGCAATGATATCACTTTAATTTATACCAGTCGACTAGGAGATGCACATCCTAAGTGGAATGGATATAATGTAAATATCCTAGCATACAACCATGTTTTTAGGTTTTTACTAGGCATCTCAACTCAATGGAGAACTATGAGACACATATTGCGTTAAATTGTAAAATGGTGAAAGCATTTACTAAAATTACTCATAAAATGGTGTGGAAAAGGGGTGACCAAGCTGACCTCGATTAAAATCAAGCACTGCCTTTATAGTCCCATGTGAGACCTCAAGTCAATGTATTTCAAAAGTATGTAAAGGTATGAAAGGATGGTAAGGCAAGGTAAATGAAAATTTAACAAGTATTAAATAATGACAAGGTGAATGGAAAATGGAAAAGGAAAGGTAAATGGCAAGGTATAATAAAGGTATGAAATAATGACAAGGAGAATGGAAAATGGAAAAGGTAAGGTAAATTGCAAGGTATGACAAAATTATGGTTCTTTTATTCTTGTTGATATGGAGATACACATCCTAATCAACATATGATATAAATAGAATAATTAATTATTTAAATCAATAACCCACACCCCTTCTGAATAGTTAATTTATCAAGAACCTACTAATGATTTAGACTATAATGGTACTATTTTGATCTTTGTTATTATTTGGTTTTATTTCCCCAAGCTTCTAGATAACAAGTATTTGTAGCCACTAAAAAGGAAAGTGTGGCTAGGGATGGTAAATATAGATAAGCATTGGGTAAAAGGTTTGAGTTGGAAATTTAATATAGGTCTGAAATGTATAAATGGATCATAATGAAATATATAATGGTTGGGTAACATATACAAATTGGGATTTTCATGCACACACAATGTTTTTGATTCTAGATTTGACATAATTTTGATTTTGGCAGGGCCAAGGACTTTTGAATATGCTCTTGATAGGACCACTAGATTTTTTTGTTATTTAGGCCTGAGAAATGCTACCATATAATTATGTTATAGATTGGAATTTGTACTAATTTTCTCTTTGATAATGTATTCATCAAGTAGTGAATAACTATTGTGCTCAACTATTACACCTTTAAGAGGTTTTCACCAATAAAGTTGTCTTGATTATCACATAGGGCCTTCAAGAAGTTTTCACTAAGGAACATTGACTTTTCAATTTGATTGTCTTATAGTGCCTCAAAAAAGGTTTCACTAGAAGATGATAAGTTTAGACTTTGATTTCCCCTAGCACTTCTAAAAATGTTTTACTAAGATATTTCTCTTCTTCTACACGAATTTGGTCTTAGTTCCCCTGATATTCTATAACTGGTATGTTTCTTAGTTAAACAAGGTGTGATTCTATCAGTCCAAATTGACACTTGTGGGAGGTGGAATGTTAATATAATGGCTAGGTTGGTTGGTGGCATTTATGGAAAGTGGAATGGTAATGGAATGATAAGAGGTAACACAATCTTGGTAGAAGATACTAGGATAACTTGTGTCGATGCTGAAGTAATTATCTTCAAAAACTGTGGAAGGATCACAAATATATTCAAATTGATCTACAAGACATATGTAACCAATGTCATAACATCCATAAATGAATTTTGATTTTGAAGCTGAGTTTGACTCATAGGACTTTGAATTTGATGTTGAGACTGACATTGATTCTGATTCTAATGCTAAATTTGATATTAGTTTAAAAATAGAACCTGAATTTAATGTTGATTATCCTTATGGTGTTATGACAAAGACATTATATTTAATGTTTGATATTAGAAAATTAATGGCCTAGGGTTGAACAATGATCTCTTTATAAATAGGCTCAGCTAAGGACTCCACAAAGACTAGCTTGTCAAAGTAAGGCTTCTCAACAAAAGGAAAATGGTTAACAAGTAACTCCATAGAGATTAGCTCATTAAATTGAAGCTCCTTAAAAATATTATAGTGGTTGAAATAATGATTTTCCCAAAGGTGGTTATAATCATTAGGGGGTGACTCAAAAAATATTGGCTTATCAAAGTCAGACTCCTCAACCAAAAGGAAAGGGTCAAAGGGTGATTTAACACTAGTTAACTCATCATAAATAAGTGTTTCAACAAAAATATCAAATATCAGTTGGTTCTATTGTCCTTGGCTTACAATTGGTTATAAAATATTAGATCTAGACACATGTTGGTCTTTAAAATCTAGTTCTTAGAGGGGTAATGATTGGATCTATTGTGGCTTGAAGATTGACCTAGATTTTATAAAGTGGAATAAGGCTGACAATGAATGAAGATTGACCTATGGTTCAATAATGAGATATTTTTAAATAGGCTCATCTTAAATGGGCTCAATAAAGGCTAGATGTGGGTTTGGAATGGTAACTACGATCCATTTAGTTGTAATTATTTAACTTTATTGGGATAATAATCTACCATATTTGGAAGGGCCTAGAATGGCAATGAATGGATGTTGTGAAACTTGGTTGCTAATGTAGGCCAAAGGAAGAGGGATTGGAATGATAATCCTTGGGTACTATGAAGCTTGGTTATTAACATAAGCTAAAGGTTGTTAGAGGTATAATCCACTAGGGGGTGAATTAGTGGTGGAAAATAATCCAATTCAATTTCTAAACCCTTATAAATACTAAATCATTCAATACAATCATTCATGAAGTATACAGATCATTCATAGTAGTGAACAATCAACATAATGTAAGATCACATACACAACACAAGATCTACGTGGGAAACCCTCTTGGGGAATAAAACCCACTCTCAAGCCTACAAACATATGGACTAATATCCTATAAGATGATCATAAACAAGATACTGATCAAGTCCTTCTAACCTAAGGCCTTTAGTGAAATAGTATTTCCACAAGGAGTACCTTCCCTTAAGATGATTAAATCCTTCTGACCACCTATTTGGTCAAGTCCTTATGACCTACAACTCTGATCAAGTCCTTCTAACCATAGGTATTTAGTGAAACCCTATTTGAAAAGGAGTAACTACCCCTAAGGAATATAAAGTCCCTTAGATGCTCCTTAAAATGAACATTTACACCTTAGAACTGATGTCTTCAACACCTAATGATGGACCTATGATTATCACTCTTCACCTTTACTCATACTCAATCAACAAGAGCTCTATTTTGCCAAAAAAATTATGACCTACAAGTCATACAAATAGTCCTTAATCTATTCTGATTTTCAACTCATCCTCAGGAAAATTTACCCCTCTTTCATTCCCTAATTCACACACACAATCCTCTTTCAAATCTCTCACAAGTATAGAAATCCTCAACTTTTATTTCACTATTTATAGAGCATTTATGATCAACATCAACTTGGTCAGACATTTGGCATGCCTTAACCCTTAAGTCATATTTCACATGAAGACACAGCTCAATACAATATTTATAGGTTGGCCATATCATCTATGGGTCACCCTTAAGTAGTTACACCTTTTAATAAGGCCCTTGTAGCTCTTATAGGTCTCATGGAGACCTATTCACCTGTTTATCACACCATCAAGTAGAAAAAGAACACAAGACCACTTTTAAATACATGGGTCCACTCCTTATGTCCCCTTAGACATCCTAAAATTATCATAGTCATCTTTTCCTACCTCTGCATATGCTCAAACAACTCAAACACTAACCTAGTGTATAGGAACATTATGAACAAACACATAATCAACATCTTAAGCATTTTTCATACTGAAGATAGATTTATCACACCTCTAAAATCCAAACAAATCATCCTCATAGAATATAAAACACTCCACAATATCCAATTCATCAAGAGACATCAAAATAATATCTATATAAGATTAATTACTCTCCTTAGGTCACTTGCAAAACAAACATGAAAATATAGTCAAATTTTAACATTAATATATTTGATTTTACACACTTTAAAATATTCAAATCATGTTCATTAGATGTGTCATGGATTCCTTTTCATCTTTGCTTTTTATAGCATGAGCAAATTCATCATGGATCAAAATTTATGGGTAAAATAACATAGACTAGTTTTTCCCTTTGTAAAATTCAAATATTTAAATGTCAACAGTCACAATGAAACTTTGAACACTAAGCTCACATATCATGTCCTTGTTGATTGGATAAATTATACACTATTGATCTTGTTTTAACTTTAATACAAAGGGACCAATGCTCAAATGTTAAACTTTAGTCACTTTAACCTCATCCCGTGTAATCTTGAAACTTTAACTCAACATGCTCCATTGATCTCTATAGATCAGTCAAGTATTTATCATGTAGCTCATACCATTCAATCAATTTATACAAACATTCACTCATCATTAGATCCTTATCCTATACCTTTGCTCAACACTAAACCTTGAACACTTATTACCATATTTCTCAACATGCACCATTAGATCATCATTGTATGATCTCCCACGAGCCATTAGATCTCTATTTGGTCCTAGTATTTAACACTTGAAAATTTGAAAAAGTATGGGGACCCTTACAATCTATTTGAGAAGCCATATTTGAGCTTTAATAACTTTTTCTACACTTTGATGGATGATCTTAATTTTGGAACATATGATCTCCCCATATAGGAGAATATATACATATAAAAATTTACTCCTATAAACCACACACATGTGAGATATGCCATCATCAACATGCTCACTTAGAATTTTCTTCCAAAGAGCCAACTATGTTTGGAACTGCCTGGAACACTGACTTTGCTCATGCATATCTTTTGACATGTTTCATTAAATGATATAAAATTTAGCATAAATAAACTAGGCTCAAAACTAAAAAAACCCATACGATCACCTTCTCTTGAAATGTCCACATGTATGAGATATTCGACCATTAAAATGATTACTCAAGACTTTCTTGCCTCATGCAAATTTGGCTAAGTATGGAAAAACCATGTTAAACTGCCTGGGAGCCCAACTTTGCACTTGCATATCTTTTAATGCACTTAGGCACATGACCTAGGATTTAGAGCATAATAATTAGGCATGATACTGAATAAACCCATGTGATCATTTCCTCCTGATTCAACCACATGTAGTAATGGTGATGTCATCAAACTGCCTACTTAGATTTTTTACCACTAGACCCAAAGTATCTAGATGAAAATTATGGACAACTGGATGAATTATACTTATGCACATAAGCACTAAAAACATATAAAACATCTCAAGTACCTATTTCACATAATAAATACATCATAATCATCCCTAAACATCTCTAACCATGTTAAAACAAAATATCAACCAAGCATACTAAGATAAGCACATTACACACTTTGTCATTATCACTTAGACTATCAAGGCACTTCATCCACTCACTAAGTCACCTCCATGAAAACATTAACAACTCTCCAACAATCTCTCCCTTTATCATTGATGTCAAAAAACATCATTTATCTCACCTTATCAATCTTTAAGCACTCCCACAATAGGGACTTTCTCCCCCTTTAACACAATGACAAAGTGGGCACCAACTAATCTTGAAGACCTAAAAAGACCATCAATAGGAAAGGACCATCTTATAAATATGATAAAAACTCCCCCTTACCTTGAGACTAAATTTTATTTCCTTGAAAAACTTCTTCTTACTCCATGGCAATACATATCTTCACAAGCACAAAACACACAAAAACACTAAAATCTGATGGAACTCACCAAGAAACATTTGAGAGGGACCCCCCCCCCCCCCCCCCCCCAAAAAAAAAAAAAAAAAGATTTTTGAGATATTTCACCTTTTGAGCATATTCAGATCTCCACACTCGATGAAGATCCACCATATATGATAATTATCCTTCTCTCTCTTCAAGCTACCATAAGGACCACCAATAAAACTTCATGCCACTCACCAATTAGGAAACATGCTCTCAACCAACCAAAAAACACCCATTCTGACCCTATATTATAGCTCCTTCATAAACCTCTAGAGAAAACCCATGAACTTGTTGTTCCTCAACCAAATACCTTCTATTTATTCACAAACAAAGAAATGACACCCAAGCTCTATCTTAGATACTCAAAAGTAGCTTTTGACAATGGTTTGGTCATAATATCTACAAGTTATTCTTTTGTAGGCACATGCTCCAAATTGACACATTTATTCATCACGTGTCCTCTCAAAAAATGTTATCTAATATGAATGTGTTTAGTTTTTGAGTGCATAATAGGATTATTTTAGATATTAATTGCACTAGTATTATAACAATAAATAGGACAAGGTCCATTTTTTCTTACCTTGTAATCCTCCAAAGTTTGTTCCATCCACATGACTTGTGCGCAACAAGAGTTAGTTGATATATACTCAACTTATATATTTTATAGAGATGTTGAGGCTTGCTTGTTAGCCATGAAGAATACCCCACCATTGGTACTCCTATCATCCACACATCCTACCCAATCAACATCAGTATATGATTTTAAAGAAAATTCTTTACTCCTGGGATACCATAAACTATAGTCTATGATGCATTTGAGATATCTCAAGAACCTTTTGAGTTCTTTCAAGTGAGATTATTTAGGATCAAATTGAAACCTTCCTACAAGACCTACTACTTGAATGATGCCAGGGCTAGATGTAGTAGAGTACAAAAGACTTCTAATCATGGATCTGTACAAAGTTTGATCAATTTTTGGTGAGTCATCCAGTTTACTTAACTTACATCCTATGATCATTAGAGTACCCATTGGATTACAATACATAATGTCAAACTTACTTAGGATATCCTTGATGTATTTATCTTGTGAAATGAATATCCCTACATCAAGTTGTTTAATCTGTAATGCTAAGAAGAAAGATAGTTCTCCCAACATTGACATTTCAAACTCAATCTTCATAGTATTAACAAATTCTCTACTCATTTTATCATTGTTAGATATAAAAAACTATGTCATCAACATATACCACAACTATCAATTGATTATTACCTTCTATATTAATATAAAAATTACTACCATCTACCCCCATTTTAAAACCTTAACTCAAAATATACTTATTTAGCTTGTCATACCAAGCTCTAGGAGCTTGTTTAAGACCATACAGAGCCTTATTAAATTTACACACAAAATATTTATAACTTGATATGAAGTATGATTCAAGTAACTCAATGTATAATTTTTTTCTATGTTACTATTAAATAATACAAATTTCACATCCATTTGATAGACATTAAAACCTTTGAAACTAGCATATTCCAATAAAAGTCTGATTGCTTCCATTTTTGCCATAGGAGCAAAGGTCTCATCAAAATCTATTCCTTCAACTTGAGCATATCCTTTACATGCCAATATATCCTTTCTCCTTATTCTTCTTTTTCATTCATTTTGTTTTTGACTTGGTACCTATCACATTTCTATATTTTGTCCCTAAGTCCCATGTTTCATTCTTTTCTATTTGATTAATTTCTTCATCTATTACATCATTCCAAATTTCATCTTTGCTAGCTTCCATGAATGTTTTGGGTTCAATCATGGATAATAGAGCTGAGTCTTATTAATTTTGACTAATCAACATTCTCTTTCTAGTCTACAATCTTGTACCAACATTTATAATGATTTGAGAGATTGGATGATCTTTCTAAATTATTCTAGATGGAGAATTAGTATCTTATCTTTCTTCCTCCTCTTCATATTCATCATCTGTTTGAATAGATAACTCATCATTATTTACAACAATATTCTAGATTGATTCACTTACCTATAATTTTGGCTTCTTGAATCTATTTGTCTCATCTACCCTTGCATTTAAAATTTCAACAATCTTGTAAAGTCTCTTGTTGAAGCACATGTAGGCAATACTGATAGAAAAATAACCTAAAAAGATGCCCTCATTAGATCTTGAATCAAATTTACCAATATTATCATCTCTTTTGATGAATCACCTACTCCCACATACTCTAAAATATTTGACATTAGCCACTCTATTCTTCCATAACTCATAAGGAGTCTTATTACCATTTACTTTGATTTGAAACCTATATAAGATGTACACAAAAGTGTTGGCTGCCTCTTCCCAATAGCCATATGATAGTTTTGCATCTTTAATCATGGTTCTAACCATCTCAACAATAGTCCTATTCTTCATTTTAACCACACCATTCTATTGTGGTGTTATAGTAGTAGAATATTGGCTACTTATCTCATGTTCTTCACAAAAGCCATCAAACTTATGAGACCAAAACTCACCTCTTCTATTTGATCTCACACACTTGATATTTGAACCTTTATAATTTTCCACAAGATCTTTGAATGCCACAAATTTTGTAAAATCTTATCATTTTTATTTAAGAAAAAATATCCAAGTCATACTAGTAAAATCATCAATGAGAAGCATAAAGTAGTTATTACCTTGAATACTTTGAGTTCTCATAGGTCCACATAGATCAATGTGGATCAACTCTAACACCTATGTAGTGAAGAATTCCTTGGTCTTTTATCTTCTCTTAGTTTGCTTCCCATGAAGACATGCCTTGGAAAGAGAATGAGGAATCTTAGAAATCTTAGGCATATGCCTTACCAACCCATTTTAACTAATTTTTATCATATTATCAAAATTTATATGTCTAAGCCTTCTATGCCAAAGCCAAATTTCTTCCAATTGAATTATGAAGCACTCTACCTTCTTGGATTCATGGAATAAATACATTTTGTTATCTAGTTTATGAACATTTACAATTAATCTACCAGATTTTGCCTTTCTTATTTCATATACATCATCCTGAAAGGTTAAAACATTTCCTTGCTTACATATTTGGCTCACACTTAAAAGATTATGTTTCAAACCTTCTACATATAAGACATTCTTAGTCCTAGTATGACCATTGTCCAAACTCACAGTGCCTTTTCTGACTATGTTAGTAGATTTATTGTCACCAAATATAACTACACTTGGCTTGGTATTTTTGAGAGAGATAAACTTGCTCTTGTCTCCTGTCATATGATTTGAGCATCCACTATCTATGAACCATATCTTGTTCTCATATTCTTCAGTATGCAAATTTTCTTGAACAAACAATGATTCTTCCTTTTGTGATATGCTTGGATTTTTCTTCTTTTTTTCTTTAGACTTGGTCTCTGTGAACCATTTGATAGTGTCAATGACTTGTATATCCTTTTTCTAAAAGGCTCTATTGTATTTCTTGGCTATGTGACCTTTTTGGTTATAATTGTAAAATATGATATCCCATTTTATCTTTGGAGAGAGAGCACAATCCTTATATCTATGACCAAATTGATTACAGGAGAAGCAATACCCATTGAAGACATTATTCATATTTGACCCTCTTTTTTCTTGACCATTACCACTTAATGGATTTTCATTATTGATCCTTTTGGTGGAGCTATTTTTTTTTTTCTTTGAATAAGAGCACATCTGAGTAAGTCAAGACTTTATTTTCACATTGTTCCATCTTTTTATTGAGACCTTTATTCACTATGACCTATATATTCTTGAATGTTGCCTCTAGATTTTGCACTTGTGTCTTCACACTATTAATTTTTAATAAATCACAAACAAGATTGTCTTGAATAAAAGTGATAAAATATTTGTTAACCATTGTACCTTTGATCACCTTTAAGTCATTAAACTTTGCATGAAGGACCTACTTTGATGTCAATTGTTAGAGGCACAATCCACTGAGAGGGGGGGGGGTGAATCACTAGTGGAAAATAATCCAATTAAATTTACAAACCCTTTCAAATACTAAATAATTTAATACCATCATTCATAATAGTGAACAATGAACATAATGTAAGATTACATACATAACACAAGTTCTACATGGGAAACCCTCTTGGGGAATAAAACCCATTCTCAATCCTACAAACACATGGACTACTATCCTATAAGATGATCACAAATAAGAGACTGATCACATCCTTCTGATCAAGAACCTTAGTCAAGTCCTTATGACCTAAGGTATTTAGTGAAACTATATTTCCATAAGGATCACCTACCCCTAAGATGATCAATTACTTTTGACCTACAACCCTAATCAAGCCCTTCTAACCATGTTAGGACTTGTTCCAAAGTCTTAACGTTAGGTTAGATTTTTGGTAGGTAATTAATAATTATTGTAAATGGGGCATGCATCTTTTAGTAAAGACACCTCCATAAAATAAACTTACTTAGTTTAATTATTATATAGTTTTAATTTTCTATATTTATTAATTAGAATTGATTTATGGGAATCATTTTCTCATATTTTATTGGTTATAGGATTAGTTGTTTTTACCGGTCATTGGTAAAAACTACATAAATCCATGTTTGCATTGTAAAAGGGTTAACGGAGTAAAGGCACCCTTATGTACTTGTTTTATTTTTTGAATTATTAATAAAATACTTGTGCACTCGCACTAAGCGAGGACAAGGTTCAACCTATTTTGATTTTGGAGTTATCAAACCAAAGGTCTTTAGTGAAACCCTATTTTACAAATAATAACTACCCCTAAGGAATATCAAGTCATTTAGACCCTCCTTGAAATTAACACTTCCACCTTAGAACCAATGTCTTCAATACCTGATGATGGACCTCTAATTATCACTCTTCACTTTTACTCATACTAAATCAATAAGAGCTCTATTCTACCAAAATAATTATGATTTATAGGTCATACAAATAGTCCTCAATATATTATACTCTTCAACTCATCTTTAGGGCACTCTACCCCTCCTTTTCTCCCTAATTCACACATATAGGCCTCTTTCAAATCTCTCCTAAGTCTCTCACTCACAAGTATAGAAATTTCCAACTTTGATTTCACTATTTATAGAGAATTTATGATCAACACCAACTTGGTTAGCCATTAGGCATGATTTAACCCTTAAGGCATATTTCACATAAAGACATGACTCAATATAATATTCATAGGTTAGCCATAGCATCTATGGGTCATCCTTAAGTAGCTTCACCTTTTAATAAGGCCCTTATAGCTCTTATAGGTCTCATAGACACCTATTTACCTATTTATCACACCATTGAGGAAAAAAAAAACATTGGACCACTTTAAAATACATGGGTCGACTCCTTATGTCCCCTTCAACATCCTCAAATTATCAGTCATCTTTTCTCACTTCTGCGTGTGCTCAAACAACTCAAATGCTAACCTAGTGCATAGGAACATTATGAAGAAACACATAGCCAACTTTTTAATCATTATTCATAATGAAGATAGATTGATCACACCTCCAAAATACACATAGAGCATCCTCATGTAGTATATAACACTCCCCAATAGCCAATTAATCAAGAAACATCAAAATATTATCTATATAAGCTCAATTACTCTTCTCAGGTCACTTGCAAAATAAGCACAAACACACAATAAACTTTGAACATTAATATATTTGACTGTACCCACTTACATATCTTCAAATTAGGTTTATTATATGAATTATGGAGTCCTCGTTATCTTTTATTTTTACATCATGAGAAAATTCATCCTAGATCAAACATTATGGGAAAAATACCATAAACTAGTTTTTTCCTTTATAAAATTCAAATATTTAAATGTCAACGGTCACAGTTAAATTTGAACACTAAGCTTACATATTGTGTCCTCACTGCTCAGATCAATTATGCAATGTTGATCTTGTTTAAACTTTAATGCATAGGTGCTAATTCTTAAACATTAAACCTCAGTAACTTTGACCTCATCTCATGCAATCTTGAAACTTTGAATCAACAAACTCCATTGATCTCTACAGATCAATCAGATCTTTATCATGTAGCTCATATCATTTGATCAATCTATATGAACACTTGCTCACCATTAGATCTTATCATATACCTTTGCTTAGTATTAAACATCAAACACTTATTACCATCTTACTCAACACACACCATTAGATCATCATTGTATGATCTCCCATGATCCATTAGATTTCTATTTGGTCCTAATCTTTAACACTTGAAAAATTGACTAAGTATGAGGACCCTTACAATCTATCTGAGAAGCCATCTTTGAGTCTTAATAATTTTTTCTATGCTTTAATGCATGATCTCAAATTTGGACCATATGATCTCCCCATATAGGAGAATATATCCATATAAAAATATTCTATTAGAACCCAAACATGTATGAGATAATCCATCATCAACATGCTCACTCACAATTTTTTTCCACAGAGCCAACTATGCTTGGAACTGCCTAGAAGGCCAACTTTGCTCATGGATATATTTTTATGCACTTCCTCACATGATATGAAATTTATCATAAATAAACTAAGATAAAAAATTAACAAACCCATATGATCACCTTCTCTTGAAATGTCTACATGTTTGAGATATTCCACAATTAAAATTCTTACTTGACTCTTTCTTACCTCATGCAAATTTGGTTAAGTATGGAAAAACAATGTCAAACTACTTAGGAGCCCAAATTTGCACCTAAATATATTTTGAAGTTCTTAGGTACATGACCTAATATTTAACACATAATAATAAGGCATAATATTTAACAAACCCATGTGACTATTTCTTCCTAACTCAATCACATGTGGCAATGGTGGCATCATCAAACTACCTACTCAGATTTGTCTACAACTAGACCCAAAGTGTCTAGATGAAAACTATGGAAAACTAGATGAATTTCACTTATGCACACAAACATTAAAAGCATATAAAACATCTTAGGTACCTTTTACACATCCTTAATACAACATACTCATCCCTGAACATCTCTAACCATGACAAAATAGAAGATCAACCATGCATACTAGGACAAGCACATTACACATTTTGTCATTATCACTTAGAATATCAAGGCACTTCATCCACTCACCAGGACACATCCATAACATCACCATGACATCATTGATAACTCCCCAACAAAGGTAGAGGGCTTGGAATGGTAATACTTGGGCACTGTAGATTTTGGTGTCTAACGCATGCTAAATGATAAGGGCTTGGAATGGTAATCCTTAGGTGTTGTGGAGCTTGGTTACTAATGTAGGCCAAAGGTAATAGGCCTATAATGGTAATACTTGGGTGCTATGGAGTTTGGTTTTTAATTAAGGCCAAAGGATGAGATCCTAGAATTTTAATCCTTGGGTGCTATGGAGGTTGGTTGCTAATGCAGGCCAAATGAGGATTATTGGCAGAAGTAAGGGATCAAATACCATTATCATTGAAAGGGAAAGCTTGGTAATTTAATTGACCAAATACGGGTGATATTTGCATATGATAATTGACATGGATGGGTTTGGAAATTATCCCAAAGAGGGTGGTTTTGGTCTACAAAAATGGTCTTGAATGTGGTCCATAAAACTTGGCATTGGTCTAGGAAAAGTGGAATTAATCTTGAAGATAAACATGATCTAGGCACTTGAAAATAAACTCAATCGAGGCATTTTTGGATCTATAAATACGTACCATGAAAAAATGAAGGTCTAAAATTCACACAACATTTGAAATGTGGTCTAAAAATATTTGTTGTTGCTTGAAAACATCTTGAAACTTGGTCTAGATGAAAAAATCAATATATTGTTGTAAATGGTTTAAAATTGGCTGAGAATGAATCTCTTCTAAAAAATTATCAATGAAAATTTGGTCTCAAATAGCTCTAATACTATAAGGTATTCACAAAAATTGTCAAATGAAAGACAAATTTGAATCATGGTCTTGACAAAGTGTTTTGCATAAATCTAATATAGGTATATAAAAAAAGTGCTATGTCTTTAGTAAAAAGGTAAAAATCTATACTTAAAAAGGCATGAACTAGATCAAATTTTTTTAAGACAATGATAGGTCTTTGGTAAAAAGGCACAAAGCTAGAATTTGAAACAAACTAGGTCGAGGTAAAAACTTACAATTAATCTAAATCTATGGAAAAGAGTTTGAAACACTTTGACTCAATCTTGTCACATGGATTTTAAAATAAACTTGAAAATACTATAAAGCATTCACTCTAATATCATGCCTAGAACTAATTGGGAAAGTCAATCTTAAGTAATCAAAATAAGAGCGATGAGTAAAGCATTCAAGCCTAAGTGATAAGCAAGGCTCCAATGTAAACTAATTGTGTTTAGAGTTATACTTAAAAAGTGAGTTTCAACCTTAGTTTAAGAAAACAAATAGACTCAAAGAACATGTAAATAAACCACTTCCCATATCTAGGAAAAGGGTCTTTAAATCAAGTAAGGAATTAGTCCAAGTTACATAATTCAAAGGTAAGAGGTAAACACCTGAGCCAAAATTTAAGCAAAACTGAGGTTTACACCAATCAATTTTGAATCTGAAATTCATAAGACAAATTCCAAATTTAGTTTAAAATACTTGAATTTTTCAAATGGAGAACATCCTAAACTTAAATGGACAACATAACAACATCATTTTTAGACCAAAGGTACACATGATTTTGAATTTAGTTTGAAAAAATGCAACATTTTTGGAATAACATGAGAAACTTAGCAACACTCTCTCAATTAGATAGTATGATAATGATTTAACTATAGGCTAGATATTTTTCAAGTTAATAAAATTACCTAGGCAGTCATGGGATTAAATTCAATTCATTTAATGATGAAGCTCCCATATACTTATGTCTACTTAATTCTAATTTCCTATTGCTCATAAATATTCACAAATTATATAGATTATGTATAAGTTACTTTGTTTTTGGGGTATTACTTTAATCACAGTGTTCATGAACCATAACAAGGTGATTTTACACAAAGTAAGCAACTATTTCAAAGAATGTGTAAAGAAACTTTGGAAAATCAAGGGTGGAAAATTAGAATGTGTGGAGAAAAAGTTGTACTTAAAAATAAGAAATTTTATAGATTTTATTGATTCCAAAAATAATTAAACATTCAAGAGATGACAATATTTTGAGCAAATGACTAAGAAAGACTGGAATTCACATTCAGATTAAAGATAACACAAAGTTTACCATTTTAATCTTCATAAATCCACCAAATATCTCCTGAGACTCAAAGTTCCATAGAAAAAAACTTCTTTCTAATTCACTTAGAACCAATTTCATACAATAAAATTCTCAAAAATCTAAACACAAAGTTTTAGACAACTTCAATTCTCTTGCTTCAATTATAATTGCTATGCAAAAATTATCATGATCCTTAGGCATACAAGCTTGCACTTATATTTATATAAGCTTGGTCTTGATATTTGGATTGAATACTACTCTACATGTAGCACAAATTTCACTTAAGTATTTTAATTTCATAAGATAACTTCAAGTAATGGAATTTTAGCCAAGCTACTCAAGTTTTACAATTTTACAAAGTAATATACTTCAACAAGTAACTCTATTAAATATCTTTACTTAAAAGTAATTTCTTCTAAAAAATTTAATTTACAAAAATAATGAATAAAATGGAAATAAGGAAGAAGAAATTACTAGAAAGAAGAGAAACAATAATCATTCCACTTCATACACTTTTGATCTGCATTTCTCTTTGTACTTGATGTGATGAGGCATCATCAGTTGTATTACTACATCAGTAGGTTTAGCTAGTGATTGTCTTTCTATCTAAAATCTCAATATTTCCTTATCAAGTCTTCTACCATCAGATTTTATCTTTTTTATTCTTGGATTAAGTATTTTTATCTCCTATTGAAATTTGATTAACTCCTTAATAGACTTGACTGTGAAAGGAGTTATAGCTTTGTCCATCAGTTTCTTGAATTGCTCATATAACTACTTAGATGTCCTTGGAACATTATCAAACTAAATACTATTAAGACCAAAAAGGCAATCCTCCAGATTTGTCTTTGTATTATGTACTTCTTCTAAAATCTTCATTTCTTCACATGTTGCTTCTAAAATATGCATACAAAAAGACAGGAGATACTATTCTTATTTTATTTTCTTTATAGATCCATCGAGAGCAATATTTTCCTCAATCAAAATTTTCTCATTCAAATTAATTATTGTTTGAAGACTTTCTTATTACAACTCAAAAATGCCATTTTCATTCTCTATCTCTTTCAGTACTACCTTTACCTCTGCCAATTTCTTCAAAATATCAGCATGAACACCTAGAACATTAGGGAAGATATTCTGAGCAGTTTGATGCATCTTCTCTATCAACTTATCAATAGCCTTTTCTTTATCTCTAGTCTCTTCTACTTCTATAATTACTTGTTGAGTAACTACAACCTTTGAAAGTAATAGTTGTTGAGTAGACTTTACCACCTTGGAAATCATTTCACATAATTTGGTATTTTGTTCTTTTAACTTGGCCTTGGCTACCTTTTCTTAATCTAAATTCTTTAAAAGAGTATTGATCAAGTTATATGTATCTTGTTTTAAATATTTTGTGATTACTTATTTGAGGGGTAACTTTGAAATTTCTAATTCAATTTTAGTGACTTCTCCATTGCTCATTCCCTATGGTGGAACTGACATCTCTACAAACTTTTGCCTTACAGGCTCAATGATCAAATTTGATCAAATTTGAAGTTACCTTGGCAGACTTAGGTTTTTTTCCTTTCTTGTCAAGAATTTTTAAGAGTTACAAGTCTATCTCCTCAATATTTATCACTTCTCTTAACTCTAGAGTTGTCTACAAAGCTAACTAAGATGAGAAGTCTATGCTAGTGGAGGTGTCTAAATGAGTTACTATTTATTACTAGTTGTTCCTCACCACTTGCTCTTGAGAAGAAACCTCTTGGGCCTCTGTCTCTTTTTAGATCTCTTTCTCTGAATCCTTTTCAACATACTTCTCAATTTATAATTCTTTTTCCCTATCATGTACCTTTTATTTCTCTCCCACTTTATCCACTACTACTTCCTTCTCCTTAGGTTTCTATACAATTTTCTCTATCACTGCTTCTGCCTCTTTTTCTTTCTCAACTTCTCTCCCTTTCGCTTCCTCTATTGCTTCTTTCTTAAGTTCAAATTATTTTATCTTTTCAACAACTACTTCTTCCATGGATTCCTTCTTAGGATCAACTAATTCTTTTTGTTTTTCTTATTATTCTTCCTAAGATGGGGTCTCCTCTATGGCAGTTACTTTTTTTGGCTCATTCTCCATGGTGGGTTACTCTTTTGAAAGAGGTGACGGTGGAGAAATAGGTGGAGAATATACAGGAGGAGTCTCCTTTTGAATGGATTTCTTATGAGGTTTGATGCCATGAGACTTTGGGTGTGGTATCCATATTAATGGATCTATGATAGGTATAGTGGAAGTAAGAATGAAAGGAATGGTGGTGTCAATAAAAGAGACCAATGGAGATGTGGAAACAACTGACTGAATTGGCACTTTATATTTTACCATAGAATAGGTGTCATCAACATTTATTTTTAGCTTTAACTTCTTTGTTGGTACTTGGTTACTTTCTCCTTGTACAACTTATTTCCTCTTATGATTTACACGAGTGGTTTCCTTCATCAACTCCTTCATATAATATCCTTTGTTGAGAAACTAGGTGGAATTCATTGTCAAAACATTTGAAGTTCAATTTGAAATTGTCTTATCATGAATTTTACCAAAAATAATCATTGGAAGTGGGGCAATATCTCCCTTTTCTACATGAAAAGCATCACTAGTTAAAATTCCATCATCTTCCATATCCTCAAAAATTATGGCTAGATAAAAAGCATGGATTTGTTCAATAGTCAATCTACTATTCTCCCTTCTTCTCACATCAAATTTATCTCTACAATCAGTCCAAAAATATTCAAGTGTATAAATGTGCATATATTTTAGAGAAATTATATTTTGAGCCACCCATATAAAATCAAATTTGGCTTTAGCCTCAAAATATGTTTGGGTGTAATGATGATACATCTCTTTCTACATATTCTTGGACTTGTAAATGCTTGGGAAATGGTAATGACCAATTACAATAGGAAAGTTGATAGCTGGATGATGAGATTTTGATTGTAAGTCATGTAATTCAAAAAAATCCTTGCATAATTCTATGAGAACCCACTTATCACTTGGGTAAGGCAACTTGATAGCTAAACCTAAAAAACTCCTAACTCTGATGTATGTAAAGTCAAGGAACTAAATGAAAATACAACCAAAATATGAAACTACATCCCATGCTTCATCTAATACTATTTTGTGCTTCAAAGCCACATTAAATTTACAAATGAGTTCATAAAATAATCCATCATGCACTCCCTTATAGTGTTTGTAATATTTAGAAATAACTAGCTGAGGATAATACTCATATAGTGGCACAATTGCCAGTGTACTTTTTGTATTTATTCTTGAAAAGGCTCCACTTGAAGCTACTACATACACCAAATAAGAATTCATTTTAAAATCACAAGTCTATAATACATTGTTTAACTATTGATCTATGATATAACTTATTATCCTTGCCCATTCAATCATAACAGAGCTCTTGATCACATCAATGATTTTGATGTAGGCATATATCCAAGGTGAGAAATATTTGGCATTCTTATTTCCATTGATTCTACATAGTAATTGAATAATGTCATCTACTTCTTGAACAAAGTATGACCTTACTATCTATTTAAGGAACTTTGATGCTTATTTCAAAATTTTCAAGTAGTTTATATTCATTATCTTAATGCACTCTATTCTCTTAGTCTCCTATTGCCTTTTGCTTTCTCCATAGTTATATCAAATACTTTAGAATATATTTGGATATTTAGATAGTAGTTAAGATATAAAACATCTAATATTATTAGCACATTTCCAACAACATCTCTCACAATCCTAGAAAGGGAGTCATAGTACTTGGCACATGCTAGCACAAATTTGGGAAGTCGAGCTAAACTTGGTAAAGTTGTAGCTTGTAGAATCCCACTATTAGAAGTGTCTTGCATGAGTGGAGTCTTAGCTATGGCTTTAGATTTTTCTAGTAATCCTATCATGGACACATGTCCCATATTTGTATCACTTATATTTGTTATCTTGGAAGTGATGCATGACTTAATAGGGTATCCCTTACACTCATACTTCATTTTTGGTTCTTGGGATTTGGCCCTCTTATCTTTTGCTTTACCTTTCCTTCTTTACTCTAGAATCTCTTTGAGTGCCAACTCTGGGACTTCTTCAATTTGTGTTGCTTGCACTTCTAGTTTTGCTATTTCTTCTCCTGATCTTTTTGATCCTTCTAACCCTAACATTGGTTTTGATTAACTCTAAAATTTTTGATAAATTTCTGTAAACACTTATTAACTACTCCAACTAGTTTAGAAAGGTTAAGAAAAGAGTCAACTTGTTGTTCTTACAGTATTTCTAAGCAAGCTTTAGGTTTTAAGTAAAAAATAGTCTTGAAAACCTTAAGTAACTCATATTTAATCAATAGGGTCTTACAATCCTGGGTTGGTCTGAATAATGCTCAAGTCTTAAGCATCTAGGAATTCAAGTAGGTCACACAAAATATGTATGGATAACTTTTGGTTTTTCTTATCTTGTAACTTTGGGTTTGTATTATCACGTTACTTGGATGATAAAACCTAAGTAAGAAGCTAAGAGAAAGGAATTAGGGTACTTATTAAGTATTATTCTATGGGTTTATCTAGGCTCAAGACTTTGGGTTTGATAGGGAGAGTAACCGTGTTATGAAAACCTTAGAAAGTGGTGAGTAATTGCAAGTCTAGGTAAGTAAGGTATTCAAGGGTTGGGGTTATCAAGGATAGTAACTTAAGGTTGAGACTTCAGGTAAGTAATGAGTAATAGGAAACCCAAGTTAGTAAGGTACTTGAGTATCAAGTTTCTTAGGGTAAGCAACTCAGACCTAAGAACTTGAGTGAGTAGAAAGTGTTAGGAACCCAGATTGGCGATATTAGGTTTAGCTGCTAGGTTTTCATTAGAAGTTTGTGCTTTGAATTATTTTGTGAGTGATTTTATAATAAATGATTATAAACACTTTTAAATTGTTTACGACATCTAAACATGCCCAAAAAAAATAGATAGAAATGAATGAAATAAGAAATGGTAGTAAATGCATTCATGGTAGTGAATAAAAAATAACAAAGAGAAAAAAGAAGAAAAAAATCAAAATAAATCTACAAAAACTACAAGAGGATGATCCTCATACCTCAAGTACAAATGGGTTGAAATGGATTTTCTCAAAAATGCTTCGGAAGATCAAATCATGTAGCTCGGGTTTTACAAGTGTGACAACTTGATCGAACAACTTGGATGTCAGGTGGAAAATGAGGTGGCTTTCCCACATATGTATATATATATATATATATGCATATATATATATATGTATATATATATGTATATATATATATATATATATATATATATATGCATATATATATATGTATATATATATATGTATGTATATATATATATGTATGTATATATATATATATATATATATATATATATATATATATATATATATATATATATATATATATATATATATATATATATATATATATATATATGCCAACACATTAATGACAAACTAGGGACACATGGGAAAGAGCCATGTAATCCTTTGGGTTTTTATCAAGATTTTTGGGTTACTTTACTTGATTTTAGTATTTGAAGTTAAGCACTTTCACAAACCTGACTTGGTCTAGGCTAATGAGTAGTTTGGGTTTGAAAACCTCCACTACTTTTAATTATGGCCTTATATAAGTAAAGTAACTCTAAAAACAAAGTTTACTTTGGGTAGTGCTCGATGGGGTTATGAGACTTCTTTACTTAGCTTTAAAATCAAAGTGAAGTTGTTTGATAACTCCAGTTTGAACTAAGCAGTGTAACTCAGACTTATGGGACTACTCTACTTACTTTTTAATAAGTTAAGTAGTTTGGAGAACCTGATTTGAATTGGAGATGAGCTAAAACACTTTAGATTCTTTGATATTTTAAGGGAGATGAGTAAATGGGTTTTTTAGTGATGGCTTTAGACAGATGTTTTTAACCTTCTAGAGAAATTTGAAGTAATTAATGAAAGAAAGCAATCAAACATAACAACTACTAAAGACTAAGGCTTTATTTAGAGGACTAGCTTAGCAAGGACAATTGACTCAAATAAGACAAAATTTAAAATTTTAAATAGGGGTACCCCAAAATGTTAAATGTGAAATTTTGGGGACATCAGTTGGCTCTAACTAGGGATATCTTTATTTCTATCATGAAGAAGAAAATAAGGATGAGATCCCAATATCTTTGGTTTTGAATCTTATCTATTGGGTATGGAGTCTTTGCAAGAACTCAATCATAAAAACTACAAAACAAGAAAACAACATGAAAGTAAAAACAAAATTAAAAAAAAGATTGAAAACTTTATTTATATACATACAGGTGTTACCTCGTTGCTCAATTATTATAGAGCTTCAAGTGTTGCCCATTGTGTTGAGTGTGGATCTTTTTAGGGCTATCACATGACCATAGGAATAAATTTCGGTCTAATTTATGCTTTCATATTAATGGTGAATTAAGGAATGTTTTTATGATACATTTTATTGCATAACTTTAGATCTAGTTTATGGTAATAGTAAATCTAGATTTAAGTGTTTTATTCCTAACAATTGGTATTAGAGCCATTAGTTTATGTGTTTTGCTGAAGTGGTAAATCATAGGAAGGATATTACCTTGAGTGGGAGCTATGGGAGAAGAGATAAAATTTAGAGTGGAAAAGTTTTATGGTAAGCATTTTTGTTTCTAAAAAATGCAAATGGAGGATTACCTATATCAGAAGGAGTTACATCTCCCCTTGGAGGGGAAAGTAAAACAACATGTGAGTATGAGTGATGTGGATTGGTAATTACTTGATAGGAAGACATTGGGAGCCATTCGGTTATGCCTTACATTCTCTATTGCATTTAATATTTTTAATGAGAAAACCATAAAAGATATCATGGATAAACTTGGAAAGTTGTATGATAAACCTTCAACTTTTAATAAAAATTTTCTTATGAAAAGATTTTTTAACATGAAAATGTCTAAGAATAGTTCAATAGCTAATCATGTAAATTATTTTAATATGGTTGTAAGTATTCTCACTTTAGTTGGAATCAAGTTTGATGATGAATTTAGAGCTTTGTTAATATTATGTTCTTTGCCTAATAGTTGAAATATTTTTGTTATGGTTGTGAGTAATGCAGTCCCTACTAAGGGAAGCTTAAATTTTGAGGATATTATAGGTGTGATCATTAGCAAGGAGATGTAAAGGAAAAGCACAGGTGAATCATATTTAGGTAATTATTTATCCATTGATACTTGAGGGAGGAAAAAGGACAAGAGCAAAAACAACCGAGGAAATTCAAAAGGTAGATCTAAGTTCAGAGCTAGATCCAAGATGAGATGTTGGCATTGTGGGAAGAGTGGACACTCAAAAAAGGATTATTGGTCACTTTGAGATAAGAATGCCAATGAGGAGGAAATGAACGAGGTAAATGTGACATCAGGTAAATCATGTCAAGATACCTTAATTATTTTTATGGATAGTATTTTTGAGTCTTGGGTATTAGATTCAGGGGCTTCTTTTCTTGCCACCCCACATAAGCATTATTTTACTAATTATGTTCAAGAGGATCTGGACATGTATATCTTGGTGATGATGAACCATGTGAGATAGTAGGGAAAGGTTGTGTTTAGGTTAAGATGAAAAATGGGAACACATGGATCCTTAAGGATGTTAGACACGTGCCTATGTTGAGATGGAATTTGGTTTCAGTGGGGTAATTAGGTAGTGAGGGATGTTCAGTATTGTTTACTAAAGATTATTGGAAAGTTACCAAAGGTACTCTTATGATTTTGAGAGGTAAGAAATTTGGTACTTTATATATGACTAGTAGTGTTGATTCTATTTACTTAGTTGCTAAAAATGGAGATGTAATTATGTGGCATTATAGGTTCAATCATATGAGCCATAAGGGCATGCAGATCTTAAGAGATAAGTTGCATAGATTAAAACATCTAGATCTAAACTTATGTGAGAATTGTTTGTATAGGAAATAGAAGAAATTTATGTTCTTGAAGGTTGGACCCATAAAGAAAGATCAGAAGTTAGATTTGGTACCCTCAGATGTATGGGGACCAACTCATGTATCTTTTATTGGTGGATCTAATTATTATGTTACTTTTATAGATGATGCAACTATAAAAGTTTGAGTTTATTGTATTAAAAATAAATATGATGTATTTGACACTTTTAAGAAGTAGAAAGCCTTGGTTGAGAATGAAACAGGCTCAAGTTGAAATGTCTCAGATTAAATAATGGAGATGAGTATTGTAGTAATGCTTTCTTTGATTATTGTTCTAAAAATGTAATACATAGGCAAAGGATGGTTCTAAGAACTCCATAAAATAATGGGGTATCTAAAAGGATGAATTAAAAAATAATGGAATGTGCTAGGAGCATGAGGTTACATGCAGGGTTGCCTTTACAGTTTTGGGTAGAAGCAGTTAGTATGATAGTATATCTAATTAATAGAAGACCTTCTATGCCTTTGGATGGAGGCATTATAGAATAAGCTTGGTCTGGTAAGAATGTTGATTATTCTTTTCTTAGAGTCTTTGGATGTGAAGCATTTGCTCTCATCAAGAAAGAGTATAAGATGAAGCTAGAGTTTAAATCAGAGAAATGCACATTTGTTAGTTATGATGAGGATGAATTTGGTTTTAATTTATGGAGCATTAAATATAGGAAAATATTTTAGTCTAGTGATGTAGTCTTTAATGAAACAATCATGTATAAGGATTAGTTATAGGAACAAGATCATGAATAGAAAGAGTACATAGTATTGGATGACATTGTGGATGGCAAAGTATCCAAGGATTAAGTTAAGGAACCTTCTACACAAGGACCCCAAATCCTATGGTAAGAAGATCTTCTAGGGTAAGAAGAGCACCTAAACATTTTTATCCTTATTTAAATTATTTATTAGTCATTGATAATGGAGAACCAGAATGTTATGAGGAAGCAATGTAGGTAAATGCCAAGTTGAAGTGGGAACAAGCCATGGATGAGAAGCATACATCTCCCATGGAGAAACAAACATGGGATTTGGTTAGGTTACCCAAGGGCAAGAGTGAATTGTTAAATAAGTAGATCTTCATGATAAAAGAAGATGATGAAGGGAGAAAATGGTATAAGGTTAGGATGGTGGTCAAGGGGTTTACACAAAAATTAGGTATTGATTTTGATGAGATTTTCTATCCTATTGTAAAAATGACTTATATTAAGACTATTCTTGGTTTAGTTGCAGTTGAGGATTTGAACTTAGTATAGTTAGATATGAAAATTGCTTTTCTTCATGGTGATTTGGATGAAGAGTTGTATATGAAGCAACCACAAGGTTATGAGGTTAAATGGAAGGAGAATTATTTGTGAAAACTAAAGAAGAGCTTGTATGGCCTGAAACAAGCTCCACGGCAATGGTACAAGAAATTTGATTTTTGTATGTTAGAACAAGAATATCAAAGGTGTCATTCTGACCATTGCATGTACATCAAACATTTTGATGATGGTTCCTTTATTATATTATGCTTGTATTTCTATGACATGTTAGTTTCAAGAAAGAAGAGCTTGTGAAAACTAAAGAAGAGCTTGTATGGCCTGAAACAAGCTCCACGACAATGGTACAAAAAATTTGATTTTTGTATGTTAGAACAAGAATATCAAAGGTGTCATTCTGACCATTGCATGTACATCAAACATTTTGATGATGGTTCCTTTATTATATTATGCTTCTATTTCTATGACATGTTAGTTTCAAGAAAGAAAATACAACATATTTATATGCTCAAGAAACAACTTAGTGACTCCTTTTCTATGAAGGATTTGGGTGCTACAAAATAAATCCTTGGTATGAGGATTTCTCATGGAGGAAGTTGATCTTATCCTAATCAGAGTATGTAAAAATAGTCTTGGAAAGGTTTAGCATGTTGGATGCTAAATATATTGGTACTCCTTTCGTAGGCCACTTTAGATTATCAAAGGAGTAATGTCCTAAGATAGAAGCTAAAAATATTAAGATATCCAAGGTACCTTACTCATTGGTAGTTGGCAGATTGATGTATGCCATGGTTTGTACTAGGCTAGATATTACCTAAGTAGTGGGAGTTGTGAGTAGGTATATGAGTGACCAAATTATGAGCACTGGCAGGTAGTGAAATAGATTCTTTGGTATTTGAGAGGAACCATTGATTTTGAATTATGTTATGGTTGATTAGATATGGAAGGGGATATTGATATTAGGATAAGTATGATAGGATATATATTTACTATTAGATATACATTAGTTAGTTGGATTTCCATGATATAAAAGGTTATGGCTTTGTCAACCATGGAGGCAGAGCATGTTGCTACCATGGAGGCTACCAAGGAGATGATTTGGTTATAGGAGTTGTTTTGAGAGTTAGGGCATGAGCAAGAAGTTGGGAGACTACACAGTGATAGTTAGAGTGTTATTCATTTGGCAAATAACTCTGATTTCCATTCAAGGATGAAAGACATTCAATTACATTATCACTTCATCAAGACAACTTTTTAAGAGAACTTGGTGAAGATGGAGAAGATTCATACTACCCAAAATCCTGTAGATATGATGACTAAGGTGGTCACATTGGATAAGTTGAGACTACATTCAGATTTGGTTGGCCTTAGTGGTCATGGATCAGTGATAGATTTTATTCAGGAGAAACAGTCTCCAAGTGGGAGATTATTGAGTGTGGAGCCCTTTGGGGCTATCACATGACCATAGAAATAAATTTTGGGGGCCTAAAGAGCTCCAAGGATGTGGAGGGAATAATTTTCATATTCTCCACATGTGAGTGAAATATTCCTTGTATTCCTAATTTCTATGTATTCCATATTTCATGGAGTTAGTTGTTAAATGCCTTTTCCCATGTTGACTTCCTTGTTTTGAGGAATCTAGTTATTTTTTAGAAAAGGGAAATCCTTCTTTATTGAGTGGAATTGGTTGAGATCACATGTTTTTGGGAAAATGTGCCCTTAGAAGATGGAGAGATGAATATGGTGAATTCCTCCTTAGGAGAGATTTTGGATAAGCTTGATGAGGTGGAGGAAGGTTGTCACATGTTGGATAATGCTTATATTGGATAAACATTGCATATTTGCTCCTCCTTTTATGGATTTTCTTCATTTTACTATAAATATAGGGTGTGGTGTGGCCTTTAGAGATTTATGGTTTGTTTACAAGGTATGGATTTGAGGATTAGAGTCAAAGTTTAAGTGTTTTGTAAAGTGTAGGTGTTCATTATAGGGTGTGGTTTAGCAACTTGTGAGATACAACATTGTGCAGGTGTAGTTGAAAGTGCAAATTTTTTTGCAGCACTTTCTACAAGATATTTTTCTAGCTCTATGAGAGTTCATTATAATCTTGTTTTAGATTACTGATTTATTTGAGAACTTTCATTGGTGGATGTAGCCCATATTGGGTGAACCATGTTAGATAAGTGTTATTATCATCTTGCTCTCATTTATGCTTTCATATTAATAGTGAATTAAGAAATGCTTATGTGATGCATTTTATTGCATAGCTTTAGATCTAATTTATGATATTAGTAGATTTGGATTTAAGTGTTTTATTCGTAACACATTGAATGGTAGTAGTAGTATAATCCCATCCTAATAAGCTAGGATGAAGCTATCTTTTTCAACAATGCTTTTTATAGTAAAGGGCCCTTTCCACAAAGAGTCAAATTTGCCATGATTTCCTTTTTGTTCATTATATTTATCCCATAAAATAAATAAATCATGAAATTTAAACTACCTATCCTAAGCATTTTTATCAAATATCTTCTTTACTTTCATTTGATGATCAACCAATCAGTCAACAACTTGAACACAAACTTCTTGCAGTTCAATGAGAAACATGATTCTCCTATCTAGTAAACCTTGATAAGTAACATATTCAATGGCTTTAGAAAATTACTGATCCAGGGAAAACTTCAAGATCATAAAATAACACAATCATATAATGTTATCTTTGGGAAGAGATGTTTTATTGATCATGAAATTGTAGAGAACATATACTTATCTTTGGGAAAAGATGTCTGATCTCCTTTTCAAGATACATCTATTTTTATACGTACTTTGAAGGTAGGAAGAGGATGTGGAAGGTCATTGATCTTGAGGGAGATGAAGTGGTTTGAATTCCATGATTTACAACATTACAAAATTCAAGAAATTACTATTTTTAGAAACTTACTATTTTTAGACTACACTATTAAAATTGAAATTTGGTATACTTATATTAGGTTTTTAGGGGTCAAAAACCATTGAGCATAGATATATTCCACCTCACATGTTCTCCTTATTATTATCTTTCCAATGGTTTAAACGGGGAGTCAAACAAAGCTATGATGCAAAAGTTATGGCTCTTAGAAGTTTTTCCACCAATTGGGGTAGAACCATCACCCAAATTGTCGCCTGAAGTGTCACCTAAAGTTTTTCCGAGATAATTTTCAAAGTAGGAAACTCTATAGTTATTAGTATCTCAAATTTTATTCCATATATAAATTGAAAAGGAGACATACCTATGGATTTATTTGGGGTGATCTTGTCAACCCACAATGCATCAAACAAATTCTTATGCCAAGTTTATTGATTATTATGCACTAGCTTATGAATGGTGGTCATCAAGTTTTTGTTACTTGACTTATCTTGACCATTTCCCTAAGGATAGTGATTTTAAGCATGAACCAAGTCTATTCCATATGAGTAACAAAAAATAGTTAGTTTTATTGAGGAAAAATTGGCTGCATTATCTTTTACTATCTTATGTGGGACACCAAAATTTACTACAATTTTATCTTTGATGAAGTCACATATAACCTCAGAAGTGGCATGTTTAAAAGTAATGTCTTCCACCCATTTTATAAAATAATTAGTGGTAGTCAAAACATAGCAATGTTTATCACTTGAATAAGGATTCAACATACCAATGAAATCTATGCCCCATTAATGGAAAGGTTCATCAATAACCACTAGTTTTAGAGGCAAGGCTAGCAACTTGAGTCATCCTATAAAATGGTAACATGCCTAAAACTTAGCAACCCAGTTGAAGTATTTTGAAATAGAGTAGACTGGAAGTACCTAACTCATAAATTTTTGTGTGCTATGACTCTTGCTGAGAAGTGACCTCCACAAGCCTTGTCATGAAACTACTCTAATAATCTTGCTTGTTGCTCTTTGTCCACACAGTGAAGGAAAACACCATCAATTCCTCTTTTGTACAAATAATTATCCTAAAAGACATAATCCTTTGACTTTATCTTGATGGTACACTTTTCCTTATGTGTCAGATCAAATAGGCATTCTCCATAAGTTTGGAAGTAGGCAATCTTACTGTACCACTCATCCACTTGATTAACAAAGAGCACCATTAGTAAATATCCATCTAATTCAGCTTAGAAAGAAGATGTTGATGTATTTATATCATTATATTTTATATCTATGATCAACTAAAATAAGCCTCTTCCTCTCATTAGCTTCATAGGTTTGATGTCAAGATCAAAATCTTACACCTTAGCTACCCAAGTACCTCTCAGTAAGCCTAGCTCTTGATGTGTTAGAATTGACTTGACTATAGTATTAGGTGCATAAAATTTAGTATGTGAAGATAAAATGTAGTACTTGAAAAATTTAAAATCTTTGATTATAGAAAATTCATGTTTCTCCATCTATTAATACTTCAATTTGAGCTTTTCAATGGCTAGCTCATGAAATCTACAAGGGATTCAATTTCTTCATCATTCTTCTACAAAAGTATAGCTGACATGGTATGCTAGGAGGAATAATAGTAAAGAATGAATTCTTTATTGAAATCAGAGGAAACCAACACTAGTGATTTAGCTATATCATCCTTAATTCTTTCAAATGCCAACTTGCCTTCAACATTCCATTTTAAATCTTTTTTCTTTTTCATCATATAAGAGATGTGGTGTGTCACCTCAGCAAAATCAAGAATCAATCTTCTAAGGAAATTGACCTTACTAAAGAATGAGTGCACTCATTTCTTGGATATTGGCATATGTAAACTCTAAATAGATTTGACTCACTCTAGATCAATTTTTGTCCCCTCTTTTGAGACTATGTGACCAAGGAGTTTTCCTTTAGTCATAGCAAATATTAATTTTTTGGGATTCAGGGAAATCCTGTGTCTCCTACATTGGATAATAAATTATTATAGATCATCTAAGTGATTACCTCTCTTTTTGGAGAAGATAATTAAGTCATCAAGGTATACCACAATAATTTTATTCTTCAAATGAGAAAAATGCAAATCCATTGTCCACTGAAAATTTTCTCCAACAGTTATAAGCCCAAAAGGTATTTTTTAATAAGCAAGCATCCCCCATGGTGTCGAGAAAGCTATTTTGTATTGATCCTCCTTAGCTATTTTTATCTAATTATATCCTAAAAATACATCCAACATGGATAAAATATCTAAACTTGTAACTACTTGTAAGGTGTGATCCATAATGGGCAATCGGTTATTGTCTTTCAAAGAGGCTTGATTTAGATTGCAAAAATCAACACATAAGCATATTTCCCCATTTTTATTTCTCACTAGAAAAATATTTACTAGCCATTCTAAATGATGGATTGGATAGATGATCTTATTATTAAGAATCTTCTTTATTTCAACATAAATAATACCTAAAATAGTTGGGTTATGGATGCATAACTTCTACTTGAAAGGCTTCACCTCTGGTTGGAGTGGAATATAATGTTTCACCTCATCTAGATGGAAGGATTTGAGGTCTTTAAAGACCAAAAAAACACATAAATATACCTTTTAATAATCTTGATGAATGTTTCCTTTTTTTTCTTGAGAACAACACTTGCCAATTTTGACCATCCTAGGCTCTTCTTTGTTGCCTAGGTGAACCTGTTGAACTTCTGAGGAAGAACTATCTCCATATTATATCTTTTTCTTCAAAAATTTATCATGTTTGTCAAATATTTATTCTAAAGAAACTAATCCTTTAGGAATTTTATTTCCTTTTATATAAATTATATCTTGACTATGAGTAAGTTCAAGGTTAGTGATACCTGTTATTATCTCGCATGGATGTGAACTAATTCTTTCAGAGTAAAGTCCCTCAAAGTTATCTTAATGCTCAAGAAATATAGTTATTTGTTTATCATCATTGAAAATTTACCACTATTCAACATTATCTAGGACTTTTAGAAGGTAGACCATCTCTAATTTATAGTTACCTTCTCTAAAAAGTTATGGTTGTTGTTTTGGCTTGACTAGAGATGCAGTAACAAAAAGTGAATCAACTTTGGAGTTCTAATCTCAGGAACTAAACGGATTGAGAAAGTAATGAAGTTAAGTGTGGCACTAAAAACTTGGTCATATTAGTGTTTCAAATTATCTTTCTTTACTTTATGCTAGCCTCCAATTTGTCTCACTACTAATTTAGCATCCCTTTATGCTTTAAGGAGTCTTACTCCTTTTTCCTTTTGCTCGTTCAAGTCCCAAAAAGAGTGACTCATATTCAGCTATATTGTTAATGTTTTCAAACATGAGTTTGTAAGAATAAAGAAATATTTTACCATTAGGAGATATCAATACTACATAATAATACCTAAACAAAGAAAATTGTAACTTCCATCAAACTCTAATGTCCATATCTTATCATCTTCTTCTTATTCTTCCTCTAGTTATTGGATCTCTTTTCCCATTTCAAGGTAGTAAAACTCCATGGTCAGATTATTCAAAAAGAAGGTGTGACTTTAGGTCATCAGATTTAAAAACTATGTATTTAGACTTCTTTTTAGGCTCGAGTCTCTGATTCACTCCTTTGATTGGAATGTGAGCACATGACCAATCCATATTTACTTCTCCAACCAAATCCTTGCACAAGTTTCTACTTAGAAACATACCATAAGAAATATGAATGTTTACTACAAGAATTGTCATTTTGAGTCTTTTATCTAGAAAGACTACCAAGACTGCTTGAGCATATTTGATCTATCTAATCAAGAGAAATTATCTTTCCATAGATTAATATCTACCTATTGTCTTAGTCAAAGTGATACCAAGATCATCAGCCACCTTTAATGGCATTACATTATCTAAAGCTCTAGAATCTAGAATGTAGTTGCTTAACTTATAACCATTAATCAAAAGAAAGACATAAAATGGCTCTATCCTTTTGGATGTAGAAGTAGGTATGGGTGAAGTAGCAATAACATTATTCTAGGAAATAAACTATTTAGGAGTAGGCAAGATACATTTAAAGGCATTGGATGAATTATTTGAATGTTTATTTTAAATTTATTTGACTAATCTATTCAACTAATCTAGGTAAGATCTCAAGTACTCAGCTTATGACATTTGAATTTTGGTTTTCTTTATATGGTCAATTATGTCAAAAGAGGGAATATAAGTAGACAAAGGACTAAATTTAGTAGTGTAAGTTATTGGCTTATGAGTCTGAGAAGAAGAAGTTGTGTACTTATCTTTAGGAGCCAAAGAAGAAGTTAGAGGATTACCTCTCTTAAGAATCCTTACATCTATTCTAGAATCTCCTTTATCTTTCCATAGTTCTTTAAAAGATTTCTCACTAGCTTGTTGAGTTTTTGACCTTATAAACACTGTAAATGAATGACTATGATCTTCTTAATATGATTTTTCATAATCAATTTGAGATTGGTATTCTAGGTAACCAATGTTGGAGTCACCAAAAAGATCCACAAATTCATTTTCATCACCAAAACTTTGATGAGTATCATCAATTATCTAATATTTCTCACTCATCTCAACATGATTTCTTGGAGCATCTTCAATGGCCAATATTTGCATAGGACAAGAAATATGGTTCCTATTCTCATTATTAAAATTTTATGTAGGTAGATTCCTAGTAGGAACTGCATGAGTACCTTGATCAATTTGTCTTTTGACTTGAAAAAATTCATTAGCCAATTTTTGTAATAAAGAATTGGTAGTTTATGATGTACTTGAAGTATAAGAGTCTCCTTTAGAAGTTTTTTTTCTTGATCTTTCCATCTATTATCAAATCATCTTCAACCTCTATAACAATATTTTGAGCTACTACTAAATCAAGTAATCGTGCTATTCATATCTAATAATTAATTTTTGGTAACTGGGTGTTGATGAAGAAATAGTTTTGATTATACCCAATGGGTAGTATAGCTTGAGGAATTTTATAGAGCATTCTATTGAACTTAGCAATAAAGTCATGCATGTGTTCATGTGGTTCCTTCTTGAGTTGAGTCAGTTGAGTAAGCAGTATGTGTGAATCTTCAACAACTTTGAATCTCTTTTCAAACTAATCACATATGGTATCCCAATTTACTATAGTGTGAGGAGGCAAATGGTAAAACCATTCTCAATCTAAATCATGCAAGGTTTGAATGAAGAGTCTAACTAAAACATAATCATGTTCAATGCCAATTACTCTGTAGGCTACAAATAAGGTAGCCAAGTGCTCATTTGGATTTTATTTTCCATCCCTAGTGAACTTATAAAAATTCTTTCTTGATCCTTTTGGTAAGTCATGGAGAGGTGGAGTCAAATTTAGAGGTCCAATTTCTACCCCTCAAGGGATATGAAATGGTTGCATCATTCCTTTAAGAATGAGGAACTATGGATTAGTAGGTTGAATTATTCCTAAAGAATTATGTTATATCTAATTTATGGGAGTTGGTGTTTGTCTCACATGTGAGAGACTAGCTCTTCGTGTTCTAGCTTGAATAGGAAAACTGAATTTGAACTACTCTTGCAACTCAAAAAGATTGTCTATTTGGCCTTGAGCTCTCCTTGCTTTGGTAAAGGGTTGATTTACCAGTTTGAATTGTAGAAGTTCTTCTGAAGATAACTCTTAGCGATTTTGATTTATCGACAAAGACGTGGGTGGTGGTTAATAGTCATGCAACATATTCAAGGCAAATAAAATGTTTAAATAAAAAGACATGTAGTAAATATAGTAAAAGTGATGTGTCTTTGTTTGGAAGGTGGAGTTAACTACAACAAGGCCACATTTTACTCAGAGGTGTGTAACTAGCCCTACATGTAATATTAAGAGGGAATAGTTTGAAACACACACAAATTATGAGAAATTGAATATTAACTACATCTAACTCAACTTGAAGGAATAATCTATTTTTAGATCTGGGAGTTTAGCTCTTCATTCCCTAGCGGAGTCACTAAAAATTGTTGGCTAGATATTTTTTAAGTTAACAAAATTACCTAGGCAGTCATGGGATTAAATCCCCTTTCATTTAATGATGAAGCTCACATAAAATTATGTCTACTTACTTCTAATTTTCTATTACTCATAGTTATCCATAAATTATATAGATTGTGTGCAAGTTGATTTGTTTCTGGGGTATTACTTTAATCACAGTGTTCATCAACCCTAACAAGGTGATTTTACAAGTAAGTAGCTGTTTTAGAAAATGTGTAAAGAAACTTTGGAAAATCAAGAGTGGAAAAATAGAATGTGTGGAGAAAAAGAAGTTGTACTTCATAGTAAGTAGTTTTATAGATATTATTAATCTACACAAATAAATAAACATTCAAGAGATGACAATATTTTTAGCAAATGACTAAGAAAGACTAGAATTCACATTCAGATTAAATATAACACAAAGTTTACCATTTTAATCTTCACAAATCCACCAAATATCTCCTAAGATGCAAAGTTCCACAGAAAATAACTTCTTTCTCATTCACTTAGAACCAATTTCATATAATAAAATTCTCAAAAATCTAAACACAAAGTTTTAGATAGCTTTAATTCTCTTGCCTTAGTTACAATTGTTATAAAAAAATTATCCTCAGTCATGTAGGTCTTCACTTATATTTATACAAAAATAGATGACAAATTTAAATAGGAAACAAGTTCTTCAAAACCCATGTGTGACATGCAATAACTAGTGACATGTAGTGCTTCTTGGTCTTATTGTTTGGATTGAATACAAATAATTTGTATGTAGCACAAAGTTTGATTAAATATTTTACTTTTACAATATAAATTTAAGTAATGACATTTTAGCCAAGTTACTTGAGTTTTATAATTTTACAAAGTTATATACTTCAGCAAGTAACTCTATTAAACGTTTTTACTTAAAAGTAATTTCTGCTAACAAAGTTATTTTACAAAAAAAAATGAATAGAATGGAATAAAGTGGGAAGAAGGAAGAAGAAATTGATGGAAATAAGAGAACTAATAATCATTCCACTTCATGGACTTTTGATCTACATTTTTATATGTACTTGATGTGTTGAGACATCATTAGCTATATTTTTACATCATCGAGTTTAGCTAGTGATTATCTTTCTTTCCCAAATCTCAACAGTCCTTATCAATTCTTCTACTATGATATTTTATATTTTTGATTCTTGGCTCAAGTCTTTTTATCTCCTATTGACATTTGATTAACTCCTTAATAGACTTGACTATGAAAGACGTTATAAATTTGTCCATCAGTTGCTTGAATTGCTCATATAACTACTCAAATGTCCTTAGAACATTATCAGACTAGATACTAGTAAGACCAAAAAATAAATCCTCTAGATTTGTCTTTGCATTGTGTGTTTCTTCTTCCAAAATTTTCATTTCTTCACACATTGCTTGTAAAATATGCATACAAAAAGACAAGAGATATTCTTCTTCTTTTATTTTATTTATAGATCCATTGGGAGCAATCTTTTCCTTAATCAAAATTTTCTCATTCAAATTAATTTGTATTCAAAGACTTTCCTGTTGTAACTCAAAAATGCCATTTTCATTATCTATCTCTTTCATTATTACCTTTACCTCTACGAATTTCTTCAAAATATCAGCATGAGCACCTAGAACATTTGGGAAGAGATTATGAGCAGTTTGATGCATCTTCTCAATCCACTTATCAACAACCTTTGATTTATATTTATTCTCTTATACTTCTATAATTACTTGATGAGTAAATACAACCTCTGAAATTAATGGATGTTGAGGAGAAAACTTTGCCACCTTGGCAATTATTTCACATAATTTGTCATTTTGTTCTTTCAACTTGGCCTTGATTGCCTTTTCTTCATCCAACTTCTTGAAAAGAGTATCAATCAAGGTTTGTGTATCTTGATTTAAAACTTCTATGATTACTTCTTTGAGGGGTATATTTTAAATTGTTAAGTCAATTTTAGTGACTTCTCCTTTACTCATTCCCTATGGTGGAACTGATATCTCAGTAAACTTCTACCCTGTAGGGTCAATTATTAACTTTGAAGTTACCTTGGTAGACTTAGGTTTTTTTCCTTTCTTGTCAAGAATTTTCAAGATTTTAAAGTCTATCTCTTCAATATTTATCACTTCTTTTAAATCTAGAGTTATCTGCAAAGCCAACCAAGATGAGAAATCTATACTAGTTGTTAGGGTGTGGAGCTAAAAGCTTCAACTGTTTGTAGACACGAAGAAGAGGATGCTGAAGAACCAGAGGAACCAGCATTGGCAGCATGATCGACATCGGTCACAGACAGTGGAGAAGGAAATCGGCGATGACAGAGAGTCGATTGACGTCGGCAACACCAGGCAAGCAGGGACCGGCATCGGTCGCCTGTGCGGTCTATAACTGTTGTTGACGAACAGTCAGTTAAGTGAAGCGAGTGTTTGCATGTCAAAGGACTAATTTAAGTCATGAGCTGCGTGTCTAATTATTGTAGTTAGATTTCTATTTTTGTAACCATGGGATTCTATTTAAAGACCCATGAGGCATGTATTGTAATGATCAAGTAAAAGCATTGAAGCAAGCAAGGTCAAGGAGATCTACAGGTGTAAGGTCAAGGAGATCAGCTGAAGCATTTAAGGAGGGATAATAACTCAGGCTATAGAGTTGTTGTGTTGAGCAAGAGAGAGAGGGAAGAAGGTCTTGAGGTGTGGCAAGCCTTTGAGGTGGAGGAAGAAGTGGCATCTTCCTTATTGTATTTTCTTCTAGTAATATTTAATACAAGTGTGTGTATTGTCTCTCAAATTCTTTGTTGTCTCAAGTTTCTAGTTACTTTATCATTCTGGTATAATTCCATGTTTAATTGCTCATAAATAAGTAATCAATTGTGCTTCCGTTGGATAAGGGGTCACCTAACTTCTTCATCCAACTTCTTGAAAAGAGTATCAATCAAGGTCTGTGTATCTTGATTTAAACCTTCTATGATTACTTCTCTGAGGGGTATATTTTAAATTATTAAGTCAATTTTAGTGACTTCTCCTTTGCTCATTCCCTATGGTGGAACTGATATCTCAGTAAACTTCTACCCTGTAGGGTCAATTATTAACTTTGAAGTTACCTTGGTAGACTTAGGTTTTTTTCCTTTCTTGTCAAGAATTTTCAAGAGTTTAAAGTCTATCTCTTCAATATTTATCACTTCTTTTAAATCTAGAGTTATCTGCAAAGCCAACCAAGATGAGAAATCTATACTAGTGGAGGTGTATGAATGAGTTACTATTTGATACCGATTGTTTCTCACCACTAGCTCTTGAGAAAAAACCTCTTGGGCCTCTATCTCTTTTTGGATCTCTTTCTCTAAATCATTTTCAACTTCTTAATTTCTATTTATTTTTCCCTATCAGCTTCCTTTTCTTTCTCTACCACTTTATCCACTACTACTTCCTTCTCCTTGGGCTTGTCTACAATTTTCTCTATCACTACTTTTGCCTCTTTTTTTTCCTCAGATTATCTCCCTTTTATTACCTCTACTACTTCTTTCTCAAGTTAAACTTCTTATATATTTTCATTAACTACTTCTTCCATGGCTTCCTTTTTAGGCTTAACTACTTCTTTTTGCTTTTCTTGTTGTTCTTCCTAAGATGGGGTCTCCTCTATGGTAGTTACTTTTTCTGGCTCAATCTCCATGTTGGGTTGCTCTTTTGAAGGAGGTGAAGGTGTAGAAGTAGGTGGAGAAGATGAATTGGATATTTATATTTTACCATAGAATAGGTGTCATCACATTTATTTTTAGCTTTAAATTCATTTTTATCACTTGGCTACTTTCTCCTTGTACCATTTCTTTCCTCTCCTAACTTACATGAGTGGTCTCCTTCATCAACTCCTTCTTACAGTAGCCTTTATTAAGAAGCCACGTAGAAGTCATTTCTAAAAAAATTGAATTTCTATCTGAAATAGTCGTATCTTGATTTTTATAAAAAACAATCACTGGAAGCGAGGCACTATTTCCCCCTGCTACATGAAAAACATCACTAGTTACAATTCCATCATCTTCCATATCCTCAAGAATTATGGCTAGATCAAAAGCATGGATTTTTTCAATAGTCAATCTACTATTCTCCCTTCTTATCACATCAAATTCATCTCTACAATTAGTCCAAAAATCTTTAAGTGTAGAAATATACATATATTTTAGAGAAACTATATTTTGAGCCACCCCTCTACAATCAAAATTAGCTCTGGCCTCAAAATGTGTTTGGGTGTAATGATGATACATCTCTTTTTGCATATTTTTGGCCTTGTAAATACTTGGGCAATGGTAATGACCAATTAAAATAGGAAAGTTGATATCTGGGAAGTGAGTTTTTGACTATAATTCATGTAATTCAATAAAATGCCTACATAATTCCATGAAAATCCCCTTATCACTTGGGTATCTAGGCAACTTGATAGGTGTACCTGATAAACCCCCAACTCTAATGTATGTAAAGTCAAGGAATTAAATGAAAATGCAACCAAAATATGAAACTACATCCCATGCTTCGTATGATACTCTTTTGTGCTTCAGAGCCACATTCAATTTACAAATGAGTTCATAAAAGAATCCATCATTTACTACCTTATAGTGTTTTTAATACTCAAAAAGAACTAATTGAGGATAATACTCATAAATTGGCATAGTTGTTAATGTGCCTTTTGTATTTATCCTAAAAAAGGCTCCACTTGAAGTTTTTGCATACACCAGATAATAAGTCATTTTGAAATCAAAAGTCTATAATACACTACTGAACTGCTAATCTATGTTATCACTTATTATCCTTGCCCATTTAAACATAGCAGAGCTCCTGGTCACATCAATGGCTTTGATGTAGGCATATATATAGGGTGAGAAACATTTGGTGTTCTTATCTCCATTGATTCTAGATAATAATTAAATAATGTCATCTAATTCTTGAACAAAGTTTGATCTTACTATCTATTTTGGGAACCTTGAGGCTTGTTTCACTTTCTTCAAGTAGTTTGTATTAATTATCTTGATGCACTCTATTATCTTAGTCTCCCATTGCCTCTTTACTTTCTCCATATTTATATCAATTATTTTAGAAGATGTTGGGATCTTTAAATAGTAGTTAAGATATTGAACATCTAATCTTATTACTACATTTTCATCAACATCTCTCACAATCCTAGTAAGGGAGTCATAGTAATTGTCACATGTTATCACAAATTTGGGAAGTTGAGCAAAACTTGGGAAAGCTTTAGCTTATAGAATTACACTATTAGTTATGGCTTTCATGAATGGAGTCTTAGTTATAGCTTTGGATCTCTCTAGTAGCTCTATCATATACACATATCCCATATGTATATCACTTATCTCTGTTAGCTTGGGAATGATGCATGAGTCAATAGGGTATCCCTTATGCTCATACTTCATTTTTGGTTCTTTATATTTGGCCCTCTTAGATTTTGATTTACCTTTCCTGATTTAATCTGGAATATCTTCAAGTGCCAACTCTAGGACTTCTTCAATTTGTGTTTCTTGCACTTCTAGTTCATCTATTTATTCTTCTAATCTTTCTAATCCTTCTAACCCTAACATTGGTTCTGATTAACTCTAGAATAATTTGATAAATGCCTTTAAACACTTATTAAATATGTAATTAGTTTAGAAAGGGTGAGAAAAGAGTCAACTTATTGTTTTTACAGTACTTCTAAATAAGCTTTAGGTTTTAAGTAATAGAAAGTCTTGAAAACCTTAAGTAAATCATATTTAAGTAATAAGGTCTTACAAACCTATGTTGGTTTGAATAATGCTCAAATCATCAACATATAAGAATCTAGGTAGGTCACATGGAATATGTATCGATAAATATGGGGTTTTTTTAGCTTGTGACTTCATGTTTGCATTATCAAGTTACTTGGATGAGAAAACCTAAATAAGTAGTTAAGAGAAAAGAATCTATGTACTTATTGAGTAGTAATATTTAGGTTTATATAGGCTCAAAACTTTGGGTTTAATAGGGAGAGTAAATATGTTAAGAAAACTTGAGTAAGTGGTGAGTAATCACAAGTTTGAGTAAGGTGTTCGGGGGTTAGGGTTCTCAAGTACAATAACTTAGGGTCAGGAATCCAAGTGACTAATGAGTAATAGACAACCTGAGTTAGTAAGGTGCTTAAGGGCTAGTTTTCTTAGGGTAAGCAACTTATACTAGAGAACCTGAGTAAGCAACAAGTGTCGAGAAACCTAGATGGGTGGTGTTAGGTTTAGCTGCTTGGTTTTCATAGGAAGTTTGAGCTTTGAAGTATTTTGTGAGTGATTGTATTCTAAATGATTATGAACACTTTTATAAAGTTTATAACATTTAAACATGCCTAAAAATAATAGATATAAATGAATGAAACAAGAAATGGTAGTAAATGCATTCATGATGGAAAATAGAAAATAGAAAAGAGAAAAAAGAAGAAAATGATCCTCATACCTCAAGTAAAAATGGGTCAAAACTTATTTGCTCAAAAATGCTCTAAAGGCTCAAATCATGTAGCTCGGGGTTTGAAAGTGTGACAACTTGAACAAATAAATCAGATGTTAGGTGTAAAATAACGTGGATTTCCCTAATATTTACATGTGTGTGTGTGTGTGTGTGTGTGTGTGTGTGTGTGTGTGTGTGTGTGTGTGTGTGTGTGTGTGTGTGTGTGTGTGTGTGTGTGAATTGGGGACACGTGGGAAAGAGCCATGTAATCCCTTAGCTTTTTGTCAAGATTTTCAAGTTTTTTTTCTTGATTTTAGTATTTGAAGTTAAGTACTTTTGCAAACCTGATTTGGTCTAGGTCAATGAGTAGTTTGGGTTTGAAAACCTCCACTACTTTTACTTGTGGCCTTATATAAGTAAATCAACTCTAAAAACCTGATTTACTTTGGGTAGTACTCAATGGGTTTAAGAGACTTATTTACTTAGATTCAAAATAAAAGTAAATTTGTTCAATAACTCTGGTTTGAACTAAGCAGTGTAATTCAAACTTATAGGACTACTATAATTTTAAATAAGTTAAGTAGTTTGGAGAACCTGATTTGCATTGGAGATGAGACAAAACACTTTAGCTTCTTTGATCTTTTGAGGAAGATGAGTAAATGGGTTTTTTAGTGATGGCTTTAGCCAGATGTTTTCAACCTTTTGGAATAATTTGAAGCAATTAGAGGAAGAAATAAAGCAGACATAACAACTACTAAAGACTAAGGATTTATTTAGAGGACTGGCATAGTAAGGACAACTGACTCAAATAAGACAAAATGCAAAATTTTAAATAGGGGTACCCCAAAATGTTAAATTTTAGGGACACCAATTTTGGACTCAAAAATCCAAGGTAAATGTTTGGGATGAAGTAATCAACGTAATAATGCTCCGTTTAAAAAAATGGCACACACATTTTTGGGATTAAAAGTCTAAGGCAAAAATGTGACACCAAATAGGAAGAATAACACCTCTTAGGCTAAAGTGGTGTGAAAACATGTGATGTTTAATGACCCATTTTGACTTGTGACAAACAAACAAACAAATTTAGTCTCAAAACACACATGTAAATAAAATAAAATAAATGGCTCATCCTATCCCTATAAATGACATGGGTGTGCATAGCTTATACTAAAGTTTCCATTGATATACCAATAAATATGAGGAATTAAGTGTTAATACAAAAATTAAAGAATATGTGTAGGCAGATTTTTTATGACCCCCTCTATCTCTCAAGAATTAGTATGTGGCACAAACTTAGAGTGAGGAGCAATAAGAATTTAGTAATAAATTTCATGGTAAGTGGGGTTGACTAAAAAATCTATAAATTTTGAATGCACTAAATGGTCCCAAGTGTGGCTAACATAAAGTCATAATCACATCAATTGGGTTCATACCTACTAACTTAATATGCAAAGGTTTATTCCTTTGCACAATGACTTTAGTCATGTAATGCTTAATAGAGTTTGATTTTTATCAAGACTTGACCTAGGTTTTTATTATGATTAGAGAGGTTAGCTGCTCAACCCCTTCAAAATATTAGTATCATGTGTCATGATTTATATGCCCCATCATGGAGTAGGGTTGGTAAGATGCTAGGAGATTAAACCCAAATTCAATACACCTCTAAAGAACTTATGATGTGGTAATGAAATCCATCCCATAAACCAAATTCAATAAAATAAATAAATGAAAATAGAAAGACTTTAGAGGTCGCTTTTAAGTCACCCAAGTCACTCAAATCTTGGGGAGAGCATACACAACATTATTTATGATAGGTAATAAACCAAACACTTTTGGTCACCTGAGTTCCATAAATGGGGAAGGGGGAGAGCACACATGCTATATTTTTTAATTTGAAAATAAAGAATTTAATCTACAATTTAAAACTAGCTAAATAACAAACAAGAATTGAAAAATCCCTTAATATATCTAACTAAAATGTAGGTTCTTTTTAATAGCACCAAATTTAAATGTGTTTGAAATTTTTAGCCCCTTGGATTTATTTTCACTTGTAAAAATCTTGTAAATGCTAAAAGACAAATTTATTAAGTGATTTTTAAGCACCTTAACCAAATGTGGATGAATTTTAACCTTTTTTGTGAATTTTGATTTGGCAAAAGGAAAAAATGATTTAAAAATATCTCAAGATTCCTTTTTCTTGTCTCAATTATCTATAAATGAGGTTAGATTAATTTATGCTTAATTCAACATTAAATCATGCAAGTTATCTCAATAAGACATAAAAATTAGCTCTTTGGAATGATTTTACAGTTACACAATGACTGTGAACTATGAAAAATTTTAGGCATACAAAACATAGAAAAAAAGAATATAATGTATACTTATAATGAGTGATTTCATAGTTCTTAATTTTTTAAAAACTTATCTCAATGATTTCGCAATCCAACTCGCTAATTTTACAACTGTGAGAAAAACCTTTAGAAAACATAAAAAAATAGAGAGTTGTAATTTTGCTAATTACCAACAATCTTACAGTTAGACCAACAATTTCACAACCCAAAATGATAATTTTGCAACTTATAATAACAATTTTTATACTTAATCATGATTTTGCAAGTGAAAAAGATGATTTCACAAATTTTAAATAATTTCATAATTTACCCAAAAAAAAAGGAAAATACTAATATGATTAACCCACATTTATATAATAAAAATCAAACCATAATATATATTTCATTTGGATATTTTATTCACCAGATGAGATTACAATATATAGGAGAGTGGTCTCCTTTATACAAGGAGTCACAATTGGTCCACATCCCTCATATATCTCAACCTATCCCAAGAATCTCTCAACTTCTCCTTAAGACTCTCTTCCATGAGATATCTTACAAGATTTTAATTTACAAATCACATATATTAATATCACAAATAATGTTCATACTAAAATTTCCCAATATTCTTCCCCTTAGTATGAGCATGGGGAGATATACCATCCTCTATCTAAGTAGCATGCACATGTCTTGACCTTCCTTTATGCTACTTCCTTACACTTTGATTGTGGAAACAAATCAACTAAGAAATGGGAACACTATTAACCAATCATGGGAACCTCAACCAAGGTGGGAACATATATCAATCACTTGTGAACATACCAACCATGAAAAGGGGCATATATCAACAAAATATGGGAACATCAACCGAACCAATCAAAAAGTAGTGAGAACACACTTACCAAATACTTTTATCAATAACATCTCTTGCTTTAGTAATTATAGTCTATATCTCCTATACTCTCACACTTTTAGGGGATTACATTTGGAAATTCTCACTTATTACATATATGAATAAGAAGACACTTATGTTCTTATTTCACACCACTAAAAACAAGCTGAAAATTGAAAGCAAAGTTCCACTAATATAAAATGGTACCCCATCATTAATGGCTAATGAGAGGTACAATTGTCTTCCATCCTCCTTTTCCTCTAGCCTCTAGTATAGTTATCTAGTACAAAAAGTTTTCATCACTATTTTGACCAAATGGTTATTTATCATTTGAATCATTTGAATAAGTGGTTTTCAATTCCCAATCATTTTTTATTCTCTTTTTTCTAGAAATGAGAGCCTTCTCTTTTATTTTTTATTCAAGGAGATATTGTGCTCTTGGTCTGAAATATTTAACACCATGTCCTAGTTTTTTATAATAATGACAAAGAAACCTTTTTCTTGAACTCTAAGATCTATCTTTTACATACTATTTTTAACTTACATAACACATTCCTTTAGATAAATATTATTATTTTATTCATCTATCAATGAATAAATTAGATCTTCTAAGCTAGGATTTATTTTTCTCAGTGTAAAAACCATTTTTTACATGTTGTAACCTAGAGAATGAGAATAAATTAAAGATTTGCCTTTCTTGTTTGAGAATTATTTGTGTATGCAAAGTTATTTGAATATTTTTGGATGTTTTAATTCTTATTTCAGTCATGAAATTTCATTTGTGGCATTTTTACCCTTTTGGAAGATTATTTGATTAAAATAAAAGAAGTTTGTCCCTTGTATTAAAAATATCAATTATTACCTTTGATTACCCATTTGTATGAGTTTGTACTCCTAAAAATTTCAATCTACTTTTTATTATGTTGTGTTGATTAAATCAAGCATTAAAATTGACTACAAAATATTTGGTGCAATAACCATTTTTTAGTTTTTCAATTTCATTCTCAAAACTCTTTTCTCAGTAAAACCCTAGTTTACGAGCAAGATCACTAAAGAAGCAAAATTTCTATAAACTAGTAAGTTATCAGTTGAGAAAAATTTAGTGAAAGGAAACTAGCCTTATTCAAAGGTTCACTTGAATTTTCCAAGGTTTTATTTCTTGGAGGTAATCCCATTATATCATTATATTTTCACATGGTGAGCTATGACATCAAGAACAAGTGTAAAATCTATGTGATAACAATTTTTGGCATTCCCAGTGGGACCCCAAAATTACAAAGAGATTGGTGCTATTCTTAGTGAGAATTGTATGATACTCATGCAAATTTCAAAATCACCTAGCAATTCCACTAGCTTATAGATTTTGAATTTTAAGGATTATGTATGCCAAACAAATAAGCTAGATCATCTACTAAAGGTAAGAGAGCTAATTTTTTAGAATTATCATTTCCATCTAAAAGGAGATTAAAATCAGTTGTACCTTTCCCTAGAGTATATCCTATAATTTTATTTGCATATCCTTTAAGTACTCCCATCAGTTTCATACCTCCTATGATGGTTAGAAATTTAATTTTTGTATATTTCAATGGAGCTAGCCCACTCCAGTTGGCATAGTATGATGATATACCTACCTCAACTTTAAAAATCCTTTCATATTTTACTCTTGAAACTTTCACCACTCTTATGGAACACATACAAGATATTGCTAATCTTTGTTAAATCCATAATGTGGTATAATATAATATTGTAATCAAGATACTATTCTTCTCTTTCAAAGGTAAAGTCTTACAATGGTACAAAGGTTTTCCTCCTAGTTATATCCATGTTTGGGATGACCTAAGCACTGCACTATGTACTCAATTTAAAGACAAGAGTGACCACCTTTCCTTGGTTGAACAATTAATTATCATTTAAAGGTCTCCTCATGAGCACATGACTGACTTCGATTTCCATTTTCAAAAGACATGAAATAAAATTTTGATATTGGTCAATCCAACTCCAAATAATGCTTTCCTATATTACTTAAGAGCCCTGAATAGTGATATAGTTGTTATGATTCAGTCAATGGCTGACACCACATGTCCTAATGCCTATGAAATTGCAATATGGGCAAAAAATTATTTAATTCAAGTAGGAAAAATTTCCTCAAGCTGACCAATGCCTCTATTTATAGAAATACCTCCTATGACACCTATAATTACTCCAATTCCCACCACAAAAAAAGCACCAACTTTTACTCCCACTCTTATAGATGATTTATATAAGGTTAAGTCACTACTCAAGAGTTTTGGCAATGAGTTAGTAATAATGAAGAGGTAGCAATCCCAGACCTATAAGCCTTATTAGCAAGCCAACCCAACATACCAACCCAATAGGTAGCCATACCAAGGTAATTCATAACCAAAAGGTTAAAATATGTAAGTAAAACCTCCAAACATCCATGCTCTACCTACACTAGGTTCTACCAAATCTATTATACCTATTCAAAACAACCTAGCTTAGGACTATGCATGGTATTATCCTTATTCTCAACTAAATAACCAAAATAATTGTCCTAATGGTGTTATCAACCAAACCTTGATGGTGTAAGGCATATCAAACACACTAAGGCAACAAGATGAATCTACTTCCCAGTAAGTAGATACACAAGAACCTGCTTAAGGTGAGGCTACTATTTTAAACTAGCAAGAGGAGGGTTTTTTTGATGTGAATCAAGAGGAGGAATTATTCAATGGTATAGGTCTAATGGTATCCTATACACATTTAAAGAAAAAAATAATATAAATTGATCAACTCCCTAGGGTCGAACAAGTTACAACTTCCACAGTTGTACAAGAACCCGTAAAGAGAAACATAGTACAAAGGCCACCCTTGTACCGACAAGCTAGTCCAAAGAAAAAGTGCTGACTATAAATCTTATAAAAAAGGACATATATCCTACAAAGTAACTTGTAAAGGTTAATAATATCACTTTTAGTATCATTGAGCAGATGAAGAAGACCAATTTAAATGTTACTATGTGGGAAGCACTATCCATTCTAGTGCAAAGGGATTTGCTACAAGAAGCTTTGAAAAAAAATTAGATAATGGATAAATTTCCAACCAAGGGACCTAATGTTGTAATTAATTTGTGTCAACCACAAACTAATACTAAAATAATTAAAAATGGTAAGCCTCCCCCCTTTATATGTCACTCATAATAAGTAAGCATCTCAATCATAATTACATGGTAGATTCAGGGGATAATAGTTTAGTGATGCCCAAGAAAATAGATAATGCCATTGGTATAAAGTATAAACCTATAAATAAAGGTGTGGTTCAATTGGATAGGAATGTTATTCAAATAGTAGGGATAATAAAAGGGTTAAATTTCACTATCCATGCTTGTCCAAGCTTGTCAATTTCCCAAGATATCTCAGTCATTTATCTCCCCCCTTACTTTACCATTTGTCTTTCATGAGACTTCACCATAAAAATGGGAGGATATTTATTTTTGGATTAGTCTCACATGTTACTTAGGATGAGATATGTAACAAGAGTATCATTGAGAGTTGAGCCAATCATAAAATACCATATTGAGCCATATAATCCTATCCCTGTAGAAATGAATTATACACTACAAGAATAGGAAGAGGAGGATGATTATGAAGTTGAAACCCATATAAAAGAGATTTTAGACACTCATCTAGATGAATGGGGATCAACCCTCCAATTTTATCCTTATGATTATATATAATAAATAGGGTTGGGTACATATTACATTCATGAAAATGATGCAATCGTCATGAACCTAGTAAAACTAGATTAATATCTTTAAGGAATATGGTAATTATTATTTGATGGTTTAAGAAGAAATAATGGTGCAGGTATAGGTATTGTCTTGATCTCTCAATAAAATTAGAGATATTTCTATTCTTTTAGACTTTAGTTCAATTGCACAAACAATGTAGATGAATATGAAGCTTTGATTTGAGGTCTATAATTAGCCAAGGAGAGGGATCAAATCCCTACAAATATTTGGTTATAGTGAGTTTATTCTCTACCAAATGATATCCAAAAACATAACTAAAAATAATTTGATAAGATATTACAAACATAGGGTTTGGGACCAATTAGAAGACTTTACCACTTTGAACATTCAAGTGGTACCAAGAGCACACAACAAAGATGATAATCATATGGCCTTAGTAGGATCCAAATATAACCTACCTAAAGTAATAAAGAAGAAAAACAACCAACATGTAAGGTTGATAGTAAGGCCATTAGTTCTTAATAATGTGACCAATCACCAAGTCTTTAATAGTGACTAGTAAATTATCAACTTTCTGAGAGAAGAAGCTAAATTCTCTGATAGGAACCAATCAAGAATCCAAGATCAATATGGATATCAAATAATCTAATTAAAGAAAAATAAATTACCTATGGGTCTTTTTACTTTATAAAAAATCTTCAATTCAGATGATCAGTTGAAAGGCAAAAAGAGGAACATCACTATTAATGAATAAAATTGTGAGCCAGTGGTCATCTCAGAAGGGAAATAACTGAAGATAGGAAAGGTATGTAATGATTATGAAAAATAATATTTTATTGAGTTGTGTCAATAATTTGATGATAACTTTTCTTGGAGTTATCATGATCTAAGGGTGTTTGACCCTAGTTTATCCCAACATACAATAGAGCTTGATCTGAATAAAAGCCTATTAGATAGAAGCAAAGATTGATTAATCCAAAAATAGAACCCATAATGAAGAGTGAGTTATCCAAACTGATAGAGGCTAACATCATCTTCCCTATCAAGCACTTATCTTGGGTTGCTAATTTGGTTCTTATAAAAAAGAATAATGGTAAAATAAGGCTTTATGTAGATTTTAGGGATCTGAACAAAGAATCTCTAAAGGATCATTATCCCCTTCCCCCCATGGAGAAAATTCTACAAACTATATCAGGATCTGAAAGGTTCTCTTCTAGATGATTATTATAGATATAACCAAATCCTGGTGTAAGAATTAGACTAGTTCAAGACTAATTTCATCACAAAATGGAGTATATATACATACAAATTAATGCCATTTAGTCTGAATAATGTTTTTTCAACATTATAAAGAGCCATGGATATGGATTTCAAAGGTTTCATAAATGAGATGATCTTAGTATACCCAGATGATATCATTGTTTACTCAAAACATGTTGATGCACACCTAGATCACTTTAGGATTTTTTTTGAAAGTTGTAGAGAATTTGGTGTTTCCCTCAATCGAAAGAAGTGCATTTTCATATTTCATTAAGGGAAACTAATAAGACACATTATTTCAACGGAGGGTCTTATAATACAACTAGAGAGAATAAGTGTTATATCTGCATTAGCACTACCAAGCCATAAAAAGGGATTACAAATTTTTCTCAAAAAGATCAACTTTGTAAGAAGATTTATCTCAAATTTTACCTCTATGGCCAAACCCCTTACTATAATTCTCAAGAAGGGTATTATTTTTAGTTGGACACAAGGGGAAAAGAACAATCAAGTCCCTAAGGTGCTCAAATAATTTCATGATGGCTCATCCGGTGGAAATTTCTATAAAAGAATCATGGCTATCAAGATAATGAGAGGGGGATATTATTGGCATAAATTATTCAAAGATGCCCACCAATGGGAAAAGAACTACAAGAAGTGTGCTTACTTTATATGCAAGTAAATATTAGTAGCTTTCCCTCTCAGACCAATTCAAGCTGACTAACCCTTTGCTCAATGGGGATTAGATTTCATTAGGATGATCAATCCACCATCAAGTGGAGGCCATAAATGGGTCCTCATAAAAATGGACTATTTCAAAAGATAGATTGAAGCAGTTGCACTAAAATATGCTACAGAGGCATCTATCCTAGAATTCATGGATGACATAGTCTCAAGGTTTGGTGTTCCTCACACCATTTTCTTAGACAATGCCAAAGATTTTATGGGCACTCAAGTGAGTGAATGGGATGTAAATCATAATGTAGAATTTATTAATTCTTATAATTTTTACTTATATCATAATGGCTTGGCTGAGTCTACCAAAAATAACCTCATAAGAATTATCAAAAGAACAATGAAGGATAACCAAAGGATATGGCACACAAAGTTGAAATCAACATTGTGGGTTGATAGGATCACCCCTAAGAGAGCCATTGGTAGATCCCCATTCATATTGTTATATGGAAGGGAAGCTCGAGTTCCACTATCAATTGAGTTACCATCTCTAGAGCTCAATCATCAATTTGATTTGATTAATAATGATGAAATGCCATTAAGATTGGCAAAACTCATGGAACTAGAGGAAATTAAGAACTAATCAATGAAAGTCCTAGAAAAAATTAGGCTCAAACAAAGAGGACTTTTGACAAAAAAGCATCTGATAGGAATTTCAATGAAGGAGACATGTTCTAAAATGGGATGTAGACAGGGTTAAACCAGACAAACACACCAAGTTTGATGCAATGGGGAACAATCCATATATTATAACTCGGTACAAAGGAGTTAATGCATTCGAAATATCGAAGCTTGATGGATCAAACTACCTATCCTAATCAATGGGATATACCTCAAAGCTTGATTTTGAGGTTAGAATTCATTCTAAAAAATAAAATTTTGTATATAATAAGGTTAGTCATGTTTTCCAAAATAAGTGATTTCATACAAGCTAACTCCTTAGGAGTTTTTGTTTCCTTAGTTTGTTCTATTTTTTCCATATTTTATTCTTATTTAGGCAAATCCCCATTTTTTTTCACCATTTAAAGTGTGTTAAGCTTAAAATTACTCCATGCCCAATGAATTAGAAGGCTACTGAAAAGAAACTAATTTTCAGACAATCATCCCATAGAGGTCTCCAAAAATGTTGATATTTTTGTCCCAAAAATATCAAAATATCAAGTACCCTAAGGGAGACCCCTTAATTTTTTTCAAAAATACCTTAAATTGATCCAAAACACCCATTTTTCTAACCTTGTAGAATTTGGAGATTAGACTGCAATTTACAATTTATAAAATTGCAAATTGCATCCTAGACTCTAGATCTTATAATGTATTAGCTAGTGGAATCTAGAGATTGGACTATAATTTATAAATTTAAAAATTGCAAATTGCTTCTCAGACTCTAGATTCTAAAATGCACTAGCCAATATAAACTAGAGATCTGATTATAATTTACAATTTTGAAAAAATTTAAATTATAGCTAAACCTCCACTTCCCACAAATTGAGTACTCCACATAAATCAGAACTTAGACTATAATTTATAATTTTGTAAAATTAAAAATTGTAGTTAGATTTCTAATTCCCATGTAACACTCCATCTAGAAACTAGTACTTGGAGAGCAATTTATAATTTGCAAAATTGCAAATTATTTCTTGATTTTTGCCTTCCCATTTTTAAAGGGGCAACCTAGCCTAGTCCACAAAATTTGAAGGTCAACATGCAATTAGTAAATTTTAAAATTTTAAAATTGCTTGTAGGTTTTGGATTTTTGCTAACAACCATCATTAGAGGATTAATTATAGGGGTCTATATAAAGCAAATTAGGGATTTTGATTAGTCATTGTTTAATCTTGTTAATTACATTTTAGAGATCCTACCTTGAATTATGAACTCAACCTCAAGCCATGATCTCACCTCACCTTTAACCAACCAATCCATGACCTCAAGCCACACCACGATGCCCTTTGACTCCTACAAAATATTTCTTAGACCCCCCTTATGTTTTAATCCATGTTTTTTTACAAAATAACACTTGCCTTCCATTTTTTCTTAAAAAATTAGTTGCAGATTAAGTTTTTCATTACTTTCTTAGAATGTTTTAGTGTTTTAGGGTTTCTAATTATGGTATCTCAGGCTCTATTATTATTTTATTTTCTTACAAGTCATTTTTTCAAAGTTTTTATGTGCACTAAGACCTAATATTTCTCCCAAAATTCACATTAAAAACTTAGGGTTTGTAATTCATAGCCAAGAGAATATACCAGTGGATATTCCCAAAGCTAGGTGAATATTACTTATAAAATCCCTTCATAATCCCTATGTACTTTCAACCTATAATTTATAACTTCAAGCTTCATGGACTTCTCTATTAGTTCAAATACCTCCAAGTTCTATCGACTTCTCTATTGCTTCAAATAACTCTAAGATCCATAGAGTTTCTACCTGTAATTCACACCTCCAATCTTAAATATAGATTTCAACCTAATTTTGTAGCTCTACTTTCCCATGGACTTTTTGCCTACATAGAACAACTCCAAGTTTCACTAGATTTTCCACCTACATCTATCACCTACAAATCCTAACAACTTTTATAGTTGGTTTTCCCTCAGTATTCTCTCCAAAATATATGTCTGGGAAAGAGATGAAATTTAATTCTAAAGGACCCGATGTCACTCTCAGTATAGAATACAACACAACTAAGATTATAGATACAAACTTATGTCACATTAACCTGACATTAGGAACATGATCAATTCAAAATTCAAGAATGACTAGATCAAGAGCATCTATAAATTTAGACTACCCTAAGTAGTAGCTTTCCCCCTAATCATGCAAAGCCCTGAGATGGTACTTACACTAAAACAACATTATGATGCTAATAAGAGAGAGGTGTTAAATGATAAAGGGAAAAGGATTCTAAATATGGACCCATATTTCATTGACTCCATGTTTGTGATACCATAGTTTGAGATTTATTTAGATATAACTCCAGAATCATCCAAAAAATTATTTCAAGATAACAACATTGGATGCTAGAGAGTGATGAACAAATAGTGGCTAAGGATCCCTAAGGTTACATGCACTATATTTCCTAAGACATTGGAAAGGATTGATTTCAAATATGAGGTAGGAGATATAATCATATTATTGCATAAGATCACTGGTAGCCCTAATGTAAAGAGATTCCAAGATTGGATGTATTAATATATATGGGTCATCCATGAGAATAAACAATAAATCCATTGGGCATAACTTATCAGTAACTCCCTCAACAAGTATTTGATGGAGGTACAAACTAGAGGAAAAAATTATATGACCTCCTAATATATATTGGCCAAAGGGAGAGCTTTCTCAGGGCTCAACATTATAGCTAGTGAGGCAAATCAAGTGTTTAACTATTACCCTAACCTAAATCTTGAGGTAAGAAGAGAACACTTTATAATATTGAATGATGCATTCATCTACTATATCATAATACTATTTGACAAGGAACTAGAGAGAAGGTGATTCTATGATATAGCCACTAAAGAGATCACCTAATGGGGTTCCTATTTCATCTAATTCCCCACCTACTCCTACATCAGGGTATGTAGAGTTAGTGGCTACCCTTACACCCTTCCAAAATATATGAGTGATAAATGGGCATTGATGGAGATAATGAGGCAACTTGTTGAGACTCACAATTTATTATCCAACAAACACAAGTTGGGAATTCATTTCCCAGTCAATATAGGTAGATACACATACCCCTCCTTAGCAAAAATCAATTGTGCCAAGGTAGTTATACATAGATGACCATAAGAGATTTGGAGTAAAGACCATTTTATGATGTTCAAGGAAACATCACTAGCATGCTAAGAATATCTACATATTCCCTTGTTTCCTACTTTGAATATTATTGGGAAGATTTAGATGATGAAGAAGAAGTTAGATTGAGGGACTATTTTAGAATGACCTTGGATTAGGTCAAAGATTTTGAATTAGCACTAGTACCTAAGGAGTTAGTGGATGATGAATACCCAATTTACAAGTTTTACCATGATAGTAAGATATACTTGTAACCCCTTCTGTCAGTAAGTTAAAATTGCCCATGTGATCAATAGAACACTCAACTAGCTCAGGAGTACAGGGGCTCAAGTAACCAAAGAAACAATAAGTATCATTAAAAAACTAATGAAACTTAAGCAATAAAGAGTTACAACATCAGTGAAGGGTCCTAGGGGTGCATTAGTATAATAACCAAATAGTCTAGTGATCTCTCATAAAATAAACAATAAATCAAAGGCTAAGAAAGGACAATCAAGTAGTCAGGGTGAAGAAATAGACCAATCGATCATCATTTCATCTAAAGACATAGTTACAGTTGAAGCAACCATAACTTCAACCCCCATCTTGGTAATATTCATAACTCCCATCTCCATGATTCATCCCCCACATATTTATATCATTCTTACAACTCCAACACCTCCTCCTCCTATCTCCACTCCTTCACCTCAAGTTTCTTCACCCTTCATTCCCACTAGTCTACCTATGATAATAAATCAATTGCCAATAGTTCCATCAAGTCAATTAGACACTTAGGTCTCCCCTTCATTGGATACTTGGATTTACCTTCCACTTCCCTCTCCTAAACTTTCACTCTATCTTTCCATAATACTTTTCATTGCATTTAAAATTCATTCCATCCCATCCCTTATAATCACCAACACTACATAATAGTATCTTGCCATGAATTCAGGCATTCTAAATTCAATTCTATTAGCCATCCCAACTTCCTGAATAATTACTGATTCATCTTCATACCCCTTCATATTTCCTACTTTACCACCCCTGAGTGTCCTTACCAATTTGATTGACTCATTTAAGGCTTTGGACTCCAAACATCCACTAGTCCCTAAGTTTCAACTCCCTGTGTATACTCCTCCATTGATATCAATTTCATCTCCCACATCCCCTGTAGACACATCTATTTCCATTTCCCCTACCTCTTCCACTTCCATGGTAACCCTAACCCATATAATGGAGATAAGTAAGGATAAATACCTTGATGCAAATGTGGACCTTCATCCCATAGATGGAGAATAAATTGCCCAAACATCTACTGAACAATAAGTGGCAATATCAATATAGGATATGACACTTATCACTATGCCCACTAGTACATATTTAGCTACAAACTCTCAATTGATGATGTTAGCACAATAGTATGCTACACCTAGTTGTTTATCAAAAATAGTGGGGAAAAAATGTAAGTAGATGGTGTCCCCAAGTAAATTGGATTTTGGTCTCTCAAATACATGCAAGAAATCCAAGATAACTCCCTAGACCTTTTCAAGGATGTTGTGTGACTTAGTAGGGTAAAGGTATGTATAGATTACAGTCCCCCCCACCAAAAAAATATAAATAATATCTCATGGTGGGTGACTATCAGGTATAAAAATTTCACTTTAGACATCTTACAAGGAAGGGGTTGAAATATGATGTTCAATCTAGCATTAACTCCATATTTGAGAAAAATGGATAGTGACAAGGTCATTAAGGAAGAGCTAAAAAACAAGGTCGAATAACTAATGACTACATTGAATAAATTCATAGAGCCCACTGTGAAATCAACACAACTTGAACTAGCATAGCCCATCACTCAAATCATAGATCACACAAAACTTGATGTGGTGATATAAATTGGTAGCATATGAAGGGCCACTAAGGAATGGGTAGAAGAGATCATTTCAAAAGGAAATAAATTTATTGATATAGTAATGGATCACTATGTAGATCTGATGGAAATAAGGGTCACCCTGAGAGAACAGGTTAGCAAGTATGAAAGAGTGATAAAAATATTGAATATTTTCTATCCAAAATTGATAGCTAAGGAATTTATTGATATAAACATCCTCATTAAGAAAATCATACTAAAAAATGATGGAGATCAAGAGGAATTATATAAAGCATCTCAATTCAGAATAAAGATGTTTATAGATGCTACCCATAAGGCTAAAGTTGTACATGACAAGGCCACCGACATGTTATATGATATTGAAGATTTGTTGAATAAATTATCATCTAAATAAATATATTATTAGTATCAAATCCTTTTAGTATAGAAGGTTTAGATTAAATTCAAATAAGTGATCGAAAAAAAATCTACACGAGATATATTTTTCACCTTGAGTTCTATCCACCATTTCATCAAATATCATAACACATTAGATTAGATGGGTAAAGAGATTCAAACATACATATATTTGAGAAGGGAAATTTTTGATACAATATCAAATTATGAGATAACCAACCTCTACTCTTTTGGCCTAAATGAAGATAGAATCCAAGAGATTTTCAAGGTTTTTGATGCATATGCTCAAAAATTACAGGTCAAGAAGGATAAAGAGTCAGAAGAAGTATTGGAAATAGATTAATTATTTCAATCAAAATAATTTTCATTATTTTAAAACTATTATAAAGTTTAAAAAACTTAACTTGTAAATTACAACTATCTTTTTACAGCTCTTTTGAGAAAGATCTAAGTGTAATTTACACTTTATACTTTGACATGTTGAAAATTGTAAAAAACAAACTTGAAAATTAAACTTTTCATTTTGATAAGTTTTTTAATTTCTTAAGTTGTAAAAGCACATATTATAAAATGCAATTCCAATTTTGACAAAGTGGTACGGCTTGAAAGTTGTAAAAGACTCACTTGAAAATTATGGTTTTGCAAAAAAGTAACTTAAGTTATCTTTTGTTCTAAGATTAAGTTTCACTTTGGTGCCCCCCATTTCATGAAGAATAATTTTCATCTAAACTAGAGAAGAAAAAGGTGTTGCATGATAATTTCAAAGTTCTCACTATGCCTCCAATAGTTTAATATCACACCTATCTCTTGCATGTGTTTTTTCCAACTTATTCACCATGCCATGGATGTCATAACAACTATAGATCACACCTCTTTTCATGGAGTTTCTAGATTTTCATGTTCTTATTAATCACATCTCATTTATGAGATCTTTTATATAAATATGGCCAATAGAGCATATCCCATTTTATATTTTTAATGCTAGATTTATTATTCTACATTTTAAGTAACTTTTCTACATGTTATAACTTGGCAAAATGAGAATAAATTGAATATTTACCTTTTTTATCTAATAAATATCTATGTATGTAAAGTTATTTGAATATTTTTAGATGTTTTAATTCTTATTTTAGTCACAAAATTTCATTTGTGGTATTTCTACCCTTTTGGAAGATTGCTTGATTAAAATAAAAGAATCTTGTCCCTTTTATGAAAAATACTAGTTATTGCCTCTGATTTCCCATTTGCATGCGTTTATGATCCTAAAAATTTCAATCTACTTTCTATTTTGTTGTGTTCATTCAAGAAATCATTAAAATCCATGATAAAATATTTGGTGCAATAACCATTTTTCAATTTCATTCTCAAAACTCTTTTCCCAATCAAACCCTAACTTAGTAAGATCACTAAAGAAGTGGAATTTATATAAACTAGTAATTTATCAATTGCACTGAATTTAGTGAAATGAATCTAACCTTATCTAGAGGTTCAATTGAATTTTCCAAAGTATTACATATTGGAGGTGATCATATTGTATCATTATATTTTCACACAATGAGTTTTAACATTAATAACGGGTGAAAAATCTATGTGATAACACTACTTTAGACTTATTAAAGATCACACAGATGGAGACTTGTACTCCCCTATATGGAACTATGGAAATTATTATTTTTTTAATCATATTTATATATATTAAGGCTATTTTATTTAGTGTAAAGGTTAAAAAATCTCTATCTCTGGATGGAAAAAGTTAAACTTTGTAGAAATGTAATGTGTTGTGCTTAGGATCTATGTTAACTTTAAACCAATTATTGTCCCCATAGTCATAAGGTGATTTATGTTCTCTAGGGATTAGATAAGGTTTTATTTCAACTTTATTCAAAGTTATGATAATAATCTTATCCCCTTGGTGTGTTTCCATCTAATTTCACAGTGTTGATGGTTATCTACCCAACTTCTTACTGATCAATGAAAGGTAATACATTTCATCAGTCTTCATATCTATGAATTCAAAATATTCCCATATAATTAGATCAAAATATTTGATTTATAAATATTCTAGTTGTCCAATAATATATATCCTTATGTAGTTTGTGATACTCAATGTAACTAGGTCTTAACTGAGAACATGTTATCTAATGGATTCTCATGTTGACTGAGTGGTCATATTTACTATACTTCTAAAGTAGAATACAACATTTAGAAAATCACATCCTACCAATATCCATTTAATATTAAAAATACCATGGTTTCTTGGTCTTTACATACCATATCACCTTATTAGTGCATTGTTTCACTTTTTTTATGTGTAAGCTAATGCTACACCCTTAACCTATAGTGCATCTAGGGATATGTGTGGTTGACTTGTGGCTTGCATACCTTCAATATTATTTTATTACATTTCTTTATGTTCTTGGTATTATTTTCCTATGTAATAACCATGGATACATATAGTATATATAGGAGGTAGTGGTTAGTCTTTTATAATCATATTATGATTTTTTCTCTTATTACATTATTTTAGAGGTTTCCCCCTCAAAGCATCTTAGTAATTTTTATCAAGTATTCTAATATTTTATCAATTATTTTAAAGGTTACTATTATTATAATATTTATTATTTGATAAATTATTCCACTATTTCAAACATCTAAGTAATTTCATTATAAGTGGTATCAAAGCATATCAATTTGGGCTAGTTTCTATTGCATTGTTTTTTATATCTAGTGTTACATCCATCTAAAGAGGTGAAGGATTGAAAAAACTAACTTGAAATGTAGTAATAATTTAATTTTTCCACCATTTTAGTATCATTCCAAGTATTTTAAAAAAGGAGCTTGGAAAAAAAGTTGTACCCTTGTGCAAATTAGTAATCATTGGATTCATCTTAGCGAGATAATCATAATGACATAATCAATTAATGCACTTTTTAAGGACAAAAACCCTCCATCATAGGGTTTGTATATGGCTATTATGAACACTTATAGATGTGGTAAATGTATAGACACCCCAAAAAATCCTCACAAATATTACATGAAGTTTGGAACTTCAGATCCATTAGTTTCTAAGGTGGTTCATTAAATCCAGTTAGCTATCTAAAACATGTTGAGGAAGGATGACCTTGATGTAGTAAAAGGGGAAATGAATTATCTAAAGGATCAATTTTCAATGATGAGTGATTAATTTAACTCTATTTTAACTTATATTTTGAAAAATAATCCCCACCACTCCAATTCATTTCACCCACTCCAAATAATCATAACTCCAATATTGATTCCAAGCACATACTACCAAAAGTGGAAGTGTGCAAGTTTGATGGTGATGATATACTCACGTAGATAAATAAAATATAAAACTTATTTATCTACATCAAACCCCATGTATGTAAAATATGATCACAATATATCTCTATCTAAAAACTTAGCAATTGATTTGATATAGGTGGTTGTGCTTAAAATAAAAAAAAATGGAGCTCCTGTTACCTAGTTAGTGTTTATTGAGGAGATACAGATACACTATTGCATCAATATCTCTATAAAAACTTTAGTCAATTAAAAAATTTGTGACAAATAAGTACTATTAAATTTTATATTTAAAAATTCTATAATCTATCCTTATAGGTGGATGACATCATTGATAAAAACTTCACTAACTTATTCTGAGGGGGCTCAAAGCTAGCATCCAACTTGAGGTTCATATGTTTAATCCATCAACTATTTATGAAGCCATACTATTCATGTGCCATGTAATGAAAAATTAATTGGTCAAAAGAATGGATTTCACTCATAACTGTGAATGTAATTTCAAAAGACCATCATTTATACAACTTACAAGATTAACCCCTCAGAAAATTGAAGAGAAGTATTCTAAAGGGTTATGTTTTGGTTGTGACATCAATTGGATCACAAGACATAAATGTGTTAAAAATAAGTTTTTATACATTGAAGGTGCTAAGAAATATGAAAATGATGATGAGGTTATGTGTCAAGGTATGGAAGAAAAAGAGGAAGAATCTAAATATTTTCACCCTACTATCTCATGGCATGCCCTTTAAGGTATAAGTACTCCTCAAACTCTTTGGGTGGTGTGATTACGTAAGAAATAAAAGGTGATAGTGATAATTGACTCAATAATTACACATAACATCATCACCAGTAAGTTGGATACTTATTTAAACTATTTTATTTATCGAGCCCTAAAATTCTAAGTCATGACTAAAGATGGTGGCACAATCAACTATTCTATAAAATGCCATAATATTAATATTTCCATAGGGGTTACCTTATAAATTATCTTATGTTTTCTATTCCCATGGTGGGATTGACATTGTTTTGAGAGTATCATGGCTCATGAATTTAGAAAAAATAGAGATTAATTTCTAGGTATTGTTCATGCACTTTCATTCTAAAGGTATAACATTAGAACTACGAGGTTTATGGGAAAAGTATCCCCAATTGGTTAGTTCACATCAGATGGTAAAGATTATTTAAAAATGGATGGGATGATTTGTATCACAATTTTTTTCTTTAGAAGTTCAACCAACATATATGTCTACAGACCTTGATTTACAAATGACTCTTGATGACCAGCTAACAATTTTTTGTGCAATGCCAAAAGGGTTACCACCTATCAAAGAACATGATCATGCCATAATAATAATTCCAAGAATCACACCACCAAACATCAAACCAAATAGGTATTCATATGCTTACAAAAATATAATTTAAAAAAAGCTACATGAGATATTGGATGTAGGTATTATCCAGCATAGCCAAAGTATATATTCTTTCCCAATTGCCATGGTGTATAATAAGGTTGACACTTGGAGGATGTGCCCTGACTATAAAGAACTCAAAAAGTACACCATCAAAGATAAGTTTCCTATTTCAGTCATTAATGATTTGTTAGATCAATTACATGGTGTTATTTATTTTACCAAATTAGACCTTTATTCTAGGTATCATCAAAATTGGATCAAAGATGAGGATATCCATAAAATATATTTCAAAACTCATGAAGGACATTATGAGTTTATGGTCATGTATTTTTGTCTCATAAATACACAATCTATCTTTCATAGTTTGATGAATACTTTTTTAGACCTTTTTTAATTAATTTTGTATTGGTGTTTTTTCATCATATCTTAATCTAAAATAAAACTTGGGAAGAACATTTGAAGCATGTGAAACTAGTATTATTAATTATAGAACAACATTAGATTTATTTAAAACCTTAAAAATATGATTTTGGTGTCCATGAGGTGGAGTAATTGGGCCATATTGTTTGACATGGAGTCAAATTTGACCCTAAGAATATCAAAGATATGATAGAGTGGTAAGTGGCAAAGACCCTTAAGAACCTTCATGGATTTTTGGGGCTAACAAGTTAGTATCATATATTTGTAAAAACTTATGGCATAATAAACGCTCCACGCATATCCTTGTTGAATAAATATTCCTTTCATTTTACTGAACCAACTACTAATGCATTTGATCATCTAAAAGAGGCTATGTGCACCACTTTAGTTTTAGTGACCCTTAATTTTATCAAAACATTTATTCTTAAAATTTATGCATTAGGATATGTCACATGAGTAGTAATCATGCAATAAGGAAGACCCATTACACAGTCATCAAATTAATGTAAAAAATGAGCTCAATCCAATCTATGAGAAAGAGATGATGGCTATTCTTCATTCAACCAAGTAATGGAGACATTATCTGATGGGTAGACACTTTCAAGTAAATAATAATCATGATAGTATAAAATAATTTTTGGAATAAAATTTATCATTAGAAGATTAAAAAAATGGATGACAAAAATGTTGTTTTATGACTTAAAAAAAATCTATAATAAAGGTAAAGAGAATGTGGTAGCAGATGCTCTTTCCAAGAGGGATGAATTAGTTGAGGCATTGTTATATGCAATGACCATTTGGAAAGTGGATTGGTTAGAAGAAGCATGATCAAAATGGATGAATAACATGCATACACAAGTCTTGATTCAAAATATTTAGCATGGTTTAGGTGAGTCTAACAAATTTGAGTGGAAATTGAATACATTATTGTATAAAGATATATTGAACCTATGTAAATGTTATGTCCTCAAACACAATTCATTTAGGAGCTTCATGCATCTCCAATAGGGGGAATTCAATATTGTTAAAGACATGTCATCACTTCAATGAATATTTATTTTTGGATGGACTCAAGGGTATATACAAAAATGTGTGGTAGAATGCATGGTTTGTCAACAAAACAAATGGAAAATAATTAAGACACTAGGTATTTTGTTGCCATTATCAATCCCTAGTTAGTTATGGGAGGAGGTATATCTAGATTTAATTATAGGGTTACCAATATCTAAAGGTAAAAATGCCATCATGTTATTTATAGACAGGCTCAAAAAATATGCCCTTTTTGTTCCTTTTCCATAATTAATTTTAGCTAATACAATAGTTGTTTTTCTCAATATAGATCAAAAGTTGCATAGTACCCCAAAAATAATTGTAATTGATCATAATCCTATCTTCACCAATAAATTTTAGACTAAGTTATTTTCAAGTTTGGGTACCTAATTGGCTCATAGATCATCTTATCATCCTCAATATGATGGGGAAACATAGGTTTTCAACAAATACCTAGAAGGGTATCTTTATTATCTTTCATTAGATAAACATGAATGTTGGGTCTATTGGCTGCCACTAGCAAAAAAGTGGTATAACACTTCCTTCCTTACCTATTATAAAATGTTTCCATTTGTGTAACTTTATGGATATCACTTCCCATCCATTAATTCATTTTTGAAGGTACAACCCAAGGTTTGATCTATTGAGGAACACATTCAAAATCAACATGAGGTGCTAGTTGGTTTAATGGAAAATTTAGCAATAGCACAAAGTAGAATAAAATAGCAAGCTAATCAACACCATAGTGAGAGGTATTTTGATATTGGTGATTAGGTCTTTATGAACTTGTATCCATATAAGCAGATGTCTTTAAAGATACATAAAAAGGATAACAACTTTATCCTAAGTATTATGGCCCTTATCAAATCTTGTATAAAATTGGCATTGTGACATATAAGTTGGATCTAACCCAATCCAATCACATACATATTGTATTTTATGTATATTTTCATAAGAAGGTAATTGGATAGAGAGTTTCTACTTGGACTAAATTACCTGAATTGGATGAAGAAGGAAAAGTCATTTTCAAACCTGAGGAGATCCTTCACACAACACAAAAAAGATACGAACAAGAGAGCTTAAGGAGTATTTAATCAAATATAAGAGTCTTAATCATGAAGATGAAACATGGGAGGATGAATATTTCATATAAAAACATACATAGTTGATTCAACATTGAGGGTAAAGTTGTTTTTAATGGGAGGGGCATCCTAAACCATTAACTTATAGTGCATCTAGGGATATGTGTGCCAAATTTATGACTTACATATCTTTCATATTATCTTATTGAATTTATCTATGTTCTTAGTATGGTCAGCCTATGGAATAACCATGGATAAGTAAAGTATATATAAGAGTTATTTTTTAGTCTTTTATTATCATATTGAAAATTCTACTCTTATTGCATTGTTATGGAGGTTTCCCCCTCAAAGAAGTTCAATCAATGTTATCAAGTATTATTCTCTTTTGTCAATTATTGTCATGGATCTGATTATTCGTATCTTAATTATTCAATATATTATTCCATTATTATGAACATCTAAGTAATTTAATTATAACTAATGAATTATGTAAAATATTTTTGATGTTCTATGAGATATCCTCATTTTGTAGAATGTTTACCTATTTGAGTATATTTGTCAAATCAGTTTGTACTCCCTCCTACCTTATAATGTACATGATTTGACCATACATTTGTGCATCAATGACTACAACATCACTCTCAGATATATTATAGTTTTATATATTCTACAATATATGTGTTTCCTGATACATCAGACCCTTTTTTCTTTTAGTATTTATCTTGTTTCACCTTTTTAATTTATTGATATTATGACATATCTAAGGTTGGTAATCCTTATTATACATGTTGATGTTTAATGATTTCTTATATTTACATAGGATCACTTGGGTGTAAATTCACCATGTTTACATTTCATGCCATTTTAATTTTATCTATGTTTTTAGGACATGCAATCTTTTGTATGATTTTATCTTACAACTCTACAATATGCATAATATACCTATATTTATAGATTGGTTAGATAATTCCATGTAAAGTGATTGTATTCTCCACACATATAATAGATAATCAATCAACACCCCTATCTCTCAACTAGTATGAGATTACCTCCTTAATATTTGCCTTAGTACCCACCTCTATATAACCCTTGTCTCTATTGAAAACCCAAACCTTGTTGTTATTGACCATAATATCCTCTTTGTCACTATGGTGAACCCCACCCTTGTTGTTTTACCATCATATCCCCCATATGGCCCTTGGGGCTAATATGAAGCTCATCATATTAGTTGTTATTGGGGTGATGCAATGTTACATGACTATTGATATTAATCAGATATCAGATTCCATCCTATTTGATACTACATAAATTAAAATGTCCATCTTGATAAGCCTTGAGGTTGATATTGATTCACATATTTCATTTATATATTTGGGCTTTGAATTCTTGGTTTCTCAATAGGGATATACTATGCAGCTACTATGAAGACATTCTTGGTGATATTTTCCTTCAAATTTTGGAGAGATCTATAATTATTATTATGATGATTGTGTGACTTGTATAAATTAGAGTATAAAATCTAAGGTTTTTGGGTATACCATTATAAGATATGACATTTCAAAGTCACATGTCCTACTACTTGATAGATCTCATAGAACTCTATTTTGACTTTTGGGTAATCATTCATATAGTGCCCCTCTTTTTCACACTCCATACACCATAATATTAGTTTTGGTTTGTTACATACATGAATCTCATCTATCTTTCATAAAATAACATCTATTTTTGCACCATATTTCATAGTAGACAACATACTTTCCCCATAGCCTTCTATTTTTCCACCTAGAGTGCAACTGCTCTATCATCTACCTTGTAAGTGAACTAGGTTTGAACAATGGTAAACCTAATCTGATGTCATATACCTTATATAAACCATGTGGATTATTTGTATCTTCAAACATAAAATATAATTTTTTTTTTACATAAGATAACCTACGATCATAGTCTCATACTAACTCTCTAGATTTTTGATGAATTTATTTTAGATCTTGTATTGTCTAACTCATACATTTATTCATTTTAAATTATCCTATAAGCTATTTTTTAGCATATTTAAAGCTCAATTTGGATGCATCCATTTTTTATATAAACTCTAGATGTCTTCCTATTAAGGCTCTTATGAGCTCTCAATTCTTTACATCATTATTAATTACACCTTTAACCTTCCATTTCATCTTACAAGTTAACAAGTAATATTCAAGGTTAGTAGACCCATCATACGGTGCCAAAATGATAAAAAAAATCTTATAGTGAGAACCATACTTCTTGAAATCTCACCTAAAACCATTAGCTCATGTGGATTAAACTTTACCAATGTATTAATATTTTTTGCAACATGAAATCTAACCTTAATCAATTTCTTCTTATCAAGCACTTTCTTAGTGTCTTCATTATAATTTCCAAATTTATCTTTAAAATAATCAAACCATGTACTATCTTTACTAGATTCTTCACATTTTATTTTAATTTTCTTTTATAAATTAGGAATAGGGAATGCATACCCTTGAAATTAATGATCTTTGTCTATGACTCTTGATTCATTTAAACTTGAATGTGTTTTAATCCTATGATTTAACATAACTTATTTAAAGGATTTTTCCTTATCTTTTCCAAACAATATTCACCATTGTAAATGTGATCTAAAAATACCTTTTATCTAATATAAATGCTCATCTGATATCTTTACACTCTCTTCCATTTCTTATGAATCTCTTTTTCCAATATATGTCTATTTATGCACTATTATCTATGCCTTCTCATATTTCAGGCCCTTTCATTTCCTCATATTCATAATCTCCATAATCTCTAGCTCCTCCTTGAGTTCACATTCCTTATCTTAAAATATCTCTAATTTAATCCTACTCACACCTATCTTGTGATTATTCTATTTATTCCATCTTTTCTCTATTATTGTAAGTCTTGCTATGGTCCTAAAATTTGCTTCTCATTTTGCTTTTCTGTGTCCTCCATCTTATGATTTTAGGTTCAAGTTTATCTTCTAAATTCTTCATCATTCACTTCAATATGACACACATCCAAATAAAATTTGAAGTGACTACTCCATGTTATATTTATAATGTGTACCATAGCCTTTTCTACAACTAACATTTTAAGTAGGTTAGGTAGTCATTACAAAAATTTCCCTCGAATACCTCTTAAAAAAAAAACACAACTTTGAACATGATGTAGCCTTGAATGAAAAAAATAGTGATATATATCAAGGGTATTATTTAGCCAATGATTTATTGTGTGTGTCCAATCAATGTCTAGATTTCATAACTTTTCTATCTTTTCCTCAGTATAAACAAAGTTCTATGTTTTCTCAGCTTGAAACAATAATACTCAATTTTATATTAGAGTAGGTTATTTACATTATCTCATGTTCACCTAGGTTCTTTATTTTTATTTTATTTAGTTATTCCCACTTGCTTATGTATGGATATTTCATTTATATTATTTTATATATTATGACATATTACATATTTATCTTTTAGATATTATGTGGATATTTTCTAGTTATTTCTATCCTTTAGGGATAGTTATATCTTAGTCCTAGGTTTTATCTCTTAGCTATGAATGATCACTTTGATTGATCTCCTAGTTATGATTGATCACTTATCTTGATCTCGTAGTTAGGATTGATCTTCCTTTCCTTTCCTATATATGCAAGGCATATTCATTATATTTGACAAACTTTGAAGATATAATATATGATATTGTTGCTCTTTTATTTTGCATATCTATCGATAAGTCTATGTTGTCAAATTACTTTTAGATTATTATTTTTATGAATGTAATGTTCTATTAATACCATAGATATTTGTGGCTTGGAACAATATATTTTTTGTTACTTTCATGGTATTAGAGCTTAAGGTGTTGTTGTCATTAATTTGTGAATTTGTTGTAAAGTATTTTGTTTCTATATATCCAATCTTTTTTATTTGTTGTGATGGCTATCAGAAATATCTCTACATTTTTTATTGTAGGTTTTGGCTTACAATAGTTGCATTGATGGTTTTTAAATAAGGAAGAAGAGTTTGATTGTTATGCAAATTTGTGTTTTAGTTTTGTATTTTCTATGGTGTGGGTGTGTTCCCAATAAAATTTTGAATTTTGTGTGTGTCATCCTTATTTATACATGTTCTATACATTATAGGTGAATTTATTTTGTGATTTATGCACATCACAATGATGATAGTTACACAAATGTCAAATTCAAGAAAATAGAAGTCAATAAGCAATAGGTTGTGTGTAGGTGAGTGCTAATTTCAAAACAATATACAAAAGCACTATCCATCTCAAGTTTCCCTCTCTTTTGTATGTTATGTCACTCCCACATCAATTAGATCAATCAAAATGGGGAGATCTCATCCTCACCCTTAGACCCTTTGTCATATTATATAGTCATGTGAAGGGGGCTTAATTTTTGATTCCTACTACTAGGGGCTTAACTTTATCCCTTGATTTTTTTTTGTGCAATTTCTCCAAGAAAGTTTTTTTCCAAAACTTTTGAATATTTTTTAGTGCAAATTTTTTTTTGGCCCATTTATGATTTGTCTACCCTTTTTACATTCTATTGATCTTTGGTGGTTTTTTAGAATGGCTTCTTATTTAGCATTAGATTAATCTGAGCCATTAACAACACATAATTACCACACATGGAGACCAAGAATGGAAACAAGCATTAAACACAAATGATTATGATCCTTAATGACTAAAACACAACTAATGTTTGCTAGATAATATGAGAAATTTTAGAATCAATGTAAATTTGATGAGTGTATGGGTTTGCTAGGAACTTTTGTAAATGATAGTATTTTATTTCATTTAGAAGGATGTGACTCTCATTTCAAAATATGGAAAAAATTTAAGTGTTTATTTTGTAAGGTAGATCATATGAGAGCCATGTAGCTTGAATTAGAGATCATTTCTATCAATCCTAAAGATTTTCCATCTATTGTGGACTATCTTACTAAGTTCAAACACTTGTTGACACAATTGAAGGGGAATGGAAGAGATAATAAAGATGAATATTGAGTTTACCTAATTCTTTCCAAGTTGAAAGGTTCATTACAAATATTTACTTTTACTTTTTTATCTAGCATGGATGCCTTAGGTGCCATATTTAAAATACATGATTTAGAGTTGTTTTGTGAAAGACTTACTAGGGAAGAATCCAAATTGTCTAACCTTGAGTCTTAAACCTCTCAAAAGGATTTATTATCATCTCATCCTAAGGGCAAGGGAAAATCAAAAGGTAAAACCAAAAATACTCCTCCATCTCTAAGTGTCACTAAAACCTAAGACAATAACTCTAAACCCAAGGAGTATTCTAAATCCAAGAATAAGTCTAGCCTTTTATGATCCTTTTGTGGGAAGACTAGTCATGTAGAAACTAGGAGTTGGAAGAGAATGAAAGCCTTAGAAGATGTAGTTAGAAAACACAAGATCTATATTTACACTCCACCCCCTTCCAATGAGCATGGTAAAGAACTTAATGTTGTTGGGATATCTTAGTCACCTATTACAGATAGATGGGTTATAGATTTTGGTGTTTCTTACCACATGAATTCTTATAAGGAGTCCTTTGTATATCCTAGTTTGAGTTATACTTCCAAAAGTGAGGTTGGATATTATTCCTTTATTTATTTTAATGGAAAAGGTGAAATACAACTTGATGGTGGACACATCAATGATACACTATATGTTCCTAGCATCACTTCACATTTGCTTTGTATTCATCAAATTTGTCATTATGGTCAGGGCAAGATAGTGGCTTTCACACCACAAGGGATTAAAATTTGAACCTTGTTAGATCCTTATTCACTTGTTGCACAAGGTTTTGTTGATCATACTTCCTAACTATGTCAATTTAAGGGTTTTGATGGTGTTGATTCTAAGAGTAAGCTTTGGTATGAGATATTTGGACATATTAATTATAGATATTTTGAAGGAGTTGAGCACTCATGGTATGGTTTATGGTCTTCTTAGACTTTATTTTCTTGATGGAGTTTGACCTAGTTATGCATTAGGAAAACAACACCAAGATCTATTTTATAAGGGTATGTACAAGAGAGTTTCTTCACCACTTGAACTTGTACAATGTAACTTGATGGTTTGTTCTACTCCTTTCAATGGAGTTAAATATGCACTTACATTTATTGATAATTTATTGAGGCATACTTGGGTTTTTTTTCTCATGTAAAAGAGTGAAGTTTTTTCACATATCAAAGTCTTCAAATCTTTGGTCAAGAATCAATCTTTTAGTTGCATTCGCACTGATAATAGGGGGACCAGTTTCACAAAGAGTTTTTTGAGTTTTTGGCAACCCATGGAATTTTTCACCAATAATATATTCCTTATACTCCATAATAGAATGTTTTAGCAAAAATTAAGAACAAAAATTTAAAGGAGATGGTTAACTACATGATGCATTATTAGGATTTACCTCCTGTATACTAGGTAGAAGCATTTAATTATGCAAACTACATTAAGAATCACACACCAAATAGAGCACTTGAGTATTTGATTCTAGAAGAGGCTTGGTCTAAAATTAACCCTGATGTCTCATTATTTCAATTTTTTAGGAGCCATGCTTGAGATTTTATACCAAAGAATAAAATGAAAGCCTTGTATATGAAGATTAAACCCTTTTAACAACCCCATTGGGTTTTATCAGAATATAACCATTTTTTTTAAATTAATTACACACATTCATCTTATATATTTCACCACAACAAATCTATTTAGTAATCTTTAACTAACTACATTAATTTAGTTAACCTCAAAGTTTATAGCTAGTCCACTTAGCTAATGATCACCATGAAAAGATATAACAAGTCATGTTCAATACTAAAAATGCAATAAATATTGCATCTAATTCATTAAAGTAATTATACAATTTTAGCCATGGCTGATACACCATTATAGCCACTATTTTAGAAGTATAATGAATAAATATTACAATTTCATCAATAAATAAAATCTAAAATAATAATACATGATACAAAACTCCAAAGAGCATGAGTCTCTATGACTCAAGTATCAATCTGTAATCTCAAGTGTAGTCTCTAGAGTAGTGCTCCTATGGGGAGGGAGAGCATCATATGAGTGCTTTTCCACACCAACCTTAGATCATAGATCCCTTAAATTATATCCAAATAATTAAATGCCCCTCCCTTCATAGATGGGTAGATAATGTTAGTGCGAGTATCCAAAGTGACAAAATAGGACCCGTGTGTTGTAGATATCTAATACATGATGTGTATCATAAATAAATATATTCTAACATGATATTTCAAAAATATGAAAACTATATCAACATATGAAATGAAAATATTTAACTATAAACATTAATTTGGCCAAAGTTTTCAAATAGTTATGATCTCCAAGATCAATCAATTCTATACACACCACTCAATTGTATTACACCTCATCTTGCATTGATGGTGCTAATTAGGCCAGT